>OZ020604.1:147897173-148212599 GCA_963971545.1 Philophylla caesio
GCATTGTCTAGGAATTTTGAGATCTTTTCCCTTTTTTATAGCTACGACGGAAAAAGTATTAGAGCCAATACTTTTTGTCAGATTGTTTACTAATTCAGCGCAGTTCTGTTCCCTTATGTAAATTGGGGGTGGCTTTACAGTTTTAGGCTTTTGGGTTTGTTTTTCATTCTCTTCTAGGGCTCCAAGTATGGCAAATCTGTTTTCAGAAGCCACTTAGGTATTGCCCTCCGAACAGTGACCTTCACTATTCTGCGGCATGTATGGCAAACAAATCCGATCCAGCCTTCAAGAAATGTAACAACTGCGGAGGAAACCACACTGCTAACTGAAGGGGCTGTCCCGTTTATAAGGAGTTAAAAGACCGTTTGAATCAGCGTAAGGCTCTAATACACACTTCTCAGGTACCACTAATGTCGCAGGCATACACGCCCTCTCAACCAAGAACCTCATCCACAACGACGCCAGGAGTTACGTTTGCAAATGCCTTAAAATGGCCTACCATCACACGAAATCAACCACAAAATGTACCTGAATCAAGCACACAACAAACACCCGTACAAAATCCTAGTCAAAATCCAAGTGAAATTAAGGTAATACTGTCCACACTGGTAAACTTAATGGTATCCATGCAAAATAACATGAGGAGCTAATGCGCAACCAAAATCGACTAATGGAACTTTTAGTCAACCAAAAATCCACATAAATGGCAACACTAAAAATACGCTTCTGGAATGCCAATGGCATTTCACAGCACAAAGATCGATGTTTTGCTTGTATCCGAAACACACTTAACCAACAAAAATTATTTTTAACTCAAGGGTTACATTTTCTACACAACAAATCATGCAGATGGCAAGGCCCATGGAGGCACTGGCATTCTAATTAAGCGCTGAATTAAGCATCATCCTCTGAAGGCGTTTGCTACAAACTACCTACAGGCCTCCTCACGTGTTACAACAACTGGCGGCGATCTCAACATATCCTCCATCTACTGCCCTCCTCGCTTCTCAATTTCTGGAAAATAATTCTTGAAATTTTTTAATACTCTAAGCAATCGTTTCATAGCAGCAGGCGATTTCAATGCCCAACATACCCACGCGAATTGAATCTCTAGCGGACTTGTCTTCTGACCACTCTCCAGTCCTTCTTTACATCCTAGATCAGCCGCAGTTCCTGGAACGGCCACACTATTTAACATCAAGTAAAACAGTACAAGTACAAAAAATATATAAGCACTCATATTGATCTCAGCCCAAAAATCGACGGTGAAGTTGACATTGAAACCTCAGTTGATACGCTGACCTATATAATTCACTCTGCCGCTAAATTATCTACACCGAAATCTACAGTACCATCAGTTTTCAGTAACATTCAGCCAAATAGGCACATTGAAGAACTCGTACAGGAGAAGCGTCGACTATGGAGAGACTGGCAAACATACAGATCGCCTGCCACTTAGAAACGCCTCAGGGCAGCTACCAGTAGACTCTCCAAAGCCCTAAAAATTGAGAGGGAACAACTTCAATACAGCTTTGACGACTTTCACCCACCAATAGCAAGTTTCCACTCTGGAAGGCATATCCAAGCTTAAGTACACCAGTACAAGCTGACACGCCGTTAAGAATAAACACTGGAACCTGGGCTAGTAGCGACAAAGAAAAGGCAAATGTTTTTGCCCACCACTTGCAACAGGTTTTCAAGCCCCATCCAGCAACAAATCACTTCGTACTTCCACCTCTGGTAAATGAGACAGCCATTTCGCCTATTTTCATTCAATCAAATGAAGTCCTCAAAGTCATCAAAGAGCATTTGAAACCGAAGAAAGCTCCAGGTCATGATTTAATCACTCCAATAATGATAATCGAACTACGGAGATTATATTGTTACAATTTACAACTCAATGACGAAATTTGGATATTTTCCCCAACAATGCAAAATGTCTATCATAACAATGATACCCAAGGCCGGAAAAGACAAAACACAGCCCTCGTCATACAGACCCATAAGTCTTCTCCCAATCCTGTCAAAGCTATTTGAAAGGCTTCTTCTTCAGCATATTACTCCTCATCTGCAAAACAATAACATAATCCCGACGCATCAGTTCGGTTTTCGTGAAAAGCATGGAACCATTGAGCAAGTTAACCGCATCACCTCGGAAGTACGCACTGCATTCGAACATCGAGAATACTGTAGTGCTGTATTTCTTGATATTTCTCAAGCCTTTGACAGAGTTTGGCTAGTCGGCCTTATGTACAAAATCTCGACTTTGCTACCACAAAATACCCACAAGCTACTTGAGTCCTATCTCCATAAAAGAGTGTTTACAGTGAGATGTAAGACCAATTTTTCCAACGATCATGTAATTGAAGCCGGTGTTCCCCAAGGAAGTGTTTTTGGGCCAAAACTTTATGTTCTGTATATGGCTGATATACTAACAAACAGTCGAACATTTATTTCAACATTTGCTGACGACACCGCCATCACTAGTCGCTCTAAATGCCCAAATCAAGCCACCTTGCAACTAGCAAACGATCTGGTTACTCTAGAAAAATGGCTCGCAAACTGGCGCATCCGAGTCAACGAGCAAAAGTGTAAACATATAACATTTACCTTAAACAAGAAAAGCAGTCCCGCATTGACCTTAAATAACACAATCATTCCTTAAGTAAATGAAGTTACATACCTTGGCGTCCACCTTGACAGGCGCCTCACCTGGCGCAGGCACATCGAAGCTAAAAAACCCAACTCAAAATAAAAGCCAGTAATCTGCATTGGCTAATAAATGCCCGTTCTCCCCTTTTCCTGGAATACAAAGTTCTGCTATACAACTCAGTCTTTAAACCAATTTGGAAATATGGTTCCGAGCTTTGGGAAAACGCCTGCAGGAGCAACGCTGATGTTATATAGAGAGCGCAATCAGAGATCCCTAGAACCATTACTGGGGCCCCATGGCACATTCGGAATGACAATATCCAAAGAGATCTAAATATAAATCCTGTAAAAGATGAATTAGATCAACAGAGAGCAAAATATCAGACCAAGTTATCCGCGCACCTAAATCAACTTGCCAGATCGCTTTTACGACTAAGCAGCCGTACCCTTCTCCAGCGCAACGACCTACCAGCCCAGCTTTGAGTTTTAAGGGCCATAGTAAATAGTTAATTTATAACTAATGTGTTTAGGCTAAGATTTGTAAAACTCATTGTTATTCTTTGCAGAAAAGAGAGATCCAATAAATAATAAAAGTTTAGAAAATAAAAAATTATGGTATCCCACACTTTAATGTTATATGGCGGAGGTATTGCAATTTATTGCAGATCCACCCCACAAATCAAACCTCTACCTGTATCAAATCATTCTGATACGGAATAAATCATTGCGGAAATCTCTGATAATTTAACAAAAAAACTAGTGTCCTGTGTATATAACCCTAACAGAAGATGCATGTTAGATTCGGTTTTTGTTGAGTTTTGACAACTTGACCATTTATCTGCTGCAGGTCTTGTTGTTGTTAACAGATTACTACTAGCAATATACGCCAACAACTCAAATCCTAGCCTGCTAGACCTTGTAATTACCTAAAATACTGATCATATTCTAAAATTCGACCAAATGTTTTTTAATTCGTGCATTACATGTGTCGTTTAACTGTCCTGTTGAAATTATTACCTTTATGTATCGTGATTTGAAGTCTGTTAATATAAGTAATTTGAATGTCGATCTCTTAAATGTCAAATGGAATAACTGTAGGTTCATTAAGGGTGTAGATGAAAAACGTAACTTCCTAAACAAAAACTCTGCAAAAATTGTTTGAGGACCATGTCCAGTTCCATACGGTTCGGGCCATATACAGCTCTTGCCTTGGTATAATAAAGGAGCCAGCTCAACTATAAATGCGCGTAATAAGTTTTATAATAAATGGAGTTGAACCAGACCTGACTTAATAAATCTATAGTAATTATAAAAAATGCAAAGCGACTTTATTGAAATGCTAAACTGAATCCGTCTCTAAATTCTAAAGAGTTATGGCGCAATTTAAAAACCTTGAATGTACATGGAGAACTTAGATCTGAATGTAAAATTTACCCAAAGTTGCTAATAAATTTTGTATGGATGTCACTATAACGTAATTTTATTTACTGAAACCTGGCTCCATCTACATATTTTTAATTCAGATATATTTCCTAATCAATATCAAATTTATAGAAATGATCGTAAGACAGTGTCGGTGTTCTTTTTGCAGTTCATTCTTTAATACCATTCGAAGAATTTAATGTCCCCTTCATTGAGTCAACCGAATTTAAAAGAATTCCGGGTTCTGGTAGGCAACGCTGTGTTGCACGCTGGTTGTGAGATGAGTTTGCTCATATAAAATGTGCCGGATTGATGGGTAGGGTCTTAGGCTTTATAAAGGAACGTAGGGGTATTCGTTGGTCTTGTTTCAAATGCAGAAAGTGCGACTAGGTCAGGTTAGGTTAAAGTGGCTGCTAGCGATCGCGCCAGCACACCTAGGCCTCTAGCCCCGTTGTGGTACCACGCGGATTTGAAAAATTCCCCTATTCGAACCAACATGTGGAATTTGCGAATTTTTCTAGCTTCTGGGTACTAATGATTAGAAATCCTAATGATTAGCAATCGGATTAGATGTCTTTTTTTGGCCGAACAATTGATTTATTTTGATTAGTTGGCCATTTTAGACGATTACTAATTGATTTGATTAGAAGTAATCGAAAATCTAATCGCGATTAGTGACGATTAGCATTTCTAATCAAAACTAATCAAATCTAATCAAAAAATCTAATCGATTAGATATCTTGATTAGTTTTGATTAGATGGACATTTTGAACTAGTTTTGTGACCAAAATTTGTATTTATCATATTTATTTTATATATTTACAAAATATAACATACACATATACATACTTATTTTATAGATCTATGTATGTAGGATTTCAAATACTAGGAAGCAAGTATTGATATTAAAATATATGTACAACAAATTCAAACATTATAGCTCACAAGAAGTCAACAAAAAAAAACCAAATTCATATTTCATCAGTTCTGACAAAAAAAAATACATTTCGATATTAAAATTACGTCTCTTTAAATGAATGCTCTTTGAATGAATGTTACATATAATTCACAAAAAATTTACATTAGACTTCATTAAACCAACTTTTCAAAAAAAAGTCCGACAATGAATTTCGTCTTGGAGTGTTGATTATGCCTGCAAATGAAAACAGGCGTTCGACGGGCGCTGAAGATGCCAGTGGGGTGTTAAACGCTATGCATGCTTCTTTTAACACACAATATTTCGTCCAAATTTCAGGGCCGGGATCCGGGTCACACAAATAACCGCAAAGCTGATTGCTTATGGCGCTTTTTAACCCGTTGGACGCGGTAGGTGTAACTTGGGTTTTGGGAATACATTTCTCTACGTCATCTTCTGTAACCAAAATAATTTTAGCTTTGAAAAATCATGAAATAGTAATAAAGTTACCGTCATCATCAAAATCATAAAAAGAATTTTCATTGCTCAAATTCGGCACGTCCGTTGCAATATATGGCGGATCATTTTTGAACAAAGTGCATATGACTTCAATCACCCTTTTGCGGATCTGCTCCTCAGTACAGTCAGGCGATGTTTTTTGGACAACCCGGAACCATTTCATTTTCACATTTGGAGTCAATACAGCTGCCGCTATTGCCATGTTTACCTCGGGAGCCAATGTGAAATACAATTTAAACCTTTCTCTCAATTTATGTTCTAACTGCACTGCTGTTGAGCTAATTTTGCTCAAAAGTTCGGGTTTTCTGGATAATTTTAGCAGCTTATTACTCAAAGAAAGTAACGCAGGAATAATACAACCATATTTCACATTGGTTTCACCTTGGAGAAAGTCCAAAGTTTGGGAAATAGGCTCCATTAGCAGCTTGTACGACTCGATTACTTCTAATCTAATCAATTAGTAATCTGAAACTTTCATAAAAAAAAATTTCTAATGATTAGTGTACATTTTTTTTCTAATCCTAATGATTTCTAATTCTAATCGAAAGTCCCCAGCTATGATGTAAATACTTGTAGTTTGTAAGTATTAGTGTAATTATGTATGTATATATGTAAAGTAAGAAATTGTATTAAAGAGAAAGTATTTTTTCAATAAAGAATCAATATATGTTTAAGCTTAGTTCACTTCGCACCCGGGTAGACCTCTCCCAAGCTGGCCACTGCCTTCTTATATAGTTTCGCAGATCTGGTGTCATAGCATGCAACCTCCTTTACATTTTCCTGGAACCAGCCCGCATCTTTACAAGACGGTGGTCATCCAGGGTCCGCGCGAAGCACGCTTACCACGATGCACGATCGGCTCACAGCACCGGTTCATCGCCGTGCTTTTCATCCACCACACCCAGGACGTTCTTTTTCTTTGCGACTTCCGCAAAGGATGGGCAGTTGGTTTTGACCCTTTTGTGTTTGTTTTGCGTAACCTCTATCGATCTGTCGCGCTTTTTTGCGGTTATTTGCCCCTCTGGAGCAGTTAACTGGTAGTTGGGCATAATAGCATTTGCCCAATCAATTTCTGCCAGAACCTCCGCACGATCACCGGCCAGCGCCCGATTACAGAGATCCTCTGCTAATTTGTGCGACTAACTCGACGATGAAGCAATTGCACTGTTCAAACGAGTTTCAAATAATATCTTTATGTTGTGATATGTAATTTTTGAAAATTAATGTAAGTTGTAATGTTTGTGGTTTGTTATTATTGAATTGTTAATGTTTATTATATTTGTAATAAATATACTCCCTAAGAAAGACGCGAATATGCGTGGAAACGCGAAGGAGAAAAAGGTAAATGTTTGTTTATTTTACAAAAACCGAATAGGTACATTAAGTGACCAATGTCAACAGAGTAAGATGTGTTTTGCTGTGCTTATAAGTTTAAGTGTTTTCCTCAGTATTTTTCCGAAGTTTGCTTCTATAAACTGCTCCTCTACCGACGTGCGTGCGAGCTTCTGTTGCTGGTTCTACATATACACTGGTTGACCTGGTTTTTCTTAGCGTTTGCTCATCTTTAAATCAGCATAATGTCAACATTATCAACTGCGTTCGATAGGATGGTGAAGAAATTGAAAGAACAAAGAGATGCTATAGTTGCACAATTGACTGCGGTTCTGAAGAAATCAGAGGAGAGGGTGATGTAGAGGATTGGTAAGCTGGCAGCCGAAAAGGAAAATTTGAAGTTTTCCATTGCAGCCATAGAGAAGAGAGTCAATGCGGTTGAGAATGTATGCGCCGATATTCTCTCTTTACGCACTGACCTTACTGCTACCAAGCACGATGCAGCAAACTAAAGATGACGCATTCCGGAGTACTTTGGTTTTGCCGAACTTGACAGATGTGACGTCGGTACCCTTTTGTAAAGAAGCAATTTCCTCGCATGTGGTTCACATGGTTCAAGTACTTGAATATGTTAATGGCAATATTATCTATATGTTAATGGCAATATTATCTAATACTTTTTGCATATGCTTGCCTACACCTTAATATAGATCAAAGCTTATGTTCTATTTTCTTATGTTCACAAACATTAAGAAAAAAGAGAAATATCGGAATGAAGTGATGAAACTTTAAATGGCCCGCTCTATGCAAAAGTTGCTTAACTATCTGTTTTCTCATTATCTACTTCTTCTCTCCGCCATCTTCTGTACTGGCTGCTGCGCTGGCGTCAGATTTTTGGGAATGCGTAATATTGTTATCTATCATTCTTGCCACCAAGACTCAGCTCAATGCTCTTGAAAGCAGCGCAGTCTGCAGGGATCTTGTTATTAACGGGATCCTCCACGCAGCTAGTGAGTGTTTGACTGAACTATTTGCAAAAGTTTGTAGTGTAGCTCTACGCATACCTCCACATTTACGTGATGTCTTTCGTCTGCGAAGAGTAACAGGCAACGGACAAAAAAACAACAGCGCTTCTCCAATTATCGTGAAGATTTTCTCTTCAAATGACCGCAATCAACTCTAAAGACCTGTCTATTCTTTTGCAAAGATAAAAAGAGATCGCTTGCGCTTAGCGATATTGAGCTGACGGGCTATGGTAGTACTTATTTGCAAGAGAGTCTGTCAAAAACTCAGCGAGAAGTGATGACATATGGATCAGAGTTAAGGAGAAGTAAACGATTGACATCGGTCAATGCGAATTCATAAAGGTGGCAGCAATTGTTAAAGAAAAAAGATGCATGTATTTTAATGTTGCTTTCGGTACAGCGAATGTCAAATCCAATCAACAAACAAACAACACAAGCATGCATACCTCTATCCTGGCCAGGTCGCCTAGGTCCCGAAGAACTCTGATTCTAAGAATTTCCTTCTCTTTATCCATAGTGCCGGACGTTCACATAAGAGGTGCCTTACCATTTCAGGCTCCTCTTCATTTCTGCTGCTTCTGCAGAAGTCATTTGGCACCCAGTCTCTGTACGTGTACCTATCAGTAGATGACTTGTTTTTATGCCTAAAGCTAAGGACAGGTCTCCTCTGCTCAGCAAGATCAGACCTTGTGATTTTTTGACGTCCCACTCAGGCCACAAGAGTTTGGAATCGATGCAGGTATTGGTTATTCCAGCCTGCCACCTTACTAAATTCGCCTTGGCATCGGTGTTTTATATCCGTGGGAAATTATTTGGGCGACTGAAATGAGCCTCCAGCGTTAATGAAAACCACAAAACTTTAACAGATATTTTATGCCAACAGTAAAATGGCCTTAACGTGGTGCATTTTAATGAGCAAAGTCATAATGGTGATAAGATGGACTATGCTCGACATATTTTCATATTTTTGGAGAATCAGGAGTTGATGTCATCTGTGTTTCTGAAACGTGGTTTAATTCAAATATTTCTGACTCGTCTTATGGTATCCCACACTTTGATGTTATATGTCACGACAGAAAATTAGTGTCCTGTGTATATAACCCTAACAGAAGATGCATGTTAGATTCAGTTTTTGTTTGGTTATGACAACTTGACCATTTATCTTCTGCAGGTCTTGCTGTTGTTAACATACTACTACCAACATTATACGCCAACAACTCAAATCCTAGCCTGCTAGACCTTGTAATTACCTATAATACTGATCATATTCTAAAATTCGACCAAAAGTTTTTTATTTCGTACTTTACATGTGTTGTTTAACTGTCCTGTTGAAATTATTACCTTTATGTATCGTAATGTCGATCTGTTAAATGTTAAATGGAATAACTGTTGGTTCATTAAGGTTATAGATGAAAAATGTGATTTCCAAAATAAAACTCTGCCAAAATTGTTTGACGACCATGTCCTGTTCCATACTGTTCGGGCCATAAACAACTCTTGCCTTGGTATAATAAAGGAGCCAGCTCAACTATAAAAGCGCGTAATAAGTTTTATAACAAATGGAGTTGAACCAGACCTGACATAATAAAGCTAGAGTCATTATAAAAAATGAAAAGCGACTTTATTGAAATGCTGAATCCGTCTCTACATTGTACAGAGTTATGGCACAATTTAAAAACCTTGAATGTACATGGAGAACTTAGATCTGAATGTAAAAATGACCCAAATTCAAATATCTTTTCCAATCAATATCAAATTTATAGAAATGATCGTAAGGACAGAGTCGGTGGAGGTGTTCATTTAGCATAGAGTCAACCGAATTTAAAGCAATACGGTTTCTGGTAGGCAACGTTGTGTTGCATGCTGGTTGTGAGATGAGGTTGCTCATATAAAATGTGCCGGATTGATGGGTAGGATCTTAGGCTTAATAAGGAAAGGTAGAGGTATTCGTTAGTCTTCTTTCAAATGCATATGCTTCCGTTATCGCGTATAATGTGCGACTAAGTCGACGATGAAGCAATTGCAGTGTTCAAAAGAGTTTCATATAATATATTTATGAGGTGATATGTAATTTTTCAATTTTATGTAATTGATAATGTTTGTTGTTTGTAATTATTTAATTGTTAATGTTTGTTATATTTGTAATAAATATACTCCCTGAGCAAGACGCGAATATGGGTGGAAACACGTAGGAGAAAAGATAAATATTTGTTTAATTTACAACAACCGGCCAAAAAGCTCCAATTTAACACTGATTTAAACTTAAATTTTTGCCCAAAAATACCATTATCAAAGGATTCGTTTATTTAACTATTTGCTACATACCTTCTAATTCTGACTTACCGCTATATGCTCAACATGTTGCCCTACTGAGATTCTTAAGTTCCATGAGTACTTCATATGCCTCGGGGATCGTACTTGCCGACTTCAATTTGCCATACATATAATGGACCCTCATCTACAACTTTATCGTCCCAATTTCATCAAGGCCTAGGTATAATACATAAGTGACCAATGTCAAAAGAGTAAGACGTGTTTTGCTATACTAATAAGTTTGAACGTTTTTCCTCGGTATTTTTCCAAAGTTTGCCTCTATAAATTGCTCCTCTACCGACGTGCGTGCGAGCTTCTGTTGCTGGTTCTACATAAACACTGGTTCGCCTGGTTTTTATTAGCGTTTGCTCATCTTTAAATCAGCATAATGTCAACGACAAGAAAAAATCCAAAGGGAAAGCTTAAAGCTCCAATTATAACTCTTCTAACACCGTACTTAACTGCGTTCGATAGGATGGTGAGTAAATTGGAAGAACAAAGAGATGCTATAATAGCACAGTTGACTGCGGTTCTGGAGAAATCATATGAGAGGGTGATGCAGAGGATTGGTAAGCTGGCAGCCGAAAAGGAAAATTTTAAGTTTTTCATAGCAGCCATAGAGAAGAGAGTCAATGCGGTTGAGAATGTATGCGCCGATATTCTCTCTTTACGCACTGAGCTTACTGCTACCAAGGCACGATGCAGCAAACTAAAAATGCCGAATTCCGGAGTACTTTGGGTTTGCCGAACTTGACAGATGTGAGCAATTTCTTTACATGTGTTTCATAGTATTCGAAATAATTAATGGCAATGTTATCTAATACTTTTTGCATATGCTTGCCTTCACCTTAATTTACATCAAAGGTTATGTTTTGTTTTCTTATGTTCACAAATATTAAGAAAAAAAGAGAAATATCGGAATGAAATGTTGAAACTTTAAATGGCCCGCTCTATGTATAAGTTGCTTAACTATCTGTTTTCTCATTCTCTACTTCTTCGCTCCACCATCTTCTGTACTGGCTGCTGCGCTAACGTCAGATTTTTGGGATTGCGTAATCTTGTTATCTATCACTCTTGCCACCCAGGTTCAGCTCAATGTTTTTGAAAGCAGCGCAGTCTATACGGATCTTATTATTAACGGGATCCCCTAAGCAGCTGGTGAGTGTTTGACTGAATTATTTGCAAAAGGTTGTAGTGTAGCTCACACTTTACGTGATGTCTTTCGTCTACGAAGAGTAAAAGGCAACAGCAAAAATAGCATTAGCGCTTCTCCAATTATCGTGAAGATTTTCTCTTCAAATGACCGCAATCAACTCTTAAGACTTGTCTCTTTTTTTGCAAAAATAAAAAGAGATCGCTTGCGCTTGCCGATATTGAGCTGCCGGGTTATGGTAGTATTTATTTGCAAGAGAGTCTGTCAAAAACTCAGCGAGAAGTGATGACATATGGATCAGAGTTAAGGAGAAGTAAACGATTGGCATCGGTCAATGCGAATTCATTAAGGCAAACAAAAGGAAAACAAAAGTACATGTATTTTGTTGTTGCTTTCAGTACAGCGAATGTCAAAACCAACCAACCAGCAAATGATTTTGACATTTGCTGTACCACGGCGATAGAAAAAACAAATCAGTCTGCTGCTAAGGTTAGGTTAGGTGAGGTAGAAGTGGCTGCCAGCGATCTCACCAGCACACTTAGGCCTTCTTAGGCTCATTGTGGTACCACGCGGATTAAAAACTCCCTACTTGAACCAGGGAGTGGAATCTGCAAATTATAAATTCATGCGTACCTCCATCCTGGCCAGGTCGCTTAGGTCCCTGAAGAACTCTGATCCTGAGAATTTCCTTCTCTTTTTCCATAGTTCCGGACGTTCACATAGGAGGTGCCTTACCATTTCAGGCTCCTCTTCATTTCTGCAGCTTCTGCAGAAGTCATTGCAGGGGGCACCCAGTCTCTGTACGTGTCTACCTATCAGTAGATGACCTGTTATTATGCCTAAAGCTGGGGACAGGTCTCCTCTGCTCAGCAAGAGCAGACCTTGTGATTTTTTGACGTCCCACTCAGGTCACAAGAGTTTGGAATCGATGCAGGTATTGGTTATTCCAGCGGCCACGTTTTTGAATTTGAATTGGCATCGGTTTTTTATATCCGTGGGAAAGTATTTGTGCGACTAAAGCATGGCGAAGAGCCAAAATTAGAGAACAGTAGAGCTCAGGGTAATGCTCTTATTGGCACTAGAATATAAGAACAATTGCACTAAAGTATATATTTTATGTATGTCGCCATATTGTAGTGTATGCTGATTATAATTTATGCGAGTACAGAAAATAAGTTAGATAGATGTTTTCTCTCTCTATTTTTTCCATATTCTCTCTATCTATTTTTTATTTCCATGTTTCTTTATATTATTGTTATTACTTGTTTTCCTTTCTCAAATGTTCATATTTTACCCTAGCTTTTCCTTTACTTTATTTAGTTGCAATCACTTGTGCTTTTGTTGTGTTTAATTTTTGTTGTGCTTCAGTGTGACCGATTTAAACCCCATTAGGAAATCAGTATCCAGCGTTAATGACAACCACAAAACTTTAATAGATATTTTATGCCAACAGTAAAATGGCCTTAACGTGGTGCATTTTAATGAGCAAAGTCACAATGGTGATAAAATGGACTATGCTAGACATATTTTCATATTTTTAGAGAATCAGGAGTTGATGTCATCTGTGTTTCAGAAACGTGGTTTAATTCAAATATTTCAGACTTGTATTATGGTGTCGCACACTTTAATGTTATGTGTCACGACAGATCAACCAAAAAAGGCGGAGGTATTGCATTTTATTGCAGATGCACCCCACAAATCAAACCTCTACCTGTATCAAATCATTCTGATACGGAATAAATCATTGCGGAAATCTCTGATAATTTAACAAATATACTAGTGTCCTGTGTGTGTATATAACCCTAACAAAAGATGCATGTTAGGTTAATTTTTTGTTGAGTTATGACAACTTGACCATTTATCTGCTGCAGGGCTTGTTGTTGTTAACAGATTACTAGCAACAATATACGCCAACAACTCAAATCCTAGCCTGCTGGACCTTGTATTTACCTCTAATACTGATGAAATTCTAAAATTCAAACAAATGTTTTTTATTTCGTACATTACATGTGTCGTTTAACTGTCCTGTTGAAATTATTACCTTTATGTATCGTGATTTGAAGTCTGTTAATATTAGTAATTTGAATGTCGATGTGTCAAATGGAATAACTGTTGGTTCATTGAGAGTGTGGATGAAATACGTGACTTCCAAAATAAAACACTGCCAAAATTGTTTGACCACTATGTGCCGTTCCATAATGTTCCGGCCATAAACATCTCTTGCCTTGGTATAATAAAGGACCAAGTTCAACTATAAAAGTTTTATAATAAATGGAGTTGAACCAGACCTGACTTAATAAAGCTACATTCATTATAAAAAATTAAAGCGACTTTACTGAAATACTAAACTGAATCCGACTCTTCATTCGAAAGAGTCAGGGCGCAATTTAAAAACCTTAAATGTAGATGGAAAACTTAGATCTCAATGTAAAATTGACCCAAAGTTGCTGAATAAATTTTTTATGGCTGTCACTACAAGCGGGCAAGCGGCTCGCAATATAAACGAACTTAAAATTTTCACCCTCAGCAATGGGTTGTGCCGAGGGCTTGGAACCCGCCACGTAAAAAACAACTTCCAATGAATAGGAAAACAAAGCCTCGGATGAGACTCCCCCTTTTCTGATGGCGACCACGGCAAACGTATTAAGGACAATGATTTAAGGGCATGGACCTGGAATGTCCGGACCCTTAATTGGGAAGGTGCATCTGCCCGGCTGGTTGATGTCCTCAGCAGCGCGAAGGCTGACATCACCGGCATCCAAGAGATGCGATGGACGGGGCAATGGAAAAAACCGAAAAGCCCTTGTGACATCTACTACAGCTGCCATGTAAAGGAGTGCAAATTTGATGTCGGATTTGTGGTGGGAGAGAGACTGCGTCGTAAAGTACTGTCGCTCACTCTGGTGGACGAACGTCTCGCCACAATCTGCATCAAGGGGGATTCTTCAACATCTCCCTGATTTGCGCCCACGCCCCAAAAGAAGAGAAGGACGATGGGACCAAAGATCGCTTCAACGATCTCCTTGGCCGCACGTATGAGCGGTGTCCCCATCACGATATAAAAATCGTTCTTGGCGATTTCAATGCCAAGGTGGGCAAGGAGGGCATCGTTGGTTCCACAGTCGGAAAATTCAGTCTCCAAGACGAAACGTCCGATAATAGGTTGAGACTGATCGACTTTGCCGGGGCCTGAAACATGGTAGTCTGTAATAGCAGGTTTCAGCATAAAAAGATTCACCAAGCTACGTTGCTGTCTCCAGATGGTAAGACACGAAACCAAATCGACCACGTTGTGATAGAAGGAAGGCATCTTCCAATGTGCGCACGATCCGAGGAGCCAACATCGACTCGGATCATTTTCCTGTGGCAGCTAAGATCTGCAGGCGCCTCTGTGCAGCAAAAAGCGCACGCAAATGGACACAAGGAAAGCTTGACGTCGGAAAGCTGCAATAGCAACAGACAGCCACCCACTGCGCCACTCGACTTGCACTCCTTCTCTCTGAGAGCAATTATCAATGGAACGATATTTCCGAGCATTGGAACCATATTTCTCGCTGTCTACATACCGCCACTGAAGAATCAATCGGATTTCGCAATATAAATGAACTTAAAATTTTCACCCTCAGCAATGGGTTGTGCCGAGGGCTTGGAACCCGCCACGTAAAAAACAACTTCCAATGAATAGGAAAACAAAGCCTCGGATGAGACACCCCCTTTTCTGATGGCGACCACGGCAAACGTATTAAGGACAATGATTTAAGGGCATGGACCTGGAATGTCCGGACCCTTTATTGGGACGGTGCATCTGCCCGGCTGGTTGATGTCCTCAGCAGCGCGAAGGCTGACATCACCGGCATCCAAGAGATGCGATGGACGGGGCAATGGAAAAAACCGAAAAGCCCTTGTGACATCTACTACAGCTGCCATGTAAAGGAGTGCAAATTTGATGTCGGATTTGTGGTGGGAGAGAGACTGCGTCGTAAAGTACTGTCGCTCACTCTGGTGGACGAACGTCTCGCCACAATCTGCATCAAGGGGGATTCTTCAACATCTCCCTGATTTGCGCCCACGCCCCAAAAGAAGAGAAGGACGATGGGACCAAAGATCGCTTCAACGATCTCCTTGGCCGCACGTATGAGCGGTGTCCCCACCACGATATAAAAATCGTTCTTGGCGATTTCAATGCCAAGGTGGGCAAGGAGGGCATCGTTGGTTCCACAGTCGGAAAATTCAGTCTCCAAGACGAAACGTCCGATAATAGGTTGAGACTGATCGACTTTGCCGGGGCCTGAAACATGGTAGTCTGTAGTAGCAGGTTTCAGCATAAAAAGATTCACCAAGCTACGTTGCTGTCTCCAGATGGTAAGACACGAAACCAAATCGACCACGTTGTGATAGAAGGAAGGCATGCTTCCAATGTGCGCACGATCCGAGGAGCCAACATCGACTCGGATCATTTTCCTGTGGCAGCTAAGATCTGCAGGCGCCTCTGTGCAGCAAAAAGCGCACGCAAATGGACACAAGGAAAGCTTGACGTCGGAAAGCTGCAATAGCAACAGACAGCCACCCACTGCGCCACTCGACTTGCACTCCTTCTCTCTGAGAGCAATTATCAATGGAACGATATTTCCGAGCATTGGAACCATATTTCTCGCTGTCTACATACCGCCACTGAAGAATCAATCGGATTTCGCAATATAAACGAACTTAAAATTTTCACCCTCAGCAATGGGTTGTGCCGAGGGCTTGGAACCCGCCACGTAAAAAACAACTTCCAATGAATAGGAAAACAAAGCCTCGGATGAGACACCCCCTTTTCTGATGGCGACCACGGCAAACGTATTAAGGACAATGATTTAAGGGCATGGACCTGGAATGTCCGGACCCTTAATTGGGAAGGTGCATCTGCCTGGCTGGTTGATGTCCTCAGCAGCGCGAAGGCTGACATCACCGGCATCCAAGAGATGCGATGGACGGGGCAATGGAAAAAACCGAAAAGCCCTTGTGACATCTACTACAGCTGCCATGTAAAGGAGTGCAAATTTGATGTCGGATTTGTGGTGGGAGAGAGACTGCGTCGTAAAGTACTGTCGCTCACTCTGGTGGACGAACGTCTCGCCACAATCTGCATCAAGGGGGATTCTTCAACATCTCCCTGATTTGCGCCCACGCCCCAAAAGAAGAGAAGGACGATGGGACCAAAGATCGCTTCAACGATCTCCTTGGCCGCACGTATGAGCGGTGTCCCCACCACGATATAAAAATCGTTCTTGGCGATTTCAATGCCAAGGTGGGCAAGGAGGGCATCGTTGGTTCCACAGTTAGAAAATTCAGTCTCCAAGACGAAACGTCCGATAATAGGTTGAGACTGATCGACTTTGCCGGGGCCTGAAACATGGTAGTCTGTAGTAGCAGGTTTCAGCATAAAAAGATTCACCAAGCTACGTTGCTGTCTCCAGATGGTAAGACACGAAACCAAATCGACCACGTTGTGATAGAAGGAAGGCATGCTTCCAATGTGCGCACGATCCGAGGAGCCAACATCGACTCGGATCATTTTCCTGTGGCAGCTAAGATCTGCAGGCGCCTCTGTGCAGCAAAAAGCGCACGCAAATGGACACAAGGAAAGCTTGACGTCGGAAAGCTGCAATAGCAACAGACAGCCACCCACTGCGCCACTCGACTTGCACTCCTTCTCTCTGAGAGCAATTATCAATGGAACGATATTTCCGAGCATTGGAACCATATTTCTCGCTGTCTACATACCGCCACTGAAGAATCAATCGGATTTCAGCGAGCCCTAAAGAACAACTGGTATGAAGAATTCCTGTAAGAATGAAAACGGCGACCTGGTGACTGATGTCCACAGCATACTTAAATTATGGGGAGAGCACTTCTTCACACGGCCTAATGGAAGCAGCTACAACAACGTTGGAGAAGATGTTGAACTCGAATCCCCAATCAATGATGATGGACGTGATGTACCATCACCCGACTATGACGAAATTCGGAAAGCGATAGCACGGCTGAAAACCAACAAAACCCCCGGGGCTGACGGGTTACCAGCTGAGTTATTTAAGTACGATGGATAGGAGCTGGTTAAGTGGATGCATGAGCTCATCTCTAGGATATGGAACGGAAGAACGCATGCCTGCTGATTGGAACTTAAGTGCGTTTGCCTAATCCAAAAAAGGGCCAATTATCGCGGGATTAGTCTTCTTAACATCGCGTATACGGTTCTGTCGAGTGTATTGTGTGAAAGACTTAAGCCCACCATCAACGAACTGATTGGACCTTATCAGTGTGGTCTTAGACCTGGTAAATCTGCCACCGACCAGATATTCACAATACGCCACCTTTTTGTCGACTTCAAAGCCGCTTTCGACAGCACAAAAAGAAGTTGCCTTTATGCCGCAATGTCTGAATTTGGTATCCCCACAAAACTTATACGGCTATGTAAAATGACGTTGAGCAACACACCAAGCTCCGTCAGAATTGGGAAGAACCTCTCCGAGCCGTTTGATACAATACGAGGTTTCAGACAGGGTGACTCTTTGTCGTGCGATTTCTTTAACCTGATGCTGAGAAGATAATTTGAGCCGCAGAACTAAATCGGTCAGGCAACATTTTTTATAGGAGTGTGCAATTGCTGGCGTACGCCGATGATATTGACATCATCGGACTTAACAACCGCGCAGTTAATTCTTCCTTCTCCAAACTGGATAGAGAAGCGAAGCGAATGGGTCTGGAGGTGAACGAGGGCAAGACGAAGTATCTCCTGTCATCAAAAAAACAGTCGGCGCATTCACGACTGGGATCTAACATCACTGTTGACAGCCATAACTTTGAAAAAGTAGATGACTTCGTTTACTTAGGAACCAGCATTAACACCCATAACAGTGTCAGCCTTGAAATCCAACGCAGAAACTCTTTTGCCAACAAGTGCTACTTCGGACTGAGTAGGCAACTGAGCAGTAAAGTCCTCTCTCGATGGAAAAAAACCATACACTATAAGGCTCTCATCATGCTCGTCCTGATGTATGACGCAGAAGCATGGACGATGACAACATCAGATGAGAGGGCTCTTGGAGTGTTCGAGAGAAAGATTCTTCCAAATATTTATGGACCTTTGCGTCCTTGCCACGGCGAATACCGCGTACGATGGAACGATGAGCTGTGCGAGCTGTACAATGACGTAGACATAGTCATAGACATAATGGATGAAATAGCTCCAGCCCTGAAGGTTTTTGACGCGGTACCCGCTGGTGGTAGCAGAGGAAAAGGAAGACCTAATCTGCGTTGAAAAGACCAAGTGGAAAAAGACTTGGCTTTACTTGGGATTTCCAATTGGCGCCAGTTACCACGAGATAGGGACAGATGGAGAATGTCAAAACCCACCAACAAACAAATCATGTTCAGCTAAGGTTAGGTTAGGTGAGGTAGAAGTGGCTGCCAGCGATCTCACCAGCACACTTAGGCCTTGTTAGGCTCATTGTGGTACCACGCGGATTAACAACCCCCTACTTGAACCAGGGAGTGGAATCTGATAATTATAAAAGCATGCGTCCCTGAAGAACTCTGATCCTAAGAATTTCCTTCTCTATGTCCATAGTTCCGGACGTTCACATAGGAGGTGCCTTACCATTTCAGGCTCCTCTTCATTTCTGCAGCTTCTGCAAAAGTCACTGTAGGGGGCACCCAGTCTCTGTGCGTGTCTACCTATCAGTAGATGGCTTGTTATTATTCCTAAAGCTAAGTACAGGTCTCTTCTGCTCAGGCAGAGCAGACCTTGTGATTTTTTGACGTCCCACTCAGGCCACAAGAGTTTGGAATCGATGCAGGTATTGCCGTTATTCCAGCGGTCACCTTAATTAATTCGCCTTGGCATCGGTGTTTTATATCCGTGGGAAAGTATTAGTGCGACTGAAGCCTTGTGCTTTTGTTGTGTTTTATTTTTGTTGTGCTTCAGCGTGTTCGATTTAAACCCCACTAGGAAATCAGCCAATTTTATGCCAACAGTAAAATGGCGTTAACGTGATGCATTTTAATGTGCAAAGTCATAATGGTGATAAAATGGACTATGCTAGACATATTTTCATATTTTTAGAGAATCAGGAACGTGGTTTAATTCAAATATTTGTGACTTTTGTTATGGTATCCCACACTTTAATGTTATATGTCATGACAGATCAACCAAAAAAGGCGGAGGTATTGCAATTTATTACAGATCCACCCCACAAATCAAACCTCTACCTGTATCAAATCATTCTGATACGGAATAAATCATTGCGGAAATCTCTGATAATTTAACAAAAATGAGCTCGGGATATTTTAGGGCTGGTTTTCCAAAGGGCGTGAGAATAAAAAGCATACAAATTGTGTAAGTAAAATGTTTATTAAAATATTTGCAGGAACTCAACCCACCACCGTCTTTAGCCTGTGAGGATCGCTAATAATAGAGGCAGACCTCGGCTCTCTCACGATATTCAGAAAATTCGAAGTTGAGAGCAGAGCTTTTTGACGAAAGTGGTAAGAGTTGCCAAATGGGCGAACGGAGTGAACATTCCGCCCGCCTTGCAGTATTACTGCGAAAAGCGCATATTACCATTAACACTTCATATATTATTTTTATTTGGAACTTATATATAACAATTTTGATTAGAATTCAAATTTCATAAATAACAATTCATTTTTTCCTTAAAACTAATCGGCTGCAGTTTGTTACTGGGTAACGCCAGAGATTACAAATCCCAGCAGCGTTTTTTGGGCGACCAATTGACCTGCTACCAGGGGAGGCATCGTACCAGGCTGCATCAACCTCGCGTAAAGATCAGCTCCAAGTAACGTTTGGATCGGTGATGCCTTATAAAATTATGGGTCGGTTGGCCTCAAATTTTTGAAAGCTCCCACTGTGTGTTGGGCTAATGTGGGCAGCGGAGTCGGCGTCGGGATGATATGTTCATCCTGTGCGTCAAGATTACTGGGTAGCGTGATATCGCACAGTCGGCCGCCGCCACGTCTTTGAGTGCGGAGCCGAAGTCTTGTCACGGTTTCATCGGAGATGCTGGTCGCCGGACTCGCTGGCACCGCACGAGCCACGGAAAAACGATCCGCGGCACGTATTTTCACCAAAGCCGTTGTTGATAGCGCCAACATTTGCTGCCAAGGAAGGGCTGCTGCTCGCTGCGCAATTATAGTTCGCGCATTTCTCCTTCAACGAGCACCTTGACCGCAACTTCTCTTCGGCTGGCTACGCCGCTGAGACGAATCGAGTCTCAGTCGGTCGTTTCCATGCCGCCAATCCGATCGGAAGTTATCAGTTTGCTTAAGTCGACGAGACGAGTCGAGTCTGGCTCGATCATGAGCAAGTGGTATGCGCTGAAACTGTCGAGAAGTTGGCAACGACCTATTGAGCGGTGGTCGTAATGGGTGTGCGAGCACGTCATCAGTCGTAATAGTGGGCGGTGCTTCTTTCTGCTTGTCAGCTTCGAATTCTGCTAACAACTCGTCCTCTAGATCCATCTGTTGTGGAAAAGAAAGCTCAGGGTCCTTATTCCGATGGAATGGAATATGGTCGTCAAACAGTTTTGGCAGTCACGTATTTCATCTACGCCCTCAATGAACCAACAGTTATTCCATTTAACATTTAACAGATCGACCTTAAAATTACTAATATTCACAGACTTCAATGAACCAACAGTTATTCCATTTAACAGATCGCGATTCAAATTACTAATATTAACAGACTTCAAATCACGATACATAAAGGTAATAATTTCAACAGGACAGTTAAGCGACACATGTAATGTACGAAATAAAAAACATTTGGTCCAATTTTAGGATATGATCAGTATTATAGGTAATTACAAGGTCCAGCAGGCTAGGATTTGAATTGTTGGCGTATATTGTTGGTAGTAATCTGCAAACAGCAAGACCTCCAGCAGATAAATGGTCAAGTTGTCATAACTCAACAAAAAACGAATCTAACATGCATCTTCTGTTAGGGTTATATACACAGGACACCAGTATTTTACTTAAATTATCAGATATTTCCGCAATGATTTATTCCGTATCAGAATGATTTGATACAGGTAGAGGTTTGATTTGTGGGGTGCATCTGCAATAAATTGCAATACCTCCGCCTTTTTTGGTTGATCTGTCATGACGTATAACATTAAAGTGTGGGATACCATAATAAAAAACAGAAATATTTGAATTAAACCACGTTTCTGAAATACAGATGACATCAACCCCTGATTCTCCAAAAATATGAAAATATGTCTAGCATAGTCCATTTTATTACCATTATGACTTTGCACATTAAAATGCACCAAGTTAAGGCCATTTTACTGTTGGCATAAAATATCTTTTAAAGTTTTGTGGGTTTCATTAACGCTGGAGGCTTATTTCCTAGTGGGAAGAACAAAAATAAAACACAACATAAGCACAAGTGATTGCAACTAAATAAAGTAAAGGAAAAGCTAGGGTAAAATATGAACATTTGAGAAAGCAAAACAAGTAATAACAATAATATAAACAAACATGGAAATAAAAAATAGATAGAGAGAGAATGGCAAAAATAGAGAGAGAGAAAACATCTATATAGCTTATTTTCTATACTCGCATAAATTATAATTCGCATACACTACAATATGGAGACATACATAAAATAAATACTTAAGTGCAATCATTCTTATGTTCTAGTACCAATAACAGCATTACGCCTGACTCTGCTGCTCACTAATTTTGGCTCTTCGCCAGGCTTCAGCCGCACAATACTTTCCCACGGATATAAAACACCGATGCTAATGCGAATTTATTAAGGTGGCCGCTGGAATAACGGAAATACCTGCATCGATTCCAAACTCTTGTGGCCTGAGTGGGATGTCAAAAAATCCCAAGGTCTGCTCTTGCTGAGCAGTGACTTTTGCAGAAGCTGCAGAAATGAAGAGGAGCCTGAAATGGTAAGGCACCTTCTATGTGAATGTCCCGCATTATGGACAAAGGGAAGGAAATTATTAGAATCAGGGTTCTTCGGGACCTAAGCGACCAGGCCAGAATAGAGGTACGCATGCTTTTATAATTTGCAGATTCCACTCCCTGGTTCGAGTAGGGGGTTTTTAAACCGCGTGGTACCACAATTAGCATAACAAGGCCTAAGTGTGCTGGTGAGATTGCTGGCAGCCAATTCTATCTTACCTAACCTTAGCAGCTGACTGATTTGTTTTTTTATATTGCCGTGATACGGCAAATGTCAAAATCATTTGTTGGTTGGTTGGTTTTGATATTCGCTGTACCGAAAACAACAACAAAATACATGTACTCTTGTTTTCTTTAACAATTTCTGCCACCTTTATGAATTCGGATTGACCGATGTCAATCGTTTACTTCTCCTTAACTCTGATCCATATGTCATCACTTCTCGCTGAGTTTTTGACAGACTTTCTTGCAAATAAATATTACCATAACCCGGCAGCTCAATATCGGTAAGCGCAATGGATCTCTTTTTATTTTTGCAAAAGAAGAGACAAGTCTTGAAAGTGGTTTGCGGTCATTTGAAGAGAAAATCTTCACGATTGCAGAAGAAGCGCTGCTGCTCTTTTGTCCGTTGGCTTTTACTCTTCGCAGACGAAAGACATCACGTAAAGCGCCGCAGCCAGTACAGAAGATGGCGGAGCGAAGAAGTAGAGAATGAGAAAACAGATAGTTATCAATTTTATATAGAGCGGGTCATTTAAAGTTTCATCATTTCATTCCGATATTTCGTTTTTTTTTCTTAATATTTGTGAACATAACAAAACAAAACATAAGCTTTGATCTAAATTAAGGTGTAGGCACGCATATGCAAAAAGTATTAGATAATATTGCCATTAACAATTTCAAGTACTTGAACCATGAGAACCACATACAAGGAAATCGCTTCTTTAAAAAGGGTACCGACGTCACATCTGTCAAGTTCGGCAAAACCAAAGTACTACGGAATGCGTCGTCTTTAGTTTGCTGCATCGTGCTCTCTCATCCTCTACTGCATTGACTCTCTTCTCTATGGCTGCAATGGAAAACTTCAAATTTTCCTTTTCGGCTGCCAGCTTACCAATCCTGTGCATCACCCTCTCATCTGATTTCTCCAGAACCGCAGTCAATTGTGCAATTATAGCATCTCTTTGTTCTCCCAATTTCTTCACCATGCTATCGAACGCAGTTGATTACGGTGTGAGAAGAGTTATAAGTGGAGCTTTAGGCAGCAAAGCACGTCTTACTCTGTTGACATTGGTCACTTATTATACCTAGCCCTTGATGAAATTGGAACGATAAAGTTGTAGATGAGGGTCCATGATATTCCTGGCAAATTGAAGTTGCTAAGTTCAATCCTCGAGTCATGTGAAGTAATCATTAAACTTAAGTATCTAAGTAGTGAAATATGTTAAGAATTTGGCGATAAGTCAAATAATATGCCTGGCAAATTGAAGTCGCCAATCATGGAACTTAAGAATCTCAGTAGCGCAACATGTTGAGCATATAGCGATAAGTCAGAATTATGAGGTATGTAGCAAATAGCTAAATAAGCGAAGCCTTTGATAATGGTATTTTTGGGCCACGTTTTAAGTTTAAATTGGAGTTTTTCGGCCGGTTGTTGTAAAATAAACAAACATTTATATTTTTCTCCTACGCGTTTCCACGCATATTCGCGTCTTCCTCAGGGAGTATATTTATTGCAAATATAAAAAACATTAACAAATCAATGATAACAAACAACTTATATTAATTTGAAAAATTTCATATCACAACATAAATATGTATATTTTATATATTTCGTTCAACACTGCAATTGCTTCATCGTCGAGTTAGTCGCACATTTTATATTTTCTACGTCTTCTTTAAAATTCATTGCTTTCTTTATGTGCTCTTGTATCCTTAGTCTTCTAACGTCACCCTTCATTTCATCCTGTTCTCCACATCCAATATATTAAAAAATTTAAAAAGTTCAACCTTTGTTTATCTGCATTTGAAACAAGCCCAACGAATACTCTACCTTCCTTTATTAAGCCTAAGGCCCTATCCATCAATGCGGCACATTTTATATGAGCAACCTCATCTCACAACCAGCAACACGGCGTTGCCTACCAGAACCCGTATTTCTTTAAATTCGGTTGACTTACTGAAGGGGGCATTAAATTATTCGAATGGTATTGAAGAATGAACTGTTAGGCGGAATATTTCTTTCCTTGATCTATTAAGGAGGACTACCGTTTTTGGTCGATCATAGGTAGGCCAAATTTCTCTCGCGATTTTGCACGTCGTTAACCTACCCCTTCTCAATCCTGCTGTTCGCACAAACTTCAAATGTAGTTTTCTCCTGATGACTGCCAGCGGGCAGCGTATTGCTTCCACCTCAGATTCCTCAAGAAAGGCGCCGACTCGGGCCAGCCCGTCTGCCCTCTCGTTACCGCATATGTTCCTATGGCCAGGAACCCAAACGAGAGAAATGTCAACCGACTCAGCCGCTGAGCTTAACGCACACTTGCAGTCATGGACTATTCTGGAATTGGTTCTCGGTGATTCCAGTCCCAAGAGAGCTGCTTGACTATCTGAGAAGATGTATGCTTTCCGTACCCCTTCGCTTCTATCTTTCAGTACCTGACAGGCCCTCTCAATTCCCATCACTTCTGCCTGGAAGATACTGGCAAAGTTAGGTAGACGGAACGAGAGCGACACATCCAGCTTCTCTGAAAACACCCCAGCACCCACACCGCAGTGTCTATTGTTTAAGTACATATGAACGCAACCATTTAAAAAAAAAATGGAGTGAAAACCAAAGGAGCTAGTTTATGTAATAATATATTGTGTGATACCTTATCGAAAGCTTTGGAAAAGTCAGTATAAATGCAGTCCATTTGCTGGTTGGATGAAAACGTTTCCATGCAAAACTCACTAAAGACGTCTAAGTTAGTAACTGTAGACCGATTGACAACAAAGCCATGCTGATATGGGGAAATTAAGTTTTTTATGGCGAAATACATCTTATCTTTAATGATCACCTCGAAAAGTTTTCAGATAGACGAGAGTTTAGAGATTGGCCTATAATTAGCTACATCATTCTTTTTCCTACTCTTGTAAATTGGAGTGACTGTCGTTATCTTCCATTCATCAACGAAAATCCCAGTATTTAGTGATTTGTTAAAAAGATGTTTGAGGGGTTCTACTAAAGGCGTGCACTTTTTCAGTAAGTCAGTACAGAAACCCTCGACATTTGTTTGTGTAGAGTTTTTTAAACTACTTATACCCCTAATAATGTCATCAGACGTGAGTTGTAGTTTTCCGAAATTAATGGTGGAGTCGCAGTTGGCATGTTGAAAGGAACGATAACATCGTGCATCATCGCCAGCAAAATTTGATTTAAAAAACTCGGCAAATAGACAGCCATTTCGAGGGATGAGCTTGCTGATTTATCTCCCAGACAAACTGCTGATGGAATCCCGGAGCATGACTTATTCGATTTAATGAAGTGCCAAAATACTTTAGGATTGGATTTTATGTTCGATTCTACACTTAAAATATAATTTCTATAAATAAATTTGTTAAAACAACAGAATTTCTTCGATAGTCGTTGATACTTGTCAGAAAATATGTTGTTTTTAGATTTACAAAATTTATTATATAACTTATTTCGTTGGTTCTTAATTTTCTTTAGTTCGTAAGTGTACCATGGAAGTTTGTAGGGCTTCTTTTTAAATATTGGAACATTCGCAGAAATAATTTCAAGCAAGCGAGACTTGAAGACCGAGTAGCGCTGATTGACATCAGGATTAGAAAGCAAATGAGTCCAACTAGTTTTGCGTAAAATTCAACTGATAGACACAATGGGATATGATGTTTATCCGCTGGTGAAATCGGGGAGAAACATTGATTGATATTCGTAATAATATTGGTTGGTTGGTTGAAGCGTTGCCTAGTCCTTTAGTGACAAGGGCCCAACTTGCGCTGGAAGCACCATTTTGCTACGCTATTTTCGTGGAACCTCTGGTATGTCCTACGGTCTTTAATTTTCGAAACACTTTGATTTGTGGATGAAGCTATTTAAACAGGTTATATTACACTAAGAGATCTCCCTTAGCCCTCTTGGAATAAACCCAAGTGTTTTTTTGTCGAAGGCGTGCCAGAGCTGGGCACTCACATAGATAGTGAAAAATGGTTTATCTGCTGTCTGCGTGTTTACAGCTCCTGCAGTGGCTATTGAATGGAAGGCCAATCTTGGCCCGTGATTGTAGCTGTTAGGCGGAATATTTCCTTCCTTGATCTATTAAGGAGGTCTACCGTTTTTGGTCGATCATAGGTAGGCCAAATTTCTCTCGCGATTTGGCACGTCGTTAACCTACCCCATCTCAATCCTGCTGTTCGCACAAACTTCAAATGTAGTTCTCTCTTGATGACTCCCAGCGGGCAGCGTATTGCTTCCGTCTCGTATTCCTCAAGAAAGGCGCTGACTCGGGCCAGCCCGTCTGCCCTCTCTTTACCGTATATGTTCCTTTGGCCAGGAACCCAAACGAGAGAAATGTCAACCGACTCAGCCGCTGAGCTTAACGCACACTTGCAGTCATGGACTATTCTGGAATTGGTTCTCGGTGATTCCAGTGCCAAGAGAGCTGCTTGACTATCTGAGAAGGTGTATGCTTTCCGTACCCTTGCGGGGTGCCTCTGTTCGCATAGCGGGAGGGTGTCGATGAACCACTGGTTGCTGAGCATCTGCTCAATCCATCCGCAGATGTGGGTAGATACCCCTATCATTCCTAGTGATTGAGTGATTGACTCGACCTTTATATTGTTAAAAGCCCCCTCTATATCTAGGAAGGCAGCTAAAGTAAATTCTTTGAAGTTGATTGATTTTTCTATGGTGCCTACCACTTCGTGTAGAGCAGTTTCTGTTGACCTGCCCTTAATATACGCATGTTGGGCTATCGATACCTTTGATCCTTGTATGATGGATCTGATATGTATGTCCAGGAATCTCTCTAGTGCTTTAAGCAGAAAAGATGTTAGACTTATTGGCCTAAAGTCTCTTGCTTCATCATGGGTTCTTCTACCTGTCTTCGGAATGAAAACAACTTTGACTCTTTTCCAGCTTTGTGGAACATGTGATAGTCGAATGCTGGCTTTAAAGACCTGATCCAGCCATATGATCATGGGTTCCCCAAGCTTTTTCAGCATTATTGGTAAGATCCCATCTGGGCCGGGGGATTTGTAGGGTTGAAAATTGTTTATTGCGAACTTTATTTTAGTTCTGTCTATAACAGTTTCCAGTTCCACCTCGGAGGGTTCCGGAAGATTGGTTTGAGTCCATATCGTTGGTCTCTGGCCGCACCCCGGGAAGTGCTTATTAGTAAGGGCTTCCAATGAATCCCTGGCATTATCTGTCCACACTAGATCCTGCTTCCTGAGAAAGCTTGGATTTGAGTGCTCTTTTGACAAAATTTTGCTCAGTCTGGCGGACTCCCTGCATGTTTCTACATATGAGCAGAATGACCGCCAGGATTCTGACTTGGCTTTCCTTACTGCTTTCATGTATTGCTTCAATGAGTCCTTGTATGGCTGCCATACTTTTGACCTGTAGCTGTCGTTGAATGTTTTCCTGACTTCAGCCCTGAGTTCCCTTAGTTCTCCAGACCACCAAGGTGGAGATTTTTCCTTACGGGTACTAAAAGGGGTGGACTTCTTAAAGGCTATTTCGATAGATTTCTCCATCCTACCTACTGTTTCGTCTAGTTCGCTTGCCGTTATAATCTTTTTGATTTTACCGCTTCCAAAACTTTTCGACGTGATATTATTGAATTTAGCCCAATTCGTTCTTCGAGGGTTCCGAAATAGAGATGGGGTGCAGGATTCACCGCGTATGCTGAAGAGTATCAAACAGTGATCTGACATCGATGCTTTGTCTGACACCCTCCAGTCATCTACGATTACACCATCTGACGATAGCGTTATATCCAACAACTCTTCCCATCCCGAGAACCTTTCTGAACTGGCAAAAATGAAGGTAGGTTTCCTGCCCTTGTTACAAATACAGAGATTGGTATTTAGTATAAGGTGGGGGAGAGACTCACCTCTTTCGTTTGTTTCGGAGCTGCCCCATATAGTGCTGCGCGCGTTAGCGTCGCTTCCTGATGATGTTCGTCTGATTTTGGTTTTGTGCGATGAAGCGCTTCAGTTCGTCTGGAGGAGCATCCCTGTCATGTGCCATGTAGGCAGACACCAGATGTAGGTTCCGATGCTTCCCGGACTCTATCTTTACCACTGTTAAATCTGCTGTGCTGTAATTTGAACAAAGAAATGCATTTAAATCTTTTTTGATTAGAATACACGCCCTGGGTTTACCTGTGTTACCACTATAGAGGAGGTTATGTGTTCTGCTGGTTAGGCCTAGAATGTGCAGGTCTTTTACCCACGGTTCCTGGATGAGGCCGACATCGATGTTTTCCTCACCGAGCAAGATTGACAGATTATCTGTCGCACATTTAGAGTGCTGCAGATTAATCTGCACGCATTTTATCTTGCCCGGGGTCATCATCCGTGATTGCGACGTCTCGCAGCAACTGGCTTGCGTCGTCGACCTCTTCAGTGTCGTCTTCGTCAGGAGCCTTGTCGCCTCGAAAGATCTTCATCTTGGCCATACGGATCCCAAAGTGGATTTTGTTGTCCGCTTTGGCGAGGGCCTCCAGTGGTTCATCGCAGATGGCCAAGAGTAGGGGACGGCTTGCCTTATTCGGCTGCTCAACTTTAATAAATTGCCAATCCGACATTGCTGGTATGTGCCCGTTTTGAATCTTCAGGCAGCGTAGCAACTTCTCGCCCGGCTCCTCCAATGGGGGTAACCAGATACGCGCACGTGGCCTCCTGGGGACCTCTCCGGCCGGAATCAGCCTTAGCTTAAGGCCGACGAATGCATCACTTATTTTAGTGACGCATCCGGCAAGGAAGTCCAAGGAAGCTTGATTTGCGCACCTGATCACCCTGTAACCCCGGAAGGTTTCGGAGGAGTCAAACTCCGGGTGGGGACCCGCCGGATTGTCGAGTACGTGATCCATGACGAGGCTCGACAATTTGACGTCAATCTCCACCCAGTGCTGCTGAATCGCCGCCGGCGACTGCGAGTTATCGTCGACGATTGCTACCTGCAGGCCATCTTTGGCTACCTCGGCATAGTTGCGATGGGATGTGTCTGAGCGCGCAGGAGTCGCTTTTTTAGGCTTCTTCGCGTCATTCCCATTGCCGCTTTCGTTCGTTGAACGGTTTCTCTTTTGAGATCCCGTATTCTTAGGCTGGCTGGGTGTGTACGAAGGAATAGATGGCTTCTCCTTCAAGAAGTTCTCGTATTCCTCTATCACCTGCTTATAGTGCTCAACCCCCTTCGACTCAATAGAACCGGAGGCGGTGCCAGTGATGGACAGTTTGTCCATCATATATACCGCCCTTTGGTATCTACTTTTACGAATTTGGTTGAGCGACTTTTTCCGTTTCTTTCTTACACCACCCTTTTTGGCAGTGTCATCCTCTTCTCCGGCCACCGGTGTACTGTGAATGGTAGGTCCGGCAGCTTTCGAAGTAGATGGTTTTTCATCTGAAGGGCTACTTTGGGTGGTAGCGTTTTCGGGTGTGATCTTGGCTTGTTTATTTGGCTTACTTTGGGTGGTAACGCCTGATGCACTTTTTATCGTCTCATGACTGGAGGCGAGCAGGGTGTCCTCATCGGACTCCGTGATGATGCATCCCGGATTCCGATAAGGGAGGGTCGTCGCTGTCGTTTGTCCGTTGTTCGTTGCCGTTGTCGTCGTCGTTGTTTCGTCAGTTGATGTTTGTGTTGGATTTTTATAGTTGTTTTCATTGTTCATTGTTGGTCAAACCAGTAGGCACGGAAAGGGTTAGTCACTCGTCCGCAAAGCCGGCATGCATAGAGAAGGCGCTTGTACACTCCGACCTTTCCCGGGCTTCGGAGGGGACCGTTCGAGGCCAGCTATTCGATATCCACCCGCTGACCATTCATCTCTCGGCACGGGTACCTCAACACCTTAGCTTAGGGTGGTGCTGATGCGGCTATCTCCACATTCCTCCTAGACCCGTAGGGACAAAGGTTTTCTCTGCCCCTACATGGCTGCAAGGAATATGAAGCTTTCCTCTTAGTTCATCCCGGTCTGAAAGCTCCCAGCGGGGAACTCTCTGAACGGCATTTAAGCCCCTTCGCCGCGGCAAGGCGACCAGCAAAGAAGGAGCATATTACCATTTACAATTCATATATTGGATTTATTTGCAACTTATATTTAACAATTTTGATTAAAATTCAAATTCCATAAATAATAATTCATTTGTTTTTCTTAAAATTTTTCGGCTGCAGTTTTTTACTGGGTTACACCATAGATAACAAATCCCAGGAGCGTACTTTGCGCGACCAATTGTCCTGCTACCATGGGGGGCATCATACCAGGCTGCATCAACCTAGCGTAGAGGTCGGCTCCGAGTACCATTTGGATCGGCGATGCCTTATGGAATGATGGATCGGCAAATCGCAAGTTCTTGAAAACTTCCACCGTGCGTTGCGATAACGAACGCATTGGAGTCGGCGTCGGGCTGATGTGTTCGATCTTTGCGCAGACTGATATTTCTTCCTGTCCGCCAAGACTGCTGCGTAGCGTGATATCGCACACTCGGCCACCGCAACGTGTTTGAGTGCGGAGCCGAAGTCTTGACACAGTTGCATCGGAAATGCTGGTCGCCGGACTTGCTGGATTAAGCACCGCACGCACTGTGGTAAACCTATCCGCTGTACGAATACCTACCACACCTTCTTTTCGGCTGGGGGGGGCCGACGGAACGAATCGAGTCCCAGTCGGTCGTTTCCATGCCGCCAGTCCAATCGGAAGTTACGAACTCGCTTAAGTCGGCCAGACGAGTCGAGTCTGGCTCGATCATGACCAAGTGGCATGCACTGCAGGCGTTCAGAAGTTGGCTGCGTCCTAATGAGCGGTGGTCTGAATGGATGTGCGAGTGCGTCATCAGTCGTCATAGTGGGCGGTGATGCTCTCTGCTTGTCATCTTCGATTTCTGCTAACATCTCGTCTTCTCAGTCCATCTGTTGGGCCCAGGAAAGCTCAATGACGTCTTAGTTTTGTTCTTCTTCTACTTCAGAGCCCGTGTTATGGAACATGGCGTGATGAGCCTGCCCACATCGTTTGCACCGAATTACGCTATAGTACTCGGTTATGGTGTGACTTGAAGCGAGGCAGTTGCTGCAGTAGCGATAAATTTGCGCCGTTCTCAACCGGAGTTCGGGCGTCATTTGGCGAAATTTGGAGCACAAACGTAGTGGATGGCTGTCTTTGCAGAGACCGCAAGGAAATTGAGACATTTTCTAAATGAAAAAGATAATATTAATTCAAATCAGACCTAATTTGTTTTGTATGGTAAAACAACTAATTTCACTTCTATTCTAATGATTATACCGCGCTGGGTTTGAATGTCCACGATTCGTACTTTTGTGTCAGGTCCGGGATGAATTTTTACTACCCTACCTAATCTTCACTCATTTGGAGGTATATTTTTTTCACGAATACTTACTAAGCCGCTGACAGCTAGGTTTTTCTGTGGATACTTCCACTTGTACCGCCTTTGGAGTTCTGACAAATATTCAGATTTCCATCTTCTACAGATCATATGGTTCATAGCTTTCAACTTTTGCCATCGGTTGACCAATGATATAGGTTTATAATTGATTTCTGGTTCGGCTTTTGTAAGAATAGGTGAACCTTCCAGAAAGTGTCCTGGTGTAAGGGGTGCAAAGTCAATAATATTATCAGACATTGGGCTTATGGGGCGAGAATTTAAACACGCTTCGATTCTGGCTAATAGAGTCGCAAGCTCTTCGAAGGTGTATTTCATCGAACCAGTAATTTTGCGAAAGTGGGTTTTGAAGCTTTTTACTCTTGCTTCCCATAAACCTCCCATATGTTGAGCCCCTGCAGGAATAAAATGCCAATTGATTTCTGTAAAACAATGGTTACTCGAGATGGCTTCAGGCCAAATTTTAAGGAATGCTTTTACGTCTCGTTTGATTTTTCTGGAGGCGCTTACGAAGTTTGTGCCATTGTCTGAATATATATGGTTGGGACAACCACGGCAAGAGACAAATCTTGTCAAAGCTGCCATGAACGACACTGTTGACAGGTCACTTGTGGCTTCAAGGTGTATGGTCTTTGTAGAAAAGCAGACAAAGACACATACATAGCCCTTTGTTATTAAGCAAGCTCGACCTGTAAGGTTTTTTACATCAAATGGGCCTGTGAAATCGACACCCGTTGTTTCAAATGGTCTCAAAATTTGCGTTCTGGACGCCGGGAGAGCAGCCTTTAGCTGCGTTTGTTCCCGTTTTCTATACAAAACACATGTTTTGCAGTTGTGTATAGTAGACCTAATGAGGTTTTTTGCTTTTACCAGCCAATATCGCATGCGTAAAAGACGCAGGACTAGCTGGTTGCCACCGTGGATCGAGACCAAATGAATGAAGTTTACCATTCGTTTAGAGAAATGGCAATTATACGGCAATATTATTGGGTGCCGTTCATCAAAGCTCATTGAAGGAGCATTATTCAATCTTCCACCGACTCTTAGAAGTCCACTATCGTCAATATATGGGGTCAACGATAGTATCGAAGACTTTTTTCCCACAGGCTTGTTATTTTCTAACTCCGAATATTCCGAGGCATAATGCGCTCTTTGGGAGATTTGGATAAGCCTTCATTGAACGAATTTAACCTCACCAGTAGTGATGGAAGAAGATTTCGAAAGTTATTTGTATGCAGGATGAACCCGCTTAAAGAACCTAAAGATTCGAGCAATGACTCGAATGGCCCTTGGAATGCTGGAAAAGCGTTCTAAGATATCTTCAAATGGAAGAACTGACGCTGTATGAACTCGAATAGCTTTAGATTTGAGTGTGGTTTCAAAATCCTTGGGCTGAGAGATTGGCCAGATTTCTTGGCTGAGGTTAAGCGATTTGGGACCATTTCACCAAAGATGACTATCTCCTAACTCGAGTTTGAATATTTAAACTAGTGTCCTGTACACGAATATATATAGCAGCCCCGTATGCCTTTTCTGAGGCGTCACAAAATCCATGAAACTGTATTTGACAGTGTGGTGTATAACTAACCCATCTGGGGATTTTTATAAAATTAATATCGGGGTAGTTATCCAAAAACGTCTGCCATTCACTGAGAGTCTTTGGATTTAACTTTTCATCCCAAATTGTTTGTTCCAACCAAATTTGGGCTTAACCAACCTGCTGGATCGAACAGCTTGGCAATAGTGGACAAAACTTCTCGTTTCGTGAACTAACCTTTTTTGTCCAAATATTTTGCCATAAAATAGAAGTGATCCGTTTTAGCATTCCATCGGATACCTAAAGTCTTAGCTGGAGTTGTGTAATTCCAGAAAATCAGAAGCTAGCAGGTGGTTGCTCGGCAGACCTGACAGAATTTCTTTGTTGTTTGAAGTCCACTTTGGGAAACCTGCCGAGTTTAAGGCCTCAATAAGCTGATCTCGTGATTTCACTGCTTCGGGTATATCATGTGCACCAGCTTATACATCATCTACATATGTACTAGAACTGAGGATTTCCGATGCTAGGGGAATTTCGAGTAGGAGTCTTTGGCGAGTTCAAACAAATTGCGGATTCCCAGATATGGTGCGCAATTTAGGTCAAAAGTGACTCTCTCCTACTGAAACTCCCTAATCTCCCCACCCAAAGAATCTCTAAAGAGGATTCTTTGATATGCGGTGTGCTGCGGGTTCACGATTATTTGCCGGTACATTTTTTCAATATCCGTATTGAACAAATACTTAAATAATCGCCACTAAATAACCAAAATAGTTAAATCGGTTTGGACAGCGGGGCCAGTGTGAAGAATATCATTCAGGCTCACTCCATTAGATGTGGGACAAGAACCGTTGAAAACCACTCTGAGTTTTGAAGTACTGCTGTCTGGTTTATGCAAAGCGTGTGGAAGGTAGTAAGAGTTCGAAGACTCTTCACCTTTAATATATTTGACTTCATTCATATGACCCAAATCAGGATATTCTTGAAGTACATTGTTATATTCCTCCTTTATTAGGGGTTTTTTAAACAAAGACGTTTCACTTCTAAGAAATTGTCTCATAGCGATATGGCGAGAGGCGCCTATATGTTCTTTTGGCGGTAAGAGTTTGAACGGGAGCGAAACTACATACCGTCCCTCATTATTGCGAAAGGTGGTATCTGTGTAGAGTCGTTCGCACTGTTCTTCTTCGACCGTTAGAAACTTGGTTTTTGGTACTTCTTCCAACTCCCAAAATTTGGGGCGTTGTTGATCTAATGAGACCTCATTGAAATAAGTTAGATAATTGGTTGGTTTAAGGTTGTTTCCACTTGGTACAGGTCCGGTTATAATCCATCCGAACACTGTACGTTGAGCTACCAGTGAGCCAAGTTTATTTGACTTTACCCCATTTAAAATTAATTTCGGATAAAGATCCCCACCGATTAAAAAGTCAATTTGTTGACTCTTGAAGAAATTGTTGTCTGCCAATGGTAAATCCGGAAGCATTTTTAAGATTGCTTCACTGATCGAATGTGATAGCAGTGAACCCGTTGGCTTTGGAAGAACTAGGGCATCCCCTTTGATGCGGAAATCTTTATTACGGGGGGAGCCGATACTAAAGGTACAGACCTTTTAAATTTTTCCACATATGGCTTTATTTAGACCCGATACTTGTGCAGATACACCTTTACTGGGCAAATTCAGGCGCTTTTGTAAGCGTTCAGAGATAAATGTGCCTTCAGATCCTGAATATATCAAGGCTCTGACAGAGTGTGTATTATTTTGATGACAAATGATCACCATAGCAGTCCCTAGTAGCATGCTTCTATTTTTGTCAACAGGACAATTTGAAGTATTAGCTTTTATGGACGCCGTATGAGACTTAGTTGTAGTCTGTTGATGAGAACTTGAGGAAGAAGGTTCCGCACTTTGATCTCTATGGAGCATTGTCTTTACATGATGAGTATTTATTTTTTATTTTGAATATTATTATACGCCCTGAAGTTATTTGGCCGATTATTGTTTACAGCCCTACTAGGTTTAAGGTGGACGTTAGAATTACCCTTGAAATCAAACACTGTTTCAAGGGTTTGAAACCTGTTGGTTAGAAATTCATCTAAGTCCACCCATTTTGGAAGCTCTGTTGTTATTTTCAAAGTCTGTTCCCATAGAGCAGGCGTGTTTTCTGGGAGCCTGGTTGAACACAAATAGGTGAAAATTGCATCCCAATGTTCAACGCTTATGCCCTGAAGTTGTAGCGCTGAAATGCAACTATTAATTTCACGCTGCTTTTCCTTTAGCGCTGGCCCAGACTCTGAGGAGATATGTGGCAGATTGAATAATACTTTTAATTAATAATTTATTAAAATTCTTTTATTCTCATACCTATCAATTAAGTTCGCCCAAGCTAACGCAAACCATTTTGAACTATTTCCCTCGCCTCATCTCGAGTTTTTTGATTAAGGTGGAAAAGTTTTTCCACTGGCGATAATCGTGCGTAATTCCGATAAATGGCGGTGAACATGTCCCTCAATGAGGCCCATTTCAAATAGTCACCATGAAATATTTCGGTATCGCATGGCAGCAGGTGGAGACTAGGCAGCACTGGCGGTTCAACCAACCGTTCAGGTTGAATTATCGTTGAATTTGTATTTTGGGTGAACGTCGTCAGGTTATGAATTTGTTCACTCATCATACCTCCGCAACAAAAATATGCTTGATAGCAGTTTGAATATTTGAGATTGATGGATTCAACTGCATTCTCATTACCCGCTGAACTTATCTCAGACAAACAATTTTTATAGTCAGCCTTTACTTCAGCCCAAACCGACTTTAACTCCTCTTGCTGAATTTCAAGGGAGAAAGTGCTTTGATTTGGGACTGTGGGCGAAATGTTTGCTTCAAATTCCAACAGCGCATCTGCTGCTTGAGAAAATTTATTTGTCAATGCCATTATAATTTCAGCAGAATTGAAAAGTTGTTAAAACGCAAAGCAAAATCGAAAAAATTATTTAAAATGTTAAATCAATTAATTAAATTTGTATTGCGAAAATCGACTAGCGATTGTTTATTCAAATGTGAATAAATAGATCAATTAATGATCGGAATCCCCACAGAAATATTTAAAATCTAAATTAAGTTCCAGAAAAATTTAATAAATTGTCAAAATGTTCGATAAATGACCCACTTGATACGCAACGCAAGTGTAAAAATAAAACAAAAATGTTGCTCAAACTATATTCAAAAAAAGTTGGCGGAATAAAACAAAAATGTAGAAAATTAATATTATTATTTCACCACAGCAAAGGCACAAGAAAGTCAGAATGAATTAATTTTAAATTTCGAAAGCAAAACAAATACTCATACATAGTTGTATCGATATATGATCAATAACCAAAAACCTTTATAAAAATATTTAATAAAGTATTTATTTGATGCTGACTGAAATTGCGAGGTTGCAGCACAGTATTGATCAAATATAAAATTTGGAAAATTATTTTGAAAATTTGGAACACTCGCAACTTTTATTTTTGAATAAATATTTAAATTATTATCGTTTAAATTTATTGAATATATGCCGCGAATTAAATTTTTTGCAAATAAAAATATTCCATATTTATTTATCAAGCATCGAATTGAATATTAAAAAGTCATAAAAAATGAAAATTAAAAAATTAAATTTATTTTTAAAATTAAATTTTTATATATTATTCACGTATTTTACTTCCTTTCAAACACTGTGCCAATGCTTATTTAACCGCACCAGTAACATATATACATGCACTTCTGATTATATGAATGTACATACATGCCTTTCCTCAACAGGTTGGAGGTAGAGATTGAGGCACTGGGTGGTGTATCGAATGATCAATACGGCGTTAGAAAGGGAAGATCTACCGTGCATGCTGTTACCGAAGTAATACAGCTCGCGAGACAAGCAATCAGTGCGTATCGATGGCTAGAGGGAGCCAAAGAGTACTGTTTGATTGTAACACTTGACGTGAAGAACGCCTTCAACTCGGCCAACTGTTCAAAAATCTTCGACACATTGGAACGCATGAGGAGTTACTTCCACGATCGCATACTCTGGTATGACACAGAGCAAGGTAGGAAGACGATGGATATTACCGGCGGCGTACCACAAGGGTCAGTCCTCGGCCCATTACTGTGGAATATCATGTACGACGGTGTTCTTCGGCTGCGGCTACCACAGGGTGTAGCCGATGACATCGCTGTGGTGATATCTGCCAAACACCTTCAACAGATATCTGACACAGGCACCACAGCAATGGAGAAAATAAAGACATGGCTCGACCAACAGGGGCTAACGTTAGCAGAACAGAAGGCAGAGTCAGTTCTTATCTCAAGCAGAGAAAAACTGGAGGATATAGGTATCATAATCGATAGAAGGTTGACGTTTTAAATGCACCTTGAATACGCTAGAGACAAGGCAGCAACCACAACGACTTCTCTATCAAGAATTATGCTCAACGCGAGAGGACCAAAGCAGCGAAGCAAAAAGCTGCTGGCAGGAGTAGTTAGAAGTCAAATAATGTGCGGAGCTCCGGTGTGGTTCGAGGCTGTATGCCACTCATCTTACTTCCGTGGTATAAATTCAACTTATCGCCTGTGTGCACTCAGGGTATGCAGTGCATTCAAAACTGTGTCCGATGAAGCAGCTCTGGTAGTTGCAGGTATGTACCCAATAGACATACTAGCTAAAGAGTCTGCATTTATATTCACAAGGACGAGGGTAGCAAATGAAGCCGCACGCAAGGAAGCCAAAGACATAAGCCTAGCGGAGTGGCAAAATAAATGGGATCGCGCGGTCTAAGCGGTCATGGATGCTTTAAGTCGTATATACACAGATTCAAACACGAGGTCGACCCTTACTGTGATTTCTGTGGTATCGGAGTAGTAGACAGCGCGGAACATCTTTTCCTAATGAGCCCGCGCTTTATCCACGAGAGGAGCATACTGCAATCAGCAGTTCGAGAAAACCTTTCACCACAAGCGATCGTAAATTACATGCTGATGGGCAAAGGCGAATGGAAATTGGCCAACGACTTTATTTCATCAACGATGAAGGTTTTAGGAAGTGAGGAAAGAAGAAGATGCAGAAGTTCCACTACCATATAAGACGTGGTAAGAGGTTTTGTGTGCCGCACAGCAGATTTGAACCAAGGTCGTTGCAACCGCCAAGTGGTGTATCCAAATCGTCCGTTCGGCCCAATGTACGAGCAGATTGGAATCTCAGTCTTTCCGACTGCTTAAGGCCTTCTGTAGAAACGCAAACTCGAGCGTGGATGCGGCTTGGAACCTAGGGCGTTCCAACCGTCAAACTACGCAACGAGAAAAAATAAAAAATAATAACAAAAATAAATAATTTAACAATATAAAAGTTTTTTTTCATACATAAATGCAGCATAAGAATTAATGCATCACATCCGACTGCTCAAGGCCTTTCTGCCGAAACACGCACACTCAGGCGTCGACGCTGATTGGAACCCAGCGCGTTCCAACCGCCAAAGCTCCAAACGGGGGAAATATTATATTTCAAACAGTAATATACAAGTATTTTTCAGTCATAGACGCAGCAAAGGATTGAAGAATCTGGGGCGGATTGGAACCCAGGGCGTTCCAACCGTCAAAAGCTACGACGCAAACCTGGTCATCTTCCCTTTGCGAACTTTCAACTAATACGTTTTCCTACATGGAATCACTCGCCGCATGCATATGTAAGTACATCGATGCCTTAATTATATTAAATAGCTTAAAGGGGACGAGGCTGCGGCCCAAGACAGATTACAATAGACTTAGAACATATGATCGAGCGTAGTGCTCAAACCACCTCCCGACGGAATACCAGCCGGTGGTACCGGGGGGTTCGGTACATGACAGTAGGAGGTTTAGTGCTGGTTAAAGTCCCACACTGACGGGGTACAGGCTTTCGATACTTCCTCCTTGTAAAAAAAAAAATACATGCACTTCCTTGTATGTCAGCGCAACTTTCAGAGTTGGCTAGAGCAAACACATGAAAATGCACTTAAAACAATTTTATTTGCTGTTGCTTGCCGGTATACAATTAATTTCACAAAATATATTTCAATTTAAAAATTTGACCACACATAAAAAATTTTATTAATTTGCTCACTTTTTTGCCGGGATGAGCCCACTGTCATAGTTATGCCCGCTATTTTCCTTTGGTCAGAGTATGCCGTATGCCTGTGGCTGTTACGCTGCTCCCACGCTACTATTCTGCTGCTCTGCTGTGCCAGAGTCAATCACTGCTGCGCTGCCCTTTTATTGCACTAATATTCTGCAGCTCTTAACCACTGATTTGTTTGTTTGTTTTTTTTTTGTGGGGTATATATGTATGTATATATTATGTACAGATATGTATGTACAAATTTAGGTATGCAAATGAAAAGGAGCAGCTTATTTTTTATTATATGAGAAATATAATTTAAGGTATTGTACTTATCGAAGTACACTAACAAAGAATAGTCTTTGCTACCTTAATATTTTTTGTTGTATGCAAAAGTTAAGCACTAAATATATATTTTAGGCTCTACTTTGCTGAGATTTTATTTTTGACCGCTTTTACAATAGTGTAAAGGCAAATCAAATATGTTGATTGCACCCTTTTAAATTTACAATTTTACCTGTTTTTTGTGGTTGATTGTTGTTTTGTCAGTTTATGTAGGTACGAATGTATTTTCCGCCAATATATATTGCGTGTATTTAGGTATTAATTACCGCCTGTGAAAAATCCGGGTTTAAGGACCAAATGATGGGCTCGGGAAGCTTTTAGGGCAACGTCTTTCGCCTGTGAGGATCGCTATTAATAGAGACAATCATCGGCTCTCTCACGAACTTCAGAAAATTCGAAGTTGTGAGCAGAGCTGTTTGACGAAAGTGGTAAGAGTTGCCAAATGGGCGTACGGAGTGAACAACCACGTTCCTGATTCTCCGAAAATATGAAAATAGTCCATTTGATCACCATTATGACTTTGCACATTAAAGTGCACCACGTTAAGGCCATTTTACTGTTGGCTAAAATATCTATTAAAGTTTTGTGGTTCTCATTAACGCTGAAGGTTGATTTCCTAGTGGGGTTTAATTCGGACAGTCTGAAGCACAACAAAAGCAAAAGTGATTGCATTTGAGTAAAGTAAAGGAAAAACTAGGAAAAAATATGAACATTTGGGAAAGGAAAACAAGTAATAACAATAATATAAACAAACATGGAAATAAAAAATAGATAGAGAGAGAATGACAAAAATAGAGAGAAAACATCTATCTAACTTACTTTCTGTACTCGCATAAATTATAATCAGCATACACTACAATATGGAGACATACAAAAAATATATACTTAAGTGCAATCGTTCTAATGTTCTAGTACCAATAACAGCATTACCTTCTACTCTGGTGCTCACTAATTTTGGCTCTTCGCCAGGCTTCAGCCGCACAATACTTTCCCACAGATATAAAACACCGATGCTAATGCGAATTTAGTAAGGTGGCCGCTGGAATAACGGCAATACCTAATTCGATTCCAAACTCTTGTGGCCTGAGTGGGACGTTAAAAAATTACAAGTTCTGCTCTTGCTGAGCAGAAGAGATCTGTTCTTAGCTTTAGGCATAATAACAAGTCATCTACTGATAGGTAGACACGCACAGAGACTGGGTGCCACCTACAATGACTTCTGCAGAAGCTGCAGAAATGAAGAGGAGCTTGGAATGGTAAGGCACCTCCTATGTTATTGTCCCGTACTATGGACAAAGAGAAGTAAATTCTAAGGATGAGAGTTCTTCAGGGAACTAAGCGACCTGGCCAGGATAGAGGTACGTATGCTTTTATAATTTGCTGATTCCACTCCCTGGTTCGAGTAGGGGGTTTTTAATACGCGTGGTACCACAATGTGCCTAACAAGGTCTAAGTGTGCTTGTGAGATCGCTGGCAGCTACTTCTACCTCACCTAACCTAACCTTAGCAGCAGACTGATTTGTTCTTTTTCTATCGCCGTGGTACAGCAAATGTCAAAATCATTTGCTTGTTTGTTTGGTTTTGACATTCGCTGTACTGAAAGCAACAACAAATTACATGTACGTTTGTTTTCTTTAACATTTGCTGCCACCTTTATGAATTCGCATTGCCCGATGTCAGTCGTTTACTTGTCCTTAACTCTGATCCATATGTCATCACTTCTCGCTGAGTTTTTGACAGACTCTCTTGCAAACAAATACTACCATAACCCGTCAGCTCAATATCGGTAAGCGCAAGCGATCTCATTAAATTTTTGCAAAAAAAAGAGACAATCCTTAAGAGTTGATGGCGGTCATTTGAAGAGAAAATCTTAACGATAATTGGAGAAGCGCTACTGCACTTTTGTCCGTTGCCTTTTACTCTTTGCAGACGAAAGACATCGCGTGAAGGTGGAGGTATGTGCTGAGCTACACTACAAACTTTTGCATATAATTCAGTCAAACACTCACCAGCTGTTTGGGGATCCCGTTAATAATAAGATACGTGCAGACTGCGCTGCTTTCAAGAGCATTGAGCTGAGCCTTGGTGGCCAGAATGATAGATAACAAGATTACGCAGTCCCAACAATCTGACGTTGGCGCAGCAGCCAGATGGCGGAGCGAAGAAGTAGAGAATGAGAAAACAGATAGTTAAGTAACTTTTACATAGAGCACGCCATTCAAAACTTCATCATTTCATTCCGATATTTCTCTTTTTTCTTAATATTTGTGAACATAAGAAAACAAAACATAAGCTTTGATCTAAATTAAGGTGTAGGCAAGTATATGCAAAAATTATTAGATAATATTGCCCTTAACTATTTGAAGTAATTGAACCATAAGAGCCACATGCAAGGAAATTGCCTCTTTACAAAAGGGTACCGACGTCACATCCGCAAAACCAAAGTACTCCGGAATGCGTCATCTTTAGTTTGCTGCATCGTGCCTTGGTAGCAGTAAGCTCAGAGCTTAAAGAGAGAATATCGGCGCATACATTCTCAACCGCATTGACTCTCTTCTCTATGGCTGCAATGGAAAACTTCAAATTTTCCTTTTCGGCTGCCAGCTTACCAATCGTCTGCATCACCCTCTCCTGTGATTTCTCCAGAACCGCAGTCAACTGTGCAACTATAGAATCTCTTTGTTCTTCCAATTTCTTCACCATCCTATCGAACGGAATTGTAACGGTGTGAGGAGAGTTATAAGTGGAGCTTTAGGCTTTCCCGTTGGTTTTTTTCTTGTCGTTGAAATTATGCTGATTTAAAGATGAGCAAACGCTAATAAAAACCAGGTGAACCAGTGTCTATGTAGAACCAGCAACAGAAGCTCGCACGCACGTCGGTAGAGGAGCAATTTATGGAGGCAAACTTCGGAAAAATACCGAGAAAAAACGCTCAAACTGATAAGCACAGCAAAACACGTCTTACTCTGTTGACATTGGTCACTTATTATACCTATCCCTTGATGAAATTGGAACGATAAAGTTGTCGATGAGGGTCCATGATATGCCTGGCAAAATGAAGTTGCTAAGTTCAATCCTCGAGTCATGTGAAGTAATCATTAAACTTAAGTACCTAAGTAGCGAAATATGTTAAGAATATGGCGATAAGTCAAATAATATGCCTGGCAAATTGAAGTCGCCAAGTACGATCCCCGAGTCATATGAAGTAATAATGGAACTTAAGAATCTCGCGCTACTGAGAGCATATAGCGATAAGTCAGAATTATGAGGTATGTAGCAAATAGCTAAATAAACGAAACCTTTGATAATGGTATTTTTGGGCCAAGTTTTAAGCTTAAATCGGCCGGTTGTTGTAAAATAAACAAACATTTATCTTTTTCTCCTACGTGTTTCGACGCATATTCGCGTCTTCCTCAGGGAGTATATTTATTACAAATATAATAAACATTAACAATTCAATAATAACAAACCACAAACATTACAACTTACATTAATTTTCAAAAATTACATATCACAACATAAAGATATTATTTGAAACTCGTTTGAACAGTGAAATTGCTTCATCGTCGAGTTAGTCGCACAAATTAGCAGGGGATCCATGTAATCGGGCGCTGGCCGGTGATCGTGCGGAGGTTCTGGCAGAAATTGAGTGGGCAAATGCTATTATGCCCAACTTCCAGTTAACTGCTCCAGAGAGGCAGCTAACCGCAAACAAGCGCGACAGATCGATAGAGGTTGCGCAAAACAAACCCAAAAGGGTCAAAACCAACTGCCCATCCTTTGCGGAAGTCGCAAAGGAAAAGATCGTCCTGGGTGTGGTGGATGAAAAGCACGGCGATAAACCGGTGCTGTGAGCCCATTGGAAACGGGTGGAATCCGAGTTATCGGGCATCGCAGTAAGCGTGCTTCGCGCGGATCCTTACAAGACGGTGGTGGTCCAGGGAAATGTAAAGGTGGTTGCATGCGATAACACCAGATCTGCGGAGCTATATAAGAAGGCAGTGGCCAGTTTGGTAGAGGTCTACCCGGGTGCGAAGCTCCGGGCCATGGATTTCAGGGAAGTCCCATCTAGACCAAGTGCAAGAGTGTGGCTGCCGGCGAAGCCTGCGGAGGCAGATGGTATTCGGGAGAATATCCGGCTATTCAATCCGGCGCTTCTGGAGAGGACGGAAGGGACTATCAATTGTGGGTTTGTCACCGCTCGTATTAGGGTGTACAGTGATGATGTCAATGCGGCACGCAGCGTAGAAGCGGAGGCAGACCAGTTAAGCGTGGATGAAGGGGTTGCAGAGCCTAGCCAGGTCAATCCGATGGATGATCTGTCCGGGGGTTATGCGTCCTCGACATCATCGCTGGGTATTGGGTTCACCTTCCGTAAGTATAGGGAGGAGGAACTCATGTCAGACAATGACGACGAAGGCAACCGTACAGTGGTGGAGGGGGATAGAGGATGCGTCGATGATGGTGCGCGTCGTCCACATAAACCTCCACCTCAGTAAAGCATGGTCTGCTGCACTGCTGCTCCAGCTGGAGAAAAGGAAGGCAACATATATTACCCTCATCCAGGAGCCTTGGACTGTTGGGCACAGAATTTGTGGAATCCAGACGATGGAGTATACATTGGTAAGTGGGGCAACTGAGGGAAGAGCCAGGGTCTGCATTCTTGTTAACTCAAACCTAAAATGTCTGGTTGTTCCTCAATTTAGTGATGAGGACATTACAACAGTGAGCCTGGAGGTCAATAGCCAGGAAAGCTAACCTAGCTGTAAGTAATAAAGGTAGTGAACCCACCATTGTAACTAATAGCAGAAGGGAAGTGCTGGACCTGATCCTCGTCTCGGAGAAAGCAGAGGCTGTGGTCAGAAACTGGAAGGTCTTTGATGAGCACTCTTTTTCTGCTTAGAGGGGTTTTGCCTAGAACTGAACCCTTGAGAAATTTTAAAAATACTGACTGGTGTAGGTAGCTATAGGAAAAAATTAGATAAGCGACTTTCAGGCCAAGCGAATAAGTACCGTGTAGGCCAGGGGAACCAGAATACTCTGTAAACCAGTTTATCACCGCATGTCGGAAGGCTCTTGATAAGGCATGTCCAATAAAAAAGCCAAGAGGAAGAAGAAGCCACCATGGTGGAATGCAGATATCTACAAGGCTCGCAGACTCTGCCGGACTTTATTTAACCTAGCGAAAAGAACCTAAAGTGACTCACAATGGGAAATTTACTGGTCTCACTTAGGGAACTATAAAAAGCTCTTCAGCCATTCGAAGAGGTCTTCTTGCGGGGACTTCTGCGCCTCTATGGAATCTGTGTCAGATGGATCAAGGCTGAGAAGGGTCCTCTATAGCTCCCCCTGAATAGATCCGAGATGATTGCTAAGGTCGGACGGGTCGTGAACGGGGTCGGCAGAGGACACTGTCAGACTTCTCCTAGAAATACACTTTCCGTGCGCCGTGGATGCGCTTTCTTACAGGCCGACTACAGTGAGCGAACAACCGGTTTATGCCAACTTCCTTACGATAGAGAAAGTGACATGGGCAATTGAGTCATTACCCCCTACACCCTACCGGTGCAGCTTCAACAATCACTGGAGATAAGTGGAACTTGGCTGTATGCTATGTGTATAGGGGTGCTAAACCTCAACCACATTCCTAAAATGTGGAAGGAATCGAGGGTTGTTTTCATACCTAAAACAGGGAAAATATCCCATGTCAATTCGAAAGATTTTAGGCTTATAAGTCTCTGCTCCTTTTTCCTGAAGGTATGGGAGCGAGCAATTGTTTGCCACATTAGGGATTAAATAACGCACAAACTAATGACTTCCCAGCATGCTTACATGAAAGGAAAGTGCACAGAAATGGCGCTTCATCAAGTTGTGTCGTATATAGAGAACTCCCTACAAGTCAAGGAGTACACACTGATATCATTTCTAGACATTGAGGGTGCCTTCAATAATATAGAACCCTTGGGGATCACAAGAGCTCTGGCGAAGCTGGGCGTTGATCAAAATCTGGTGTCCCTCATGCAAAAACTACTGGTTGAAAGGGTTGTGAGGGGCCAGTTTAGAACGCTGTACAAGCAGAGAAACCCCGCAAGGTGGGGTCCTTTCTCCCCTTCTGTGGGTGGTGTCCATTAATGACCTACTGAAGGCCCCGGAAGAGGAGGGAGGATCAAAGGTAGTAGTTTACGCCGACGACCTTGCGGTGGTAGTAAGGGGCAAATTTCCTCAGACGCTGTGCGACATCATGCAGGAAAAACTTAAAAGGGTAGAGAACTGGACCAAAGATAAAGGTCTGGGTGTGAACCCGAAAAAACTGAACTTGTTCTTTTTACAAGAAAATATAAGAACCCACCTCTAAGGCTTCCCGTAGTCGCAAATAGAGTACTGAGGCTACGTCCCCTAGCAAAATATCTAGGCGTGATACTAGACAAAAAACTTTCTTGGACACCGAACGTCCAGGAGCGCAGTAAGAAGGCAACGGTGGCTCTCTACAGCTGCAAGGGAGCCATCAGAAAAAAAAGGGGCTTATGTACTGGCTATACACAGCCGTAGTCAGACCAATCCTGCTGTATGGAGCATTGGTGTGGAGGCTATGTCTCGATAAGAAAACCACACAATCAGCACTGCAAAGGGTGCAAAGATCGGCTCTGAAATGCACAGGTGGCGCTCTGCGTACAACCCGCTCGGAAGCATTAGACACCATACTAAATATCCTCCCGATTGATATCGCAGGGAAACAATTCGCGGCGTGTGCCGCTCTTAGACAGCGGGAGTTGCATTTATGGAAGTCTGTTCAAGTAGGACACGCAAGAATTGCAAACAAATTAGGCTCGCAAGATACGAATTACTCAAAGCTTCACAAAGAACTTCAACATACTAATTTCTCAAAGAGACTGGTCATCCAATGGATGGCCTGGATCGGAGAAGTCACTCCACTTCTACACTGATGGGTCAAAGCAGAGTGGTAGGGGGTGTTTTCTAAGCTCAAGTAAGATTAGTAAAATCTTTCCGTCTTCCTGACCACTGAAGCGTCTTTCAGACTGAGGTCGATGCTATACAGGAGACGGTGGACTACCTAAGAACAGAAGAGGTTGAATTCAAAGATATCTTCATATTTTCCGACAGTCAAGCAGCACTAAAGCAAGAAGGGGGACATCCACTCCGCTTTCATCATGCCGCTCGCTACCTGCAAGCTCTTTCTAAGATACGCAACCCTAAGGAAGCAAGTCCAAGCTCTTGTGGTCGGAGTGGGATGTCAAACGATCAAAAGGTCTTCTCACGCTGGGCAGGGGAGACCTGTCCTTAGTGTTAGGAATTATAACAGGTCATGTACTGATCGGCAGACACGCAGAGAGACTAGGTGTGCCCTGCAATGGCTTCTGTAGAAGCTGCAGACTGAAGAAGAGCCTGAAACCGTGAGGCACCTTCTATGTGAATGTCCTGCACTATGGGCTAGAAGAAGAAAATTCTTGGGATCAGAGTTCTTCGGAGATCTTAGCGATCTGGCCAAGCTAGAAACATTCGCAAATTCCACATGTTGGTTCGAATAGGTGAATTTTTCAAATCCGCGTGGTACCACAAAGGGCTAAAGGCCTAGGTGTACTTTGCGCGAGCGCCAGCAGCCACTTTAACCTAACTTACCTAGTCGCACTTTCTGCATTTGAAACAAGACCAACGAATACCTCTACGTTCCTTTATAAAGCCTAAGACACTACCCATCAATGCGGCACAATTTATATGAACAACCTCACCTCACAACCACCATGCAACACAGCGTTGCCTACCAGAAGCCGTATTGCTTTAAATTCGGTTGACTCAATGAAGGGGACATTAAATTCTTCGAATGGTATTGAAGAATGAACTGCAAAAAGAACACCACCACCGATTCTGTCTTACGATCATTTCTATAAATTTGATATTGATTAGGAAAGATATATAAATTAAAAATATGTAGATGGAGCCAGGTTTCAGTAAAGAAATTACGTTATAGTGACAGCCATAAACAATTTATTAAGCTACTTTCGGTCAATTTTACAATCAGATCTAAGTTCTCCATGTACATTCAAGGTTTTTAAATTGCGCCATAACTCTTTAGAATGAAGAGACGGATTTTCAGTTTAGTATTTCAATAAAGTCGCTTTGCATTTTTTATAATTACTATAGCTTTATTAAGTCAGGTCTGGTTCAACTCCATTTATTATAAAACTTATTACGCGCTTTTATAGTTGAGCTGACTCCTTAATTACAACAAGGCAAGAGCTGTTTATGGTCCCAACAGTATGGAATGGAACATGGTCGTCAAACAGTTTTGGTAGTCACGTATTTCATCTACGCCCTCAATGAACCAACAGTTATTCCATTTAACATTTAACAGATCGACCTCAAAATTACTAATATTAACAGACTTCAATGAACCAACAGTTGTTCCATTTAACAGATCGACATTCAAATTACTAATATTAACAGACTTCAAATCACGATACATAAAGGTAATAATTTCAACAGGACAGTTAAGCGACACATGTAATGTACGAAATAAAAAACGTTTGGTCGAATTTTAGGATATGATCAGTATTAATTACCTATAAGGACCTACAAGGTCCAGCAGGCTAGGATTTGAATTGTTGGCGTATATTGTTGGTAGTAATCTGCAAACAGCAAGACCTGCAGCAGATAAATGGTCAAGTTGTCATAACTCAACAAAAAACGAATCTAACATGCATCTTCTGTTAGGGTTATATACACAGGACACCAGTATTTTACTTAAATTATCAGATATTTCCGCAATGATTTATTTCGTATCAGAATGATTTGATACAGGCAGTGGTTTAATTTGTGGGGTGGATCTGAAATAAATTGCAAGTGTTTTTGGTTTTTGGTTGATCTGTCGTGACATATAACATTAAAGTGTGGGATACCATAATACAAGTCAGAAATATTTGAATTAAGCCACGTTTCTGAAACACAGGTGACATCAACTCCTGATTCTCTAAAAATAGGAAAATATGTCTAGCATAGTCCATTATCACCATTATGACTTTGCACATTAAGATGCACCACGTTAAGGCCATTTTACTGTTGGCATAAAATATCTATTAAAGTTTTGTGGTTTTCATTAACGCTGGAGGCTGGGGTTTAAATCGAACACACTGAAGCACAACAAAAATAAAACACAACAAAAGCACAAGTGATTGCAATTAAGTAAAGTAAAGGAAAAGCTAGGGTAAATTATGAACATTTGAGAATGGAAAACGGGTAATAACAATAATATAAACAAACATGGAATTAAAAAATAGATAGACAGAATATGGCATAAATAAGGAGAGAGAATACATCTATCTAACTTATTTTCTTTACTCGCATAAATTATAATTAGCATACGAATTTAGTAAGGTGGCCGCTGGAACAACGGCAATACCTAATTCGATTCCAAACTCTTGTGGCCTGAGTGGGACGCAAAAAAATTATAAGTTCTGCTCTTGCTGAGCAGAGGAGACCTGTCCTTAGCTTTAGGCATAATAACAGTTCATATATTGATAGGTAGACACGCACGGAGAATGGGTGCCGCCTACAATGACTTCTGCAGAAGCTACAGAAATGAAGAGGAGCTTGGAATGGTAAGGCACTTCCTATGTGAACGTCCCGCACTATGGACAAAGAGAAGGGAATTCTTAGGATCAGAGTTCTTCAGGGACCTAAGCGACCTGGCCAGGATAGAGGTACGTATGCTTTTATAACTTGCAGATTCCACTCCCTGCTTCGAGTAGGGGGTTTTTAAACCGCGTGGTACCACAATTAGCATAACAAGGTCTAAGTGTGCTGGTGAGATCGCTGGCAGCCACTTCTACCTCACCTAACCTAACCTTAGCAGCTGACTGATTTGTTTTTTACTATCGCCGTGGTACAGCAAATGTCAATATCATTTGTTTGTTGGTTGGTTTTGACATTAGCTGTACCGAAAAACACCACAAAATACATGTACGTTTGTTTTCTTTAACATTTGCTGCCATCTTTATGAATTCGCTTTGACCGATGTCAATCGTTTACTCCTTCTTAACTCTGATCCATATGTCATCACTTCTCGCTGAATTTTTGACAGACTCTCTTGCAAATAAATACTACAATAACCCGTCAGCTCAATATCGGTAAGCGCAAGCGATCTCTTTTTATTTTTGCAAAAAAAGAGACAAGTCTAAAGAAGCGCTACTGCTCTTTTGTCGGTTGCCTTTTACTCTTCGCAGACGAAAGACATCACGCAAATAATTCAGTCGAAACACTCACCAGCTACTTGCGGGATCCCGTTAATAATAAGATCCGCTAGATCCGATAAGACTGCGCTGCTTTCAGGAACATTGAGCTGAGCCTTGGTGGCAAGAATGATAGACAACAGGATTAGGCAGTCCCAAAAATCTGACGTCAGCGCAGCAAAAAACAGATAGTTAAGCAACTTTTACATAGAGCACGCCATTCAAAGTTTCATCATTTCATTCCGATATTTCTCTTTTTTCTTAATATTTGTGAACATAAGAAAACAAAACATAAACTTTGATCTAAATTAAGGTGTAGGCAAGTATATGCAAAAATTATTAGATAATATTGCCCTTAACTATTTGAAGTACTTGAACCATGAGAGCCACATGCAAGGAAATTGCTTCTTTACAAAAGGGTACCGACGTCACATCTGTCAATTTCGGCAAAATCAAAGTACTCCGGAATGCGTCATCTTTAGTTTGCTGCATCGTCCTTGATGAGCACTCTTTTTCGGACCATCGCTATATCTCTTTCTGCTTAGAGGGGGTTTCGCCTAGAACTGAACCCTTGAGAAGCTTAAAAAATACTGACTGGTGTAGATATAGGAAATAACTAGATAAGCGAACAGAGTGCAGAACACAAAACCTCATCTCTGTCACCCATTCTCTCTCATCAGCACGTAGTGAAGAATCACGCAACACACACACAGATACTTACATTGCACTCAGACGCGCTGAGGCAAAACAAAAAGAAAAAAAGGGGCGGCGCTTAGAACTACAGTGGGCCTCCACCGTCGAAAAAAGGCACATAAATACAGTGACCAAAAAATTAATAATTATTTTGCACAGTGGGCATCAGTGCACATATTAAATCGTGTTATATTTATTATAATTATTATATTTATATTTAATTTGTTTCTCTAACGATTTTATTATTAAATTCTTTGTTTAACACCTCATCCCAGTGATACATACATTACAATTAAAAATGCCAAATAAACCAGAAAGCTCGCCCGTTGAACTTGATAGCGACTTGGCTCTTCAAGATTTTATTTTCGAGAGCAATAGAGTAGAATCCTTCTACTCAAAGTGGTCCTCCACTCTCCTCAGTGACCACTCCATATCTCTCTTGAACGTTAAGCTTGAGCAACTTGAAAAATTATGGGATTCCTTAGTGAGCTCATACAAATCGGCTTCTCGCTCTGTTCACTTTTCAGAATCTAGCGGTTCAATAGAACAAAAATATGACAAATGCTCTGAAAGCTATGAGAATTGCAAGTCTCAGATTTTAGATGCGCTGCAAATTCTCGGGGACAACTCTCAGTCCCCAACAAATACCTCACCTGCCTCAAATATCACTCCTGCTTCTTACACTCAAGAAGCATACATCAAAGTACCACCATGTGACACCGAAGTCTTCCATGGTGGATACGAAGACTGGCCTGGATTCCGAGATATGTTCACGACAGTCTATAAAAATCACCCTAAACTCACTCCAGCGCAAAAACTTTACCATCTCAGGTTAAAGACAAAAGGCCAAGCAGGACTCATTGTAAAGCAATATCCTTTAAGCAATGGGAATTTCGAACTAGCTTGGGAAGCTCTTAAAGCTAGATATGAAAAGCGCAGAGTATTGGTTGGCAATCAACTCAAGGCACTATTTAATATTCAGCCAGTTTACTCAGAAAGCGGTGAACAAATACAGAGGATTCAGAACACGATAAATAATTGTATCTCTACTCTCACAGCCCAAGGAATTCCTACAAGTGACTGAGACCCCATTCTAGTCTACCTCTGTTCTTCAAAACTGCCGAACGAAACACTCTCCCTATGGGAACAATCTCTAAGTTCTCGAAAAGATTTGCCTAAGTGGTTCGAAATGAATAAATTTCTCACAAGCCGATACGAAGTGGAAGAAAGACTCGATACCTATCGGCCAACAAAGGCAAAACCCAATTTTAGCCACTTTACCCCAAAAATGCCTAATCAAAATTCCACATTTGCAAGCAAAAATCGAACTCAAACATTTGTTTCCGAGTTAACAAAGCCTTTCGCTTGCAAATTATGTAGATCCAATCATGCAATTAAATCGTGCATAAAGTTCAAGGACCTCTCAATACCTGAACGCCTCAAATTTGTGAGAGAAAACAATTATTGTAAAAATTGTCTCTCGTGTTCCCATCTAAAAAGTGAATGTCAAAGCAATTTCCTTTGTGTATATTGCCAAAAACGACATCAATCCCAACTTCATTTTCAACCCCGAACTCTAAACACTCAAACAAAATTTAAATCTCAAAGAACTACAGCTCACGTAGTGACCCCAGTGAGAATAGCCGATGACATACCGTCTACCTCGAACGGTATTTCACATTCTCAACCCACTGAAAACACATCTCAACAAAAAGTAATGAAGGTATCTACTCACTTCTCCAGCAGTAACGAAACAACCCTACTCCCCACAGCAATAGTTCCTGTATACTGTGCTGGTGAAATTTATAAGATCCGAGCCCTCATTGACCAAGGCTCGCAAAAAACATTTATTGCGTCAAGAACCCAAAAACTCCTTGGTTTACCTACCAAAGACTCCCACTACGAAATCTCCGGAATGGGAGGACTGGTGGTTCAAAATTCCAAAAAAATTTGTGAGTTAACCCTTTGTTCACCAGACTTAAAAGAAAAAATTAATACTCAAGCGATAATATTACCCCAACTAACCCACTTTCTCGCCACTACAAGAGTGTCAAACCCAAACATTGCGGAGTTTTCTAAATTATCACTAGCCGACGCCAAATGCTTCACCCCTTCCCGAATTGATTTGGTAATCGGCAGCGACCTCATATCCCAGAATCTCCTGCAGGGTTTGCAGCACATAGCAAACGGCATTATTATAGCCCAAAACACAATCTTCGGTTGGGTGATTAGCGGACCAGTCAAGGAATCGGTATCAGCATTCACCAGCCAAGTAAGAGAAACTGAAGACGAGTCGCTGAATAATTTATTGAAAAGGTTCTGGAAACAGGAGGAAGTCATCCCTACTCAAACTCGAACGGAATCCGATGTAGTTTGCGAGGATCTCTTCCGGACAACTACAACCCGCCAAGACGACGGAAGAAACTTAGTGAAGTTACCCTTTAAATCGGATTGTTCTGAAGTATTAGCCCTCGGTCACTCCCGACCAGCCGCACAACAGCAATACCTCAGCATAGAAATATCACTGGAGCGGAAACCAGAACTGCGTGATAAATACAATGAAGTCCTAGGAGAATATTTAGCTATGGACCACATGTCAGCGTTTTCACCCCGAGAAATGGTAAAAAATGGGAAATACCACTCGTTCTACTTGCCGCATCACGCTGTCATCAAACCCAAGAGCAAAACCACAAAGATGCGAGTCGTATTCAACGCCTCAAAAATGTCCCACTCAGGGAATTCGTTGAACGACGTGTTACATACAGGACCCATACTTCAGAACGATCTCACGTTAGTCATTCTCAAATGGAGAATGCACAAATATGTTTTTAATAGCGACATTGAAAAAATGTACCGCCAAATCCTTATTCACAAAGAAGACCAAGACTTTCAGCGAATCCTCTTTCGCCCCTCTTCTCACTTGCCGATGCAAGATTTTAAGTTGAAAACCATAACATTTGGTGTTAATTGCGCCCCTACGGCAATCCGAACTCTCCATCAACTAGCAGAGGATTGCAAGTCTCAACAGCCTCTCGCCAGTAGTATCATACTGCAACAAACTTACGTAGATGACATACTTTCTGGCGGTAATGAAATACAGTCCACTATTAAAGCGCTGTCTCAGGTTGTCGAAGCGCTGAAGTCAGCAGGTTTTCCCCTCAGGAAAATAACAGCAAATCACCCGAAAAGTCTAGAAATTGTACCCCACTCCGATCTCTTAGATGCTGATTTTCTGAAGTTCCACGACGCAAGCTCAACAAAAACCTTAGGGATACAATGGAATGCGTTGACAGATAGCTTTTCATATTCTTACGACCCAAACCCCACCACAAACTGTAGAACCAAACGGCAAATTCTATCCGCTGTAGCTAAACTTTTCGACACGGCAGGATAGCTAACGCCAATTATGATATTAGCCAAAATACTCCTTCAACAACTCTGGATGGAAGGGACTGACTGGAACGAAAACGTGAAACCCGCTGCTTTTTAAAAAAGAAAATCTTCCTGCCATAAAAGATATAAAAGTACCCCGCCGGGTACAGTTCTCCCCCGAAAAGCACATCCAACTGCATGGATTCTCAGATGCCTCCGAAAAGGCTTTCTGCGCCTGTATTTACCTACGAGTACAGCATAGCGAAACCCTTTTCACATATCATTTACTTGCCGCAAAGAGCAAAGTGGCCCCCCTCTTAACCGTAAGTCTCCCACGACTGGAACTCAGCGGAGCAGCTATACTCTCCAAATTGGTAAAACAGATTCAAGCTGAACTCAATTTGCCATCTCACGAGTTATTTCTGTGGACAGATTCATCGATCGTCTTAGCCTGGCTGGAAAAGCCCCCTCACAATTGGAAGCCCTATGTGGCAAACAGGATATCTCAAATCCTGCAGAATGTTAAGAATGCCACCTGGCGTCACGTTTGCAGCAGCGACAACCCAGCCGACTTAGGCACGCGAGGATGTCGACCTCAGGATCTCACCGAAAATTATCTTTGGTGGAAAGGCCCGGCGTGGCTCTCTAAACCGGCCAACCTCTGGCCTACCTCACGACTTCACCATTCATCTCCCCCGGAACAGAAGCACATAGAAGTATTAAACACTGTGGAATCCTCAACCCTCCTCGAAAGATTTTCGTCACTGCCACGTGCACTTAGAGTACTCGCATATATGTATCGCTTCATCCGGAGATCCCGAAAACTACTAATTTCTCATACATTGCCTGTAACTCGAGAAGAAGTAAATGAAGCCAAACTGCAACTCATATTACAAACCCAAAGATCTTATTATGGTGAAACGATTGCACAGCTCGAAGCTTCAAACCTCATTAGCAAAAAAGACACTTTGCTTACTCTTAACCCTTTTCTCGATAACAAAGGTATAATGCGCGTAAATGGGAGACTCAAATATGCCAGTCTCAGCTACAACGAGCGGCACCCTATAATCAACCCACCAAATTCTCGATTTTGTGTGTTGTTTTTAGAATTTCTGCACTCCACAATGTTGCATGCCGGAAACCGACTAATGGTGCGAATGGTGCAACAAGAATATTATATCCCGCGCCTTAAACCCACAATTAAAAAGTGTATTTTTCACTGTAAAACTTGTACGATATACAAGCAAAAAATGAGGTCCCAAATTATGGCCGCTCTCCCGCCGAGCGAGCAACGTATACGCTTCCTTTCCACACCACAGGAATCGATTTCGCTGGCCCATTTCTCGTGAAAATGTCAACACTTCGACGAGCTTCATATTCAAAGGCGTATGTCTGCGTCTTCATCTGTTTCTCCACTAAAGCGATCCATCTAGAAGTTTGCTCAGATTTGGACAAAATCATGTCGGACAATGGAAAATATTTTGTCGGCGCTCAACGCGTGCTACAAAAGGAATTCTCCGTCTCCTCAAGGAATCCTCAGCCGACATCGCCAGCAAATACTCAACCCATGGATTTGAATGGCAATTCATTTCACCATATGCCCCTCATATGGGAGGCCTGTAGGAAGCAGCTGTCAAAAGTTTCAAATCCCATTTTGTTAAAGTAGCTGGTAATAACAAATACAGCTTTGAAGAGCTCACCACTTTACTTGTCCGAATAGAGGCGGTCCTCAACTCCAGACCACTCTCACCGATGTCCCAAGATCCAAATGACCTGCTGGCGCTAACTCCTGGTCACTTTTTATGTGGGGCACCTCTAATGTCTCCACCGGAACCAAACGCTGAAAATCTCTCCCTAATAAATAAATGGCAGAAACTTAAAGTCGTCCATCATCAGTTCAGCACTAGATGGAAAAATGAGTACCTGAAGGAGTTACACAAGAGGTATAAATGGAAGAGCCCTCAACAAACAGTGAAAGAAGGAGATTTGGTTGTCATCAAGGATGATCTGCTCGCCTCTAACGAATGGCGATTGGGGCGGATAACCAAACTACATGTTGGTCCGGATGAAAGAGCACGTGTTGTTGACATACTAACGCAACATGGTACCATCACCCGAAGCATAGGTTAATTTTGTGTGCTACCCCCTGCGTGATTCACAGTTCCCCATTTGTATTTGTTCAATCTCTTCCGCTCTCAATTACTTATATCTCATTTAACATACTCATATACTATAAAGACTTTATTATGTCACCTCTTGACTACTCTTTACTAAAGTCTCTTTGTATTATACTCACCTACAGATCACGGAACAGCCTGGTATCGCACAAGTGCCGATTGTGCGGACGACTTCATGCTCTGCGCCACAGCAAAGTATTTCTTGCGATGTCACCGGAGGACCGATACGAGTGCGCTCGAATGCATAAACATTGCATCAATTGCCTCGCAATATCACATACCACGGGTGCATGTAATTCGCGAGCTAGTTGCCACCGCTGCACGCTAGGACATCACACCTTGCTGCATCGCACCAAGGCGAGCACGTCTAGAAGCCCGAATCCCTCGAGAAAAGGAGTGGAGGCATTGCGGAGTCGCTCAGCCCAGCTACGGAGATGTCAACTGAAGCAGCATTATTTTCCAATGTATTGAAATTTATACGGAATAAACTGAGTGTAAACTTTCAAATTGAAAGGCATAAATTTTTTCTCTCATTGAGTGCACCCTGCATTGCATATTTAGCTAACTCCCCAGCTGAGCACAGGCCAACGAATAAGTACCGTGTAGGCCAGGGAACCAGAATACTCTGTAAACCAGTTTATCATCGCATGACGGAAGGCTCTTGATAAGGCACGTCCAATAAAGAAGCCAAGGGGAATAAGAAGCCACCATGGTGGAATGCAGATATCGACAAGGCTCGCAGACTCTGCCGGATTTTATTTAACCTAGCGAAAATAACCTAATGTGACTCACAATGGGAAATTTACTGGTCTCACTTAGGGGACTATAAAAAGCTCTTAAGGCATTCGAAGAGGTCTTCTTGCGGGGACTTCTGCGGCTCTATGGAATCTGTGTCAGATGGATCGAGGCTGAGTAGGATTCTCTATAGCTCCCCCTGAATAGCCCCGAGATGCTTGCTTAGGTCGGTCGGGTCGTGGACGGGGTCGGCAGAGCACACTATCAGACTTCTCCTAGAAACACACACGACCTTGCGGTGGTAGTAAGGGGAAAAATTCCTCAGACGCTGTGCGACATCATGCAGGAAAAACTCAAAAGGGTAGAGAACTGGACCAAAGATAAAGGTCTGGGTGTAAACCCGAACAAAACTGAACATGTTCTGTTTACAAGAAAATATAAGATCCCACCTCTAAGGCTTCCCTTAGTGGCAAATAGAGTACTGAGGCTAGGCAAAATATCTAGGCGTGATACTAGACAAAAAACTTTCTTGGACACCGAACGTCCAGGAGCGCAGTAAGAAGGCAACGGTGGCTCTCTACAGCTGCAAGGGAGCCATCGGAAAAAAATGGGGCTTATTTCCCAAAATTATGCACTGGCTATACACAGCCGTAGTCAGACCACTCCTGCTGTATGGAGCATTGGTGTGGAGGCTATGTCTCGATAAGAAAACCACACAATCAGCACTGCAAAGGGTGCAAAGATCGGCGCTGATATGCATAGGTGGCGCTCTTCGTACAACCCGCTCGGAAACATCAGACAACGTACTAAATATCCTCCCGATTGATATCGCAAGGAACCAATTCGTAGCGTGTGCCGCTCTAAGACTACGGGAGTTGCATGTATGGAAGTCTATTCAAGTAGGACACGCAAGAATTGCAAACCAATTAGGCTCGTTAGATACGGATTACTGCGCCCTTATTCAAAGCTTCACAAAGAAATTCAACATAATAATTTCTCAAAGAGACTGGTGATCCAATAGATCCCCTGGATCGGAGAAGTCACTCCACTTCTACACTGATTGCACAAAGCTTGAGAACAGAGTGAGATGGTGTGTTTTCTCAGCTCAAGTAAGATTAGAAAAATCTTTCCGTCGTCCTGACCACTGAAGCGTCTTTCAGACTGAGGTCGCTGCTATACAGGAGACGGTGGACAACCTAAGAAAAGAAGAGGTTGAATTCAAAGATATCTTTATATTTTCCGACAGTCAAGCAGCACTAAAGCCACTTGATTCGGTCAACTGTAACTCTAAAACGGTAGCAAACTGTCGCAAGTCTCTAAACGAGATGAAGGAGCAGTTTACTTTTCACTTGGTATGGGTGCCAGGGCACAGCAACATACCGGGCAACGAAACAGTGGATGAGCTTGCAAGAAGGGGGACATCCACTCCGCTTTCAGGAAGGGTTTAGGTATGCCGCTCGCTACCTGCAAGCTCTTTCTAAGAGACTCAACCCTTAAGGAAGCAAGTCCAAGCTCTTGTGGCCGGAGTGGGACGTCAAACGATCAAAAGGTCTTCTCACGCTGAGCAGGGAAGACCTGTCCTTAGCGTTAGGAATTATAACAGGTCATGTACTGATCGGCAGACACGCAGAGAGACTAGGTGTGCCCTGCAATGACTTCTGTAGATGCTGCAGAAATGAAGAAGAGCCTGAAACCGTGAGGCACCTTTTATGAGAATGTCCTGCACTATGGGCTAGAAGGAGAAAATTCTTGGGATCAGAGTTCTTCGGAGAGCTTAGCGATCTGGCCAAAGTAGAGATTCGCAAGCTAGAAAAATTCCTAAATTCCACATGTTGGTTCGAATAGGGGAATTTTTCAAATCCGCGTGGTACCAGAATGGGGCTAAAGGCCTAGGTATGCTGGCGCGATCGCTAGCAGCCACTTTAACCTAAGCTAACCTAGTCGCACTTTCTGCATTTGAAACAAGACCAACGAATACCTCTACGTTCCTTTATAAAGCCTAAGACCCTACCCATCAATGCGGCCCATTTTATATGAACAACCTCATCTCACAACCACCATGCAACAAAGCGTTGCCTACCAGAACCCGGAATTCTTTTAAATTCGGTTGACTCAATGAAGGGGACATTAAATTCTTCGAATGGTATTGAAGAATGAACTGCAAAAAGAACACCACCACCGATTCTGTCTTACGATCATTTCTATAAATTTGATATTGATTAGGAAAGATATATAAATGAAACATTTGTAGATGGAGCCAGGTTTCAGTAAAGCAATTAAGTTATAGTGACAGCCATAAGCAATTTATTAAGCTACTTTCGGTCAATTTTACAATCAGATCTAAGTTCTCCATGTACATTCAAGGTTTTTAAATTGCGCCATAACTCTTTAGAATGAAGAGACGGATTCAGTTTAGTATTTCAATAAAGTCGCTTTGCATTTTTTATAATTACTATAGCTTTATTAAGTCAGGTCTGGTTCAACTCCATTTATTATAAAACTTATTACGCGCTTTTATAGTTGAGCTGACTCCTTTATTATAACAAGGCAAGAGCTGTTTATGGTCCCAACAGTATGGAATGGAACATGGTCGTCAAACAGTTTTGGTAGTCACGTATTTCATCTACGCCCTCAATGAACCAACAGTTATTCCATTTAACATTTAACAGATCGACCTCAAAATAACGAATATTAACGGACTTCAAATCACGATAGATAAGGTAATAACTTTAACAGGACAGTTAAGCGACACATGTAATGTACGAAATAAAAAACATTTGGTCGAATTTTAGGATATGATCAGTATTATAGGTAATTACAAGGTCCAGCAGGCTAGGATTTGAGTTGTTGGCGTATAATGTTGGTAGTAATCTGCAAACAGCAAGACCTGCAGCAGATAAATGGTCAAGTTGTCATAACTCAACAAAAAACGAATCTAACATGCATCTTCTGTTAGGGTTATATACACAGGACACCAGTATTTTACTTAAATTATCAGATATTTCCGCAATGATTTATTTCGTATCAGAATGATTTGATACAGGTAGTGGTTTAATTTGTGGGGTGGATCTGAAATAAATTGCAAGTGTTTTTGGTTTTTGGTTGATCTGTCGTGACATATAACATTAAAGTGTGGGATACCATAATACAAGTCAGAAATATTTGAATTAAGCCACGTTTCTGAAACACAGGTGACATCAACTCCTGATTCTCTAAAAATAGGAAAATATGTCTAGCATATTCCATTATCACCATTATGACTTTGCACATTAAGATGCACCACGTTAAGGCCATTTTACTGTTGGCATAAAATATCTATTAAAGTTTTGTGGTTTTCATTAACGCTGGAGGCTGGGGTTTAAATCGAACACACTGAAGCACAACAAAAATAAAACACAACAAAAGCACAAGTGATTGCAATTAAGTAAAGTAAAGGAAAAGCTAGGGTAAATTATGAACATTTGAGAATGGAAAACAAGTAATAACAGTAATATAAAAAAAATTGAAATAAAAAATAGATAGACAGAATATGGCAAAAATAGAGAGAGAAAAAACATCTATCTAACGTGGTTTCTTTACTGGCATAAATTATAATCAGCATACACTACAATATGGAGACATACATGAAATATATACTTAAGTGCAATTTTTCTTATGTTCAAGTGCCAATACGAGCATTACCCTCTACTCAGCTGCCCACTAATTTCGGCTCTTCGCCAGGCTTCAGCCGCACAAATACTTTCCCACGGATATAAAACACCGATGCCAAGGCGAATTTAGTAAGGTGGCCGCTGGAATAACGGCAATATCTAATTCGTTTCCAAAATATTGTGGCCTGAGTGGGATCCCAAAAAATCACAAGGTCTGCTCTTGCTGAGCAGACGAGGCCTGACCCTAGCTTTAGGCATATTAACAGGTCATCTACTGATAGGTACACACGCGCAAAGATTGGGTGCCCCCTACAAGCTGCAGAAACTTCAGAAATGAAGAGGAGCCTGAAATGGTAAGGCACCTCCTATGTGAACGTCCCGCACTATGGACAAAGAGAAGTAAATTCTTAGGATCAGAGTTCTTCAGGGACCTAAGCGACCTGGCCAGGATAGAGGTACGTATGCTTTTATAATTTGCAGATTCCACTCCCTGGTTCGAGTAGGGGGGTTTTAATCCGCGTGGTACCACAATGAGCCTTACAAGGCCCAATTGTGCTGGTGAGATCGCTGGAAGCCACTTCTATCTCACCTAACCTAACCTTAGCAACTGACTGATTAGTTTTTTTCTACCGCCGTGGTACAGTAAATGTCAATATCATTTTTTTGTTGATTGGTTTTGACATTCGCTGTACCGAAACCAACCACAAAATACATGTACTTTTGTTTTCTTTAACATTTGCTGCCATCTTTATGAATTCGCATTGACCACATGCGAGGAAACCACATGCTTCTTTTCAAAAGGGTACCGACGTCACATCTGTCAAGTTCGGCAAAACCAAAGTACTCCGGAATGCGCAATCTTTAGTTTGCTGCTGCGTGCCTTGGTAGCAGTAAGCTCAGAGCTTAAAGAGAGAATATCGGCGCATACATTCTCAACCGCATTAACTCTCTTCTCTATGGCTGCAATGAAAAACTTCAAATTTTCCTTTTCGGCTGCCAGCTTACCAATCCTTTGCATCACCCTCTCCTCTGATTTCTTTAGAACCGCAGTCAACTGTGCAACTATAGAATCTCTTTGTTCTTCCAATTTCTTCACTATCCTATCGAACTGAGTTGATTACGGTGTGACGGGAGTTATAAGTGGAGCTTTAGGCTTTCCCTTTGGATTTTTTCTTGTCGTTGACATTACGGTGAGTTAAAGATGAGCAAACGCTAATAAAAACCAGGTGAACCAGTGTATATGTAGAACCAGCAACAGCAGCTCGCACGCACGTCGGTAGAGGAGCAATTTATGGAGGCAAACTTCGGAAAAATACCGAGGAAAAACGCTCAAACTTATTAGCACAGCAAAACACGTCTTACTCTGTTGACATTGGTCACTTATTATACCTATCCCTTGATGAAATTGGAACGATAAAGTTGTCTATGAGGGTCCATGATATGCCTGGCAAAATGAAGTCGCTAAGTTCAATCCTCGAGTAATGGGAAGTGATCATTAAACTTAAGCATCTAAGTAGCGAAATATGTTGAGAATATGGCGATAAGTCAAATAAAATGCCTGGCAAACTGAAGTCGCTAAGTACGATCCCCGAGTCATATGAAGTAATCACGGAACTGTGGTGACTATCAAGTTGCCGAAAGAGAACTTTCAGATGTTAAGAAATTTATTTCATGCGTGGGCACCATAGCATGATTTACTTACACTGTTATCGATATGATAGGAAAACGATAGCCATGATATACGATCACTAACAATGTTAATACTTCTTTTTCTGATGAACTCTTCCTTCGACGACACGTGTCTTGTAAAACTTTAATTATTAATAAATAAAATACTATAGAGTTAAGCATTGCATTAGCTCTTCACTCAAGGGAATACACCTCAAGGATAAACCCCACAACTGGTGACCCCGACGTGATCGGAAGACATACCAATTTACGCCAGAGTATCCAACGCAATTTCTGATGCCAAACCAGGAGGGCCACTCGACCTCCTCAGTAGCTGGAGCAACCGCCACCGCGGAAGATAGCGTCAGAACTGTTATTAATAAAGTGTCGGTGAAAGTCCCACCATTTTGGCCGGAGCACCCGGAAATTTGGTTTGCGCAGGTCGAAGCGCAATTCAGTGTTTCTGGCGTGTGCACTGACATTTACAAATTTAACACTGTTGTTGCAGCTATAGAGTCGAACGTTGCGAGAGCGAACAGAAGAAAACGCAAAAGCTGCTTTCGGAAATAGATTTAGGAGATAAGCGACCAACTCAACTTTTCAGCGAGTTAAGCGGCCTTGCAAAAGGCAAAGTCTCTAGCGAATTTCTAAAATCCCTTTGGATACAGCGTTTGCCAGCACAGGCTAGAGCCATCTTGCAAGCATCCGATGTAGAACTGCCAAAGCTAGCCAGGCTAGCTGATAAAATTTTGGAAGTGGAGGATTTTCAGCAAATGGCGGTTGTTGCAAAAGGCAACACGGGAGATGCAGGTTTTTCAGAAATAGGTAAGCGAATCGAACGCCTAGAAACGAAATTCGAGAAATTGTTCCAGAATGGTAACTATCGTCAAAGAAATCGATCGCGTTCATCCTCAGCACGACGCCGTGACCGCACAAATACACCAACCCGAGTCAAAGGCGAATACTGCTGGTATCATGGGGAGAATGCGCGAAAATGCCGACCACCGTGCACATACGAATCCAAAATTTCAAAAAACTAACTGCAACTTCGGATCAAGTGGGCAGATCCGAAAACAGTCAACGCATACTAATTCACGATGTCAACACGAAAACTAAATTTTTAATTGACACCGGCGCCGATGTGTCTGTATTGCCCGCGCGTACGGCAAAATCACACAAGACAATTGGTGCAAACATCCTTTATGCTGCCAATGGTTCACCCATAAAAACGTATGGTGAAAAACGACTGCGACTTTCTCTTGGCTTAAGGCGTGATTTTCTATGGACGTTTATCTTAGCCGACGTTAACGCCACCATAGTAGGTTCCGATTTTTTAAAACACTACGACCTGCTTGTTGACAGAAAGAGGGGCAGGCTGTTAGATAGGCATACGCTTCTCGAAACGAAGGGTGTTGTGATGCAAGCAGACGTCGCGAATATTTTTGTATACGACGTACATGGCAGATACGCGAAATTGTTACAGGAGTACAAAGACATCGCCACTATCAACGTAAACAAGAGTCCTGTAAAGTCAGACGTGACGCACCACATCACAACGAAAGGCGCCCCTGTGTTCACGCGGCCACGAATGTTAGCATCAGACAAGCTGAGCGAGGTGAAGAGGGAGTTTGAATATTTACTACAAAAGAGTATTTGTCGCCCGTCCAAGAGCAATTGGGCAATTTTAGGGGGCTAACACCTCGTTAGAAAGCGAGACGAGGCCTTGCGGGGACTACCGTGCACTAAACGCAATCACTGTGCCGGAAAGGTACCCTATTCCGTTTCTTCACGACGTAACAAGCATTTTTACATGGCAAGAAGTTTTTCTCGTCCATCGATCTTCAGGAAGCGTATCACCAAATACCAATAGAAACGTGTGACATTCCCAAAACTGCCATATCTACACCATTTGGGCTGTTTGAGTTCCTCTTCATGACCTTCGGTCTAAGGAACGCAGCTCAGACCTTCCAGCGCCATATCCATCATGTACTTAAAGGGCTCGATTTCACTTTTGCATACGTTGATGACATTTTGGTGGCTTCAGAATCGAAAGAGCAGCACGAGAAGCATCTACGAACAGTGTTCGAACGTCTTCGGCAGAGCAACTTGGCGATCGCAATCGGAAAATGCCAATTCGGTATGAAAGAGCTTAAGTGCTTGGGGCATACAATAAATGCGCATTGTATACGATCATCGGAGGATAAGATTGAAGCCATACGCAATTTTAAAATACCAACTGCAGCAAAGGACTTAACCCTACGATTCATAACCGGGTACCCGTGTACCTTTTTTGAATTTAAAGTGCTGCTGTGCCTATAAAAGATATGGACATAAAACTCCGAATCATCAGAGATTTTGGCTAAACTAAGATTTAAATACCAAAGTATTCAAAATATTTTCAATATTTTCTTTAAAAAATGATTTTAAATGTTTTACCCCCATAAACACACAACCGGGTCCCCGGGTACCCTAATGCAATTCCTATGTAAATGCCTGACATGTAAATGAAAAAACGTTTTTTTGTGTTGTTTTTATTGGAAATAAATGTCTTTTTTATTTATTTTATCATATTTTATATATATTATATTATAATTCATCCGAATCACTATCGTTGTTATTGTGGCAATTGTAGCATTTAGTAATTGTTATGGCGTGCTCATCGCATATCGGCGTGCTACATATGCTGCAATTTTTTCTAGTTTTTCTTCTGCGCTTATTTGGAAGAAGGTTGCACATGTAGCACACGCCCGTATGTGCTTTTCTGCCCCTTTGTCGTGCTGACGGAGATGTTGACGGACCTGCAGCACAAAGCACACGCTCCAACGGCCTTCCAATGATGCTTTCAATTGCATTTTTTGTTGAAAATTGGCGCACGCTTTGCACATTTGAAATTCTATTTTCTATAACAGGAATGCACAGGCTTTCTGCCAGTTGACGCAGGAAATTCTTCCTGCGCGTCGTGGTGTATCGTTCGGTTGGATTATTTCCATAATATATGATGTGTGATGCAAATGCGCTCACATCAATGATGTTATAGAAAAATGCCATCGGCCATCTTCTTGTTTGTCGCTGGGTCGTGCATTCTTGGAGCGTTTGGTCCATAACGTCCACCCCACCTTTTGTTTGGTTGTAAAAATTTATAATTTCTGGTTTCCCATTCTCGTCAATTTGTGCATCATCATGCATACTAGAAAGAAGGATGAGCGAGTTGGACTTCCGCTGCTTATATGAGAGCAGTGTTACGTTGTCGTGGAAGCCAAATAAACTTGAACCAACGTCTTTTTTTTTTGTCTTCTTTCATCTCCGCAGGGATGTAAGCTTTGTTGCGGCGGAGTGTACCCACAATGCTGAGCTTTTCTACTTTTAGTTGCCTAGCCAACGGCAGCGTCGTAAAAAAATTATCCATTGTGATATTTCGTCCGCTACCGTAGTATGGCCCAACTAAATCTCTCACCACTCTTTCGCCAACACCAACTTCACGACCAGTTTCTTGTTTGCCAGTATATATTTGGCCATTAAGTGGATATGAGTTTTTGGCATCGCAAATCCACCATACTTTTATACCATATTTTGCTGGCTTCGAGGGTATATATTGTGTGAATTTGGTTCTACCACGGTATGGATATAATTGTTCATCAATGGTCAAATATTCTGATGGCACATAATATCTGGCAAGATTTCCAATAAGCATTATCCAAATATCGCGAATTGGCGCCGCTTTGTCTTGACGCTGCCGCTCTACCCGTGTTCTGGGGTCGTCAAACCGCATAAAACGCAGCAAATCGAAAAATCTGTTTATTTCGATGGTGGCGCGGAATATTGGGTGAGCCTGTGACGTCCACAAATCTCTTGCGTTTTCGTCGTTAGAATGATTTGTGCCAGCCATCAAAATCATTCCAATGAACGCATAAATTTCGTTGATTGTCGTGTCTTTCCACTTCAACTGACGTCTATTGGGATTCGCTTCATTGTACGCATTATATGTGGCATGCGCTTTTCTATTTGTGTGGCGCACTATTACATCCACCATTTCCACTGTGAGGTATGATTTGAAACACTGCAAAGGCGTCAAATTTTCAGTAATCCGCGCTGGACCACAGCGGTCTCATTGTGTGCCGTCCCGTGCAGTCATGTAGTCTGCTGGGTTTGTTGTTGGTGCATCTTCTTGCATATCATCATCTTCACTTTCGTCATCAAAGAAAATTTCCTCTGGTGCGTGAATAGCAGCTGCAATTTCGTTTGCGTTGTCAACATTCAAATCTTCATTCTCTCATTTCGAAACTTCGCCAGTATAGGACACATTTCCTTCATTTTGGCCTTCCACATGGTCCACTTCAAGGTCCTCATCTTGAGTCACTTCCTCAAATAAACGTTGAATATATGTGCTTCTTGCTTCATCACTCAAATTCCAGTATTCCCTTGTAGACAAATATCGGTCGTTGCGGCTCATTTTTCACCAACTTCACTGTTCAAATATTCAACACAGAATGACGAAGCAAATGAAATATTTCAATTTTACGACACAAATGAACATCTGCTATCTAATTCAAAAGCAATTAAGCAAGTAGGTACCGAAAATAAGCAAACTAAGCAAATAAACAACCCTTACATAAAACCAGTTTCTGCCTACTTGTGTCGCTTTAGGTACTTATATACGAACAGAAACCAGTTTTTTGTCCAAATATCAAATTTGTACAGTTGAGAACGCAAAATATAATCAACAACAAAAATATTTCCAGGAAAATATTATTTTATTTCAATAAACGCAAAACAACCTACTTCGGGTACCCGGGTACCTGGTTATGAAATTCAAGGAGTTTTGCTGGTTATGAATCGTAGGGTTAAAAAAGTTCCTAGGCATGATTAACTTTTATCGATCATTCATTCCACACGCAACAATAAATCAAGACATTCTTAAGGGGCTTATTGTCGGTAACCGTAAAAACGACAGCAGCGAAATAACTTGGTCAACAGAGGCAAAAAGAGCTTTCGACGCATGTAAAGACGATTTGGCGAACGGCACCTTGCTGAACTACATGGCTTCGAATTCCAAACTAACCTTAACAGTTGACGCTTCAGACGATGCGGTAGGTGCAGTGCTGCACCAAATAGTCAATGGACAGGTACAGCCTCTAGGTTTCTATGCGAAGAAACTGACGGCAGCCCAGAGAAAGTACAGTGCATACGACAGGGAACTCGCCGCAGCATATCAAGGCGTGCTCCACTTTAAATACGCACTTGAAGGGAGAGAGTTTGTATTACTCACCGACCATAAACCACTTATTTTTGCATTTCGCCAAAATAGCGACAAGGCACCGCCGCGAAGAGCTCGACAGCTGGACACCATCAGCCAGTTCACCACCGATATTCGCCATTTACCAGGACGCGACAATAACATCGCCGACTTGCTCTAACGAATCAACATAATACAGAGCGACACGATATATTTCGAAGGAATGGCTGCAGCTCAAGCGAATGACCCACAATTTCAAAGACTTATTAACTCAGGTGAGACCAGTTCCAGAGATGCCGCTTCCAGGCTCGCTAACCAAAATCATGTGTGACATCTCCCATGGCAGGGTTCGCCCCTACGTACCGAAGAGCTTTCGAGTAATTGTAACATTCAAACTACATAGCTTGTCTCATCCGGGGATCAAAGCAACACAGAGGGTAGTAGCAGAGCGATTAATTTGGCCTCGAATGGCTACCGATATTGCTAAAGTTGTTCGTGGGTGTATTTCGTGCCAAAAAGCGAAGGTGCAGCGACACACGAAAACACCTCTGGGTAGTTGCGCAGAAGTTCACACCGATTTCAACATATAAACATCGACATCTTTGGACCGCTTTCAACGTCTAATGGGTTTCGCTACTGCCTGACGTGCATAGACTGGTTTTCGAGATGGCCCGCGGCAGTACCACTAGCTCACATAACGGCTGAAAGCGTAGCGAATGCACTCATCAGCGGTTGGATATCAACATATGATGTACTACAAAAGATTTCTACCGACTTAGGGCGTCAATTTGAGTCGGAGGTATTTCGCGCATTAACACGACTCTTAGGAGTAAAGCACCTGCGTACCTCCCCGTACCACCCTCAGTCAAATGGGATAATCGAACTCTGGCATCGTACGCTTAAGTCGGCCATTAAGTGTTGCTCAACGAGGAACTGGAGTTTTGCGTTACCCCTCATACTACTTCGAATGCGCACGGCCGTCAAAATGGACAAGTCCAGCAGAAATGCTTTATGGAACACCATTGCGTGTACCAGGAGAGCTCCTGATTGAGAAAAGAGGACGACTCAACGAAACGGAGTTCATTGAAATTTTACGAAAAGTAATGAGCGAGTTACCTAGAACAAAGCCTTGTCGTCATGGAGAAACTTCAGCATATATTCAGCCAGCGTTGAAGGACTGCAAGTATGTTTTTGTACGAACAGATCGAGTGCGCGCACCTTTAGAGCCGAACTACGAAGGACCCTACGAAGTGGTATCAAGGCATGAAAAATATTTTATAGTGAAGATCCCACAGCGGGAAGTCAAAATTTCTATAGATCGCTTAAAGGCGGCATACATCTTTGACGACCGCGAAGCAGAGAGTACGAGGAGTCCAACACCGAGCTCGCAGAACGAAGACGTGGAAAGTAGCGATGGCGATGACGGAAAAGCAGTGCCTGTAAAAGCTTTATCAGGTCGACGAGTGCAAATTCCTCTTCGGTATCGTTAGCTTCGTAACTAGTCGAGGGGTATTGTGGTGACTATCAAGTTTCCGAATGAGATATTTTAGATGTTAAGAAATTTATTTCATGCGTGGGCACCATAGAATGATTTACTTACACTGTTATCGATATTATAGGAAAACGATAGCCATGATATACGATCACTAACATTGTTAATACTTCTTTTTCTGATGAACTCTTACTGCGACGACACGTGTCTTGTAAAACTTTAATTATTAATAAATAAAATAATATAAAGTTAAGCATTGCATTAGCTCTTCACTCAAGGGTATAAACCTCAAGAACAAACCCCACAGAACTTAAGAATCTCAGTAGCGCAACATGTTGAGCATTTAGCGGTAAGCCAGAATGAGGAGGTATGTAGCAAATAGCTAAATAAACGAAACCTTTGATATTGGTATTTTTGGGCCAAGTTTTAAGTTTAAATCGGCCGGTTGTTGTAAAATAAACAAACATTTATCTTTTTCTCCTACGCGTTTCGACGCATATTCGCGTCTACCTCTTTTACAAATAAAATAAATATTAACAATTCAATAATAACAAACCACAAACATTACAACTTACATTAATTATCAAAAATTATATATCATAACATAAAGATATTATTTGAAACTCGTTTAAACAGTGCAATTGCTTCATCGTCGAGTTACTTACTTACTTAATTGGCGCATTAACCGCCTAAGCGATTTTGGCCGAGGTCAACAAAGTACGCCAGCTGTCCCTATCTCGTGCTAACTGGCGCCAATTGGAAGTCCCAAGTAAAGCCAAGTCTTTGTCCACTTGGTCTTTCCAACGCCAAGGAGGTCTTCCTTTTCCTCTGCTACCACCCGCGGGTACCGCGTCAAAAACCATCAGGGCTGTAGCTATTTCATCCATTATGTCTATGACTATGTCTACGTCATTGTACAGCTCGCACAGCTCATCGTTCCATCGTACGCGGTATTCGCCGTGGCAAGGACGCAAAGGTCCATAAATATTTGGAAGAATCTTTCTCTCGAACACTCCAAGAGCCCTCTCATCTGATGTTGTCACTTATAGGGTATGGTTTTTGTCCGTCGAGAGAGGACTTTACTGTGCAATTGCCTACTCAGTCCGAAGTAGCACTTGTTGGCAAGAGAGATTCTCCGTTGGATTTCAAGGCTGACGCTGTTATTGGTGTTAATGCTGGTTCCTAAGTAAACGAAGTTCTCAACTTTTTCAAAGTTATAACTGTCAACAGTGATTTGTGATCCCAGTCGTGAATGTGCCGACTGTCTATTTGATGACAGGAGATATTTCGTCTTGCCCTCGTTCACCTACAGACCCATTCGCTTCGCTTATATATCCAGATTGGAGAAGGCAGAACTAACTGCGCGGTTGTTAAGGCCGATGATGTCAATGTCATCGGCGTACGGCAGCAATTGCACACTCTTATAAAAGATGGTGCCTGACCGATTTAGTTCTGCGGCTCGAATTATCTTTTCCAGCATCAGGTTAAAGAAATCGCACGACAGAGAGTCACCCTATCTGAAACCTCGTTTGGTATCAAACGGCTCGGAGAGGTCCTTCCCAGTCCTGACGGAGCTGGTGCTGTTGCTCAACGTCATTTTACATAGCCGTATAAGTTTTGCGGGGATACCAAATTCTGACATTGCGGCATAAAGGCAACTTCGTTTCGTGCTGTCGAAGGCGGCTTTGAAGTCGACAAAAAGATGGTGTGTGTCGATTCTTCTTTCTCGGGTCTTTTCCAAGATCTGGCGTATTGTGAATATCTGGTCGGTGGTGGATTTACCAGGTCTAAAGCCACACTGATAAGGTCCAATCAGTTCGTTGACGGTGGGCTTAAGTCTTTCGCACAATACACTTGACAGAACCTTATACGCGATGTTAAAAAGGCTAATCCCGCGATAATTGGCACAGACTGCAGGATCACCCTTTTTGTGGATTGGGCAGAGCACACTTAAGTTCCAATCAGTAGGCATGCGTTCTTCCGACCATATTCTAGAGATGAGCTCGTGCATGCACTTAACCAGCTCCTCTCCGCCGTACTTAAATAACTCAGCTGGTAACCCGTCAGCCCCGGGGGCTTTGTTGTTCTTCAGCCGTGCTATCGCTTTCCGAATTTCGCCAAGTTCGGGTGATGGTACATCACGTCCATCATCATTGATTGGGGATTCGGGTTCAACATCTTCTCCATCGTTGTTGCAGCTGCTTCCATTAAGCAGTGTGAAGAAGTGCTCCCTCCATAATTTAAGTATGCTGTGGACATCAGTCACCAGGTCGCCGTTGTCATTCTTACAGCAATTCGCCCCGGTCTTGAAACCTTCTGTTAGCCGCTTTACTTTTTAAAAAAATTTACGGGCGCCTTTCCTGTCGGCCAGCATCTCAAGCTCCTCGCACTCACGCATTTCGGCCTCTCTCTTTTTCTCACGAAAAATGCGTCTTGCTTCCTTCTTCAACTCACGATAACGCTCCCGCACAGCTCGCGTTGCGCCCGATCGCAGTGTGGCCCTGTAGGCAGCGTCTTTACGTTCCGTAGCGGCGCGGCATTCCTCGTCATACCAGTTGTTCTTTCGGGCTCGCTGAAATCCGATGGATTCTTCAGCGGCAGTATGTAGACATCGAGAAATATGGTTCCACTGCTCGGAAATATCGTGCTGTTGATTATTGCTCTCAGAGAGCAGGAGTGCAAGTCGAGTGGCGAAGTGCGTGGCTGTCTGTTGCGATTGCAGCTTTCCGACGTTAAGCTTTCCTTGTGTCCGTTTGCGTGCGCTTTTTGCTGCACAGAGGCGCGTGCGGATCTTAGCTGCCACAAGAAAATGATCCGAGTCGATGTTGGCTCCTCGGATCGTGCGCACATTTAGGACATTGGAAGCATGCCTTCCGTCTATCACAACGTGGTCGATTTGGTTTCGTGTCTTACCATCTGGAGACAGCCACGTAGCTTGGTGAATCTTTTTATGCTGGAACCTGGTACTACAAACTACCATGTTTCGGGCCCCGGCGAAGTCGATCAGTCTCATTCCGTTATCGGACGTTTCGTTGTGGAGACTGAATTTTCCGACTGTAGAACCTTAGATGCCCTCCTTGCCCACCTTGGCATTGAAATCGCCAAGCACGATTTTTATATCGTGGTGGGGGCACCGCTCAAACGTGCGACCAAGGAGATCGTAGAAGCGATTTTTGGTCCCATCGTCCTTCTCTTCCGTCGGGGCGTGGGCGCAAATCAGGGAGATGTTGAAGAATCTCCCCTTGATGCGGATTGTGGCGAGACGTTCGTCCACCGGAGTGAACGACAGTACTTTACGGCGCAGTCTCTCTCCCACCACAAATCCGACACCAAATTTGCGCTCCTTTACATGGCAGCTGTAGTAGATGTCGCAAGGGCCTATCGATTTTTTCCCTTGTCCCGTCCATCGCATCTCTTGGATGGCGGTGATGTCAGCTTTCACTCTGCTGAGGACATCAACCAGCCGGGCAGATGCACCTTCCCAATTAAGGGTCCGGACATTCCAGGTGCATGCCCTCAAATCGTTGTCCTTAATACGTTTGCCGTGGTCGTCATCAAAAAAGGGGGGTCTCATCCAAAGCTTTTTTTTTCCTTTTCATTGGAAGTTGTTTTTTTACGTGGCGGGTTCCAAGCCCTGCGCACAACCCATTGCTGGGGGTGTAAAATTTTAAGTTTGTTTATATAGCGAGCCGCTTGCTCCAAGACAGACACCCGCTTGCAGCCGCACCTCCTGGTGAACAGACGCTGCGGACTTCATAGAGGTTGCGCAGAACAAACCCAAAAGGGTCAAAACCAACTGCCCATCCTTTGCGGAAGTCGCAAACACCACCGTCTTGTAAAGATGCAGGCTGGTTCCAGGGAAATGTAAAGGTGGTTGCATGCGATGACACCAGGTCTGCGGAGCTATATAATAAGGCAGTGGCCAGTTTGGGTGCGAAGCTCCGGACCATGGGTTTCAGGGAAGTCCCATCTAAACCAAGGGCAAGAGTGTGGCTGCCGACAAAGCCTGCGGTGCCAGATGGTATTCGGGAGAATATCCGGCTATTCAATCCGGCGCTATTCGCGGGAAACTGGAAGGTGCTGAAAGTGGAGAGCAGCTCAAAGCGATGCGTCAGGTGGTCCTGACGCTGAATAGAGAATCCCTACCGATTCTGGAAAGGACGGAAGGGACCATCAATTGTGGGTTTGGCACAGCTCGTATTAGGGTGTACAGTAATTATGTCAATGCGGCGCGCAGCGTAGAAGCGGAGGCAGACCAGTTAAGCGAGTATGAAGGGGATGCAGAGCCTAGCCAGGTCAATCCGATGGATGATCTGTCCGGGGGTTATGCGACCTCGACATCATCGCTGGGCATTGGGTTCACCTTCCGTAAGTATACGGAGGAGGAACTCATGTCGGACGATGACGACGAAGGCAAACGTACAGTGGTGGAGGGGGATAGAGGATTGGTCCATGATGTTGCGCGTCGTCCACATAAACCTCCACCTCAGTAAAGCATCGTCTGCTGCACTGCTTCTCCAGCTGGCGAAAAGGGAGGTAGCAGATATCGCCCTCATCCAGGAGCATTGGACTGTTGGGCACAGAATTAGTGGAATCCAGACGACGGAGTATACAATGGTGAGTGGGGCAACTGAGGGAAGACCCAGGGTCTGCATTCTTGTTAACTCAAAGCTAAAATGTCTGGTTGTTCCTCAATTTAGTTATGCGGACATTACAACAGTGAGCCTGGAGGTCAATAGCCAGGAAAGCTAACCTAGCTTTAAGTAATAAAGGTAGTGAACCCACCATTGTAACTAATAGCAGAAGGGAAGTGCTGGACGTGACCCTCGTCTCGGAGAAAGCAGAGGCTGTGGTCAGAAACTGGAAGGTCCTTGATGAGCACTCTTTTTTGGACCATTGCTATTTTTTTTCTGCTTAGAGGGGTTTCGCCTAGAACTGAACCCTTGAGAAATTTTAAAAATACTGACTGGTGTAGGTAGCTATAGGAAAAAATTAGATAAGCGACTTTCAGGCCAAGCGAATAAGTACCGTGTAGGCCAGGGGAACCAGAATACTCTGTAAACCAGTTTATCACCGCATGTCGGAAGGCTCTTGATAAGGCATGTCCAATAAAAAAGCCAAGAGGAAGAAGAAGCCACCATGGTGGAATGCAGATATCCACAAGGCTCGCAGACTCTGCCGGACTTTATTTAACCTAGCGAAAAGAACCTAAAGTGACTCACAATGGGAAATTTACTGGTCTCACTTAGGGAACTTCTGCGCCTCTATGGAATCTGTGTCAGAAGGATCAAGGCTGAGAAGGGTTCTCTATAGCTCCCCCTGAATAGCTCCGAGATGATTGCTAAGGTCGGTTGGGTCGTGGACGGGGTCGGCAGAGGACACTATCAGACTTCTCCTAGAAACACACTTTCCGTGCGCCGTGGATGCGCTTTCTTACAGGCCGACTACAGTGAGTGAACAACCGGTTTATGCCAACTTCCTTACGATAGAAAAAGTGACCTGGGCAATTGAGTCATTACCCCCTACACCCTACCGGTGCAGCTTCAACAATCACTGGAGATAAGTGGAACTTGGCTGTATGCTATGTATATAGGGGTGCTAAACCTCAACCACATTCCTAAAATGTGGAAGGAATCGAGGGTAGTTCTCATACCTAAAACAGGGAAAATATCCCATGTTAATTCGACAGATTTTAGGCTTATAAGTCTCTGCTCCTTTTTGCTGAAGGTATTGAAGCGAGCAGTTGTTTGCCACATTAGGGATTCAATAACGCACAAACTAATGACTTCCCAGCATGCTTACATGAAAGGAAAGTCCACAGAAATGGCGCTTCATCAAGTTGTGTCGTATATAGAGAACTCCCTACAAGTCAAGGAGTACACACTGATATCATTTCTAGACATTGAGGGTGCCTTCAATAATATAGAACCCTTGGGGATCACAAGAGCTCTGGCGAAGCTGCGCGTTGATCAAAATCTGGTGTCCCTCGTGCAAAAACTACTGGTTGAAAGGGTTGTGAGGGGCCAGTTTAGAACGCTGTACAAGCAGAGAAACCCCGCAAGGTGGGGTCCTTTCTCTCCTTCTGTGGGTGGTGTCCATTAATGACCTACTGAAGGCCCTGGAAGAGAAGGGAGGATCAAAGGTAGTAGCTAACGCCGACGACCGTGCGGTGGTAGTAAGGGGCAAATTTCCTCAGACGCTATGCGACATCATGCAGGAAAAACTTAAAAGGGTAGAGAACTGGACCAAAGATAAAGGTCTGGGTGTGAACCCGAAAAACTGAACTTGTTCTTTTAACAAGAAAATGTAAGATCCCACCTCTAAGGCTTCCCGTAGTGGCAAATAGAGTACTGAGGCTAGGGGACGTCGCAAAATATCTAGACGAGATACTAGACAAAAAACTTTCTTGGACACCGAACGCCCAGGAGCGCAGTAAGAAGGCAACGGTGGCCCTCTAAAGCTGCAAAGGAGCCATCGGAAAAAAATGGGGCTTATGCACTGGCTATACACAGCCGTAGTCAGACCAATCCTGCTGTATGGGGCATTGGTGTGGAGGCCATGTCTCGATAAAAAAACCACACAATCAGCACTGCAAACGGTGCAAAGATCGGCTCTGAAATGCATAGGTGGCGCTCTGCGTACAACCCGCTCGGAAGCATTAGACACCATACTAAATATCCTCCCGATTGATATCGCAGGGAAACAATTCGCGGCGTGTGCCGCTCTTAGACAACGGGAGTTGCATTTATGGAAGTCTATTCAAGTAGGACACGCAAGAATTGCAAACAAATTAGGCTCGCAAGATACGGATTACTGCGCTCTTATTCAAAGCTTCACAAAGAACTTCAACATATTAATTTCTCAAAGAGACTGGTGATCGAATGGATGCCCTGATCGAAGAAGTCACTCCACTGCTACACTGATGGCTCAAAGCTTGAGAACATAGTGGTAGAGGGTGTTTTCTAAGCTCAAGTAAGATTAGAAAAATCTTTCCGTCTTCCTGACCACTGAAGCGTCTTTCAGACTGAGGTCGATGCTATACAGAAGACGGTGGACTACCTAAGAACAGAAGAGGTTGAATTCAAAGATATCTTCATATTTTCCGACAGTCAAGCAGCACTAAAGCCATTTGATTCGGTCAACTGTAACTCTAAAACGGCAGCAACCTGTCGCAAATCTCTAAACGAGATGAAGGAGCAGTTTACTTTTCACTTGGTATGGGTGCCAGGGCACAGCAACATACCGGCCAACGAAACAGTGGATGAGCTTGCAAGAAGGGGGACATCCACTCCGCTTTCATCACGCTGGAAGGGTTAAGGTATGCCGCTCGCTACCTGCAAGCTCTTTCTAAGAGACCCAACCCTTAAGGAAGCAAGTCCAAGCTCTTGTGGCCGGAGTGGGACGTCAAACGATCAAAAGGTCTTCTCACGCTGAGCAGGGGAGCCTATCCTTATTGTTAGGATTTATAACAGGTCATGTACTGATCGGCAGATATGCAGGGATACTAGGTGTGCTCTGCAATGACTTCTGTAGAAGCTGCAGAAATGAAGAAGAGCCTGAAACCGTGAGGCACCTTCTATGTGAATGTCCTGCACTATGGGCTAGAAGAAGAAAATTCTTGGGATCAGAGTTCTTCGGAGAGCTTAGCGATCTGGCCAAAGTAGAGATTCGCAAGCTAGAAAAATTCCTAAATTCCACATGTTGGTTCGAATAGGGGAATTTTTCAAATTCGCGTGGTACCACAACGGGGCTTAAGGCCTATGTGTACTGGCGCGATCGCTAGCAGCCACTTTAACCTAATCTAACCTAGTCGTACTTTCTGCATTTGAAACAAGACCAACGAATACCTCTACGTTCCTTTATAAAGCCTAAGACCCTACCCATCAATGCGGCACATTTTATATGAGCAACCTCATCTCACAACCAGCATGCAACACAGCGTTGCCTACCAGAACCCGTATTGCTTTAAATTCGGTTGAATCAATGAAGGGGACAATAAATTCTTCGAATGGTATTGAAGAATGAACTGCAAAAAGAACACCACCACCGATTCTGTCTTACGATCATTTCTATAAATTGATATTGATTATGAAAGATATCTGAATTTAAAGTATGTAGATGGAGCCAGGTTTCAGTAAAGAAACAGCCATAAAAAATTTATTAAGCAACTTTGGGTCAATTTTACATTCAGATCCAAGTTCTCCATGTACATTCAAGGTTTTTAAATTGCGCCATAACTCTTTAGAATGAAGAGATGGATTCAGTTTAGTATTTCAATAAAGTCGCTTTGCATTTTTTATAATTACTATAGATTTATTAAGTCAGGTCTGGTTCAACTTCATTTATTATAAAACTTATTACGCGCTTTTATAGTTGAGCTGACTCCTTTATTATACCAAGGCAAGAGCTGTTTATCGTCATAACAGTATGGAACGGGACATGGTCGTCAAACAGTTTTGGCAGAGTTTTATTTTGGAAGTCACGTATTTCATCTACGTCCTCAATGAACCAACAGTTATTCAATTTAACATTTAACGGATCTACCTTAAAATTACTAATATTAACAGACTTCAAATCACGATAGATAAGGTAATAATTTCAACAAGACAGTTAAACGACACATGTAATGTACGAAATAAAAAACATTTGGTCGAATTTTAGAATATGATCAGGATTGTAGGTAATTACAAGGTCTAGCAGGCTAGGATTTGAGTTGTTGGCGTATATTGTTGGTAATAATCTGCAAACAGCAAGACCTGCAGCAGATAAATGGTCAAGTTGTCATAATCATGCATCCTCTGTTAGGGTTATATACACAGGACACCAGTATTTTTCTTAAATTATCAGAGATTTCCGCAATGATTTATTTCGTATCAGAATGATTTGATACAGGTAGTGGTTTGATTTGTGGGGTGGATCTGCAATAAATTGCAAGTCTTTTTGGATTTTGGTTGATCTGTCGTGACACATAACATTAAAGTGTGGGATACCATAATACAAGTCAGTAATATTTGAATAAAGTAAAGGAAAAGCTAGGGTAAAATATGAACATTTGAGAAAGGAAAACAAGTAATAACAATAATATAAACAAACATGGAAATAAAAAATAGATAGACAGAATATGGCAAAAATAGAGAGAGAGAAAATATCTATCTAACTTATTTTCTTTAATCGCATAAATTATAATTAGCATACACTACAATATAGAGACAAACATGAAATATATACTTAAGTGCAATTTTTCTTATGTTCTAGTGCCAATAAGAGCATTACCCTCTACTTTGCTGCTCACTAATTTCGGCTCTTCGCCAGGCTTCAGTCGCACAAATACTTTCCCACGGATATAAAACACCGATGCTAAGGCGAATTTAGTAAGGTGGCCGCTGGAATAACGGCAATACCTAATTCGATTCCAAACTCTTGTGGCCTGAGTGGGACGTTAAAAAATTACAAGTTCTGCTCTTGCTGAGCAGAGGAGACCTGTCCTTAGCTTTAGGCATAATAACAGTTCATCTACTGACAGGTAGACACGCACCGAGAATGGGTGCCACCTACAATGACTTATGCAGAAGCTGCAGAAATGAAGAGGAGCTTGGAATGGTAAGGCACTTCCTATGTGAACGTCCCGCACTATGGACAAAAAGAAGGGAATTCTTAGGATCAGAGTTCTTCAGGGAACTAAGCGACCTGTCCAGGATAGAGGTACGTATGCTTTTATAATTGGCTGATTCCACTCCCTGGTTCGAGTAGGGGGTTTTTAATCCGCGTGGAACCACAATGAGCCTAACAAGGCCTAAGTGTGTTAGTGAGATCGCTGGAAGCCACTTCTACCTCACCTAACCTAACCTTAGCAGCTGACTGATTTGTTTTTTTCTATCGCCGTGGTACAGCAAATGTCAATATCATTTGTTTGTTAGTTGTTTTTGACATTCGCTGTACCGAAAGCAACCACAAAATACATGTACTTTTGTTTTCTTTAACATTTGCTGCCATCTTTATGAATTCGCATTGACCGATGTCAATCGTTTACTTCTCCTTAACTCTGATCCATATGTCATCACTTCTCGCTGAATTTTTGACAGACTCTCTTGCAAATAAATACTACCATAACCCGTCAGCTCAATATCGGTAAGCGCAAGCGATCTCTTTTTATTTTTGCAAAAAAAGAGACAAGTCTAAAGAAGCGCTACTGCTCTTTTGTCCGTTGCCTTTTACTCTTCGCAGACGAAAGACATCACGTAAAGGTGGAGGTATGTGCTGAGCTACACTACAAACTTTTGCAAATAATTCAGTCGAAACACTCACCAGCTACTTGGGGGATCCCGTTAATAATAAGATCCGCTAGATCCGATAAGACTGCACTGCTTTCAAGAACATTGAGCTGAGCCTTGGTGGCAAGAATGATAGATAACAGGATTACGCAGTCCAAAAAATCTGACGTCAGCGCAGCAGCCAGTACAGAATATGATGGAGCGAAGTAGTAGAGAAGGAGAAAACAGATAGTTAAGCAACTTTTACAAAGAGCGGGCCATTTAAAGTTTCATCATTTCATTCCGATATTTCTCTTTTTTCTTAATATTTGTGAACATAAGAAAACAAAACATAAGCTTTGATCTAAATTAAGGTGTAGGCAAGTATATGCAAAAATTATTAGATAATATTGCCCTTAACTATTTGAAGTAATTGAACCATGAGAGCCACATGCAAGGAAATTGCCTCTTTACAAAAGGGTACCGACGTCACATCTGCAAAACCAAAGTACTCCGGAATGCGTCATCTTTAGTTTGTTGCATCGTGCCTTGGTAGCAGTAAGCTCAGAGCTTAAAGAGAGAATATCGGCGCATACATTCTCAACCGCATTAACTCTCTTCTCTATGGCTGCAATGGAAAACTTCAAATTTTCCTTTTGGGCTGCCAGCTTACCAATCGTCTGCATCACCCTCTCCTGTGATTTCTCCAGAACCGCAGTCAACTGTGCAACTATAGAATCTCTTTGTTCTTCCAATTTCTTCACCATCCTATCGAACGGAATTGTAACGGTGTGAGGAGAGTTATAAGTGGAGCTTTAGGCTTTCCCGTTGGTTTTTTTCTTGTCATTGAAATTATGCTGATTTAAAGATGAGCAAACGCTAATAAAAACCAGGTGAACCAGTGTATATGTAGAACCAGCAACAGAAGCTCGCACGCACGTCGGTAGAGGAGCAATTTATGGAGGCAAACTTCGGAAAAATACCGAGAAAAAACGCTCAAACTGATAAGCACAGCAAAACACGTCTTACTCTGTTGACATTGGTCACTTATTATACCTATCCCTTGATGAAATTGGAACGATAAAGTTGTCGATGAGGGTCCATGATATGCCTGGCAAAATGAAGTTGCTAAGTTCAATCCTCGAGTCATGTGAAGCAATCATTAAACTTAAGTACCTAAGTAGCGAAATATGTTAAGAATATGGCGATAAGTCAAATAATATGCCTGGCAAATTGAAGTCGCCAAGTACGATCCCCGAGTCATATGAAGTAATCATGGAACTTAAGAATCTCGCGCTACTGAGAGCATATAGCGATAAGTCAGAATTATGAGGTATGTAGCAAATAGCTAAATAAACGAAACCTTTGATAATGGTATTTTTGGGCCAAGTTTTAAGCTTAAATCGGCCGGTTGTTGTAAAATAAACAAACATTTATCTTTTTCTCCTACGTGTTTCGACGCATATTCGCGTCTTCCTCAGGGAGTATATTTATTACAAATATAATAAACATTAACAATTCAATAATAACAAACCACAAACATTACAACTTACATTAATTTTCAAAAATTACATATCACAATTAGCAGAGGATCCATGTAATCGGGCGCTGGCCGGTGATCGTGCGGAGGTTCTGGCAGAAATTGAGTGGGCAAATGCTATTATGCCCAACTTCCAGTTAACTGCTCCAGAGAGGCAGCTAACCGCAAACAAGTGCGACAGATCGATAGAGGTTGCGCAAAACAAACCCAAAAGGGTCAAAACCAACTGCCCATCCTTTGCGGAAGTCGCAAAGGAAAAGATCGTCCTGGGTGTGGTGGATGAAAAGCACGGCGATAAACCGGTGCTGTGAGCCCATTGGAAATGGGTGGAATCCGAGTTATCGGGCATCGCGGTAAGCGTGCTTCGCGCGGATCTTTACTAGACGGTGGTGGTCCAGGGAAATGTAAAGGTGGTTGCATGCGATAACACCAGATCTGCGGAGCTATATAAGAAGGCAGTGGCCAGTTTGGTAGAGGTCTACCCGGGTGCGAAGCTCCGGGCCATGGATTTCAGGGAAGTCCCATCTAGACCAAGGCCAAGAGTGTGGCTGCCGGCGAAGCCTGCGGAGGCAGATGGTATTCGGGAGAATATCCGGCTATTCAATCCGGCGCTTCTGGAGAGGACGGAAGGGACTATCAATCGTGGGTTTGGCACCGCTCGTATTAGGGTGTACAGTGATGATGTCAATGCGGCACGCAGCGTAGAAGCGGAGGCAGACCAGTTAAGCGTGGATGAAGGGGTTGCAGAGCCTAGCCAGGTCAATCCGATGGATGATCCGTCCGGGGGTTATGCGTCCTCGACATCATCGCTGGGTATTGGGTTCACCTTCCGTAAGTATACGGAGGAGGAACTCATGTCAGACAATGACGACGAAGGCAACCGTACAGTGGTGGAGGGGGATAGAGCATGCGTCGATGATGGTGCGCGTCGTCCACATAAACCTCCACCTCAGTAAAGCATCGTCTGCTGCACTGCTGCTCCAGCTGGAGAAAAGGAAGGCAACATATATTACCCTCATCCAGGAGCCTTGGACTGTTGGGCACAGAATTTGTGGAATCCAGACGATGGAGTATACATTGGTAAGTGGGGCAACTGAGGGAAGAGCCAGGGTGTGCATTCTTGTTAACTCAAACCTAAAATGTCTGGTTGTTCCTCAATTTAGTGATGAGGACATTACAACAGTGAGCCTGGAGGTCAATAGCCAGGAAAGCTAACCTAGCTTTAAGTAATAAAGGTAGTGAACCCACCATTGTAACTAATAGCAGAAGGGAAGTGCTGGACGTGACCCTCGTCTCGGAGAAAGCAGAGGCTGTGGTCAGAAACTGGAAGGTCCTTGATGAGCACTCTTTTTCGGACCATCGCTATTTTTTTCTGCTTAGAGGGGTTTCGCCTAGAACTGAACCCTTGAGAAATTTTAAAAATACTGACTGGTGTAGGTAGCTATAGGAAAAAATTAGATAAGCGACTTTCAGGCCAAGCGAATAAGTACCGTGTAGGCCAGGGGAACCAGAATACTCTGTAAACCAGTTTATCACCGCATGTCGGAAGGCTCTTGATAAGGCATGTCCAATAAAAAAGCCAAGAGGAAGAAGAAGCCACCATGGTGGAATGCAGATATCTACAAGGTTCGCAGACTCTGCCGGACTTTATTTAACCTAGCGAAAAGAACCTAAAGTGACTCACAATGGGAAATTTACTGGTCTCACTTAGGGAACTATAAAAAGCTCTTCAGCCATTCGAAGAGGTCTTCTTGCGGGGACTTCTGCGCCTCTATGGAATCTGTGTCAGATGGATCAAGGCTGAGAAGGGTCCTCTATAGCTCCCCCTGAATAGATCCGAGATGATTGCTAAGGTCGGACGGGTCGTGAACGGGGTCGGCAGAGGACACTGTCAGACTTCTCCTAGAAACACACTTTCCGTGCGCCGTGGATGCGCTTTCTTACAGGCCGACTACAGTGAGCGAACAACCGGTTTATGCCAACTTCCTTACGATAGAGAAAGTGACATGGGCAATTGAGTCATTACCCCCTACACCCTACCGGTGCAGCTTCAACAATCACTGGAGATAAGTGGAACTTGGCTGTATGCTATGTATATAGGGGTGCTAAACCTCAACCACATTCCTAAAATGTGGAAGGAATCGGGGGTTGTTTTCATACCTAAAACAGGGAAAATATCCCATGTTAATTCGACAGATTTTAGGCTTATAAGTCTCTGCTCCTTTTTCCTGAAGGTATTGGAGCGAGCAATTGTTTGCCACATTAGGGATTAAATAACGCACAAACTAATAACTTCCCAGCATGCTTACATGAAAGGAAAGTCCACAGAAACGGCGCTTCATCAAGTTGTGTCGTATATAGAGAACTCCCTACAAGTCAAGGAGTACACACTGATATCATTTCTAGACATTGAGGGTGCCTTCAATAATATAGAACCCTTGGGGATCACAAGAGCTCTGGCGAAGCTGGGCGTTGATCAAAATCTGGTGTCCCTCATTCAAAAACTACTGGTTGAAAGGGTTGTGAGGGGCCAGTTTAGAACGCTGTACAAGCAGAGAAACCCCGCAGGGTGGGGTCCTTTCTCCCCTTCTGTGGGTGGTGTCCATTAATGACCTACTGAAGGCCCTGGAAGAGGAGGGAGGATCAAAGGTAGTAGCTTACGCCGACGACCTTGCGGCGGTAGTAAGGGGCAAATTTCCTCAGACGCTGTGCGACATCATGCAGGAAAAACTGAAAAGGGTAGAGAACTGGACCAAAGATAAAGGTCTGGGTGTGAACCCGAAAAAACTGAACTTGTTCTTTTTACAAGAAAATATAAGAACCCACCTCTAAGGCTTCCCGTAGTGGCAAATAGAGTACTGAGGCTAGGGGACGTCGCAAAATATCTAGGCGTGATACTAGACAAAAAACTTTCTAGGACACCGAACCTCCAGGAGCGCAGTAAGAAGGCAACGGTGGCCCTCTACAGCTGCAAGGGAGCCATCGGAAAAAATAGGGCTTATGCACTGGCTATACACAGCCGTAGTCAGACTAATCCTGCTGTATGGGGCATTGGTGTGGAGGCCATGTCTCGATAAGAAAACCACACAATCAGCACTGCAAAGGGTGCAAAGATCGGCTCTGAAATGCACAGGTGGCGCTCTGCGTACAACCCGCTCGGAAGCATTAGACACCATACTAAATATCCTTCCGATTGATATCGCAGGGAAACAATTCGCGGCGTGTGCCGCTCTTAGACAACGGGAGTTGCATTTATGGAAGTATATTCAAGTAGGACACGCAAGAATTGCAAACAAATTAGGCTCGCAAGATACGAATTACTCAAAGCTTCACAAATAAGTTCAACATACTAATTTCCCAAAGAGACTGGTGATCCAATGGATGCCCTGGATCGAAGAAGTCACTCCACTTCTACACTGATGGCTCAAAGCTTGAGAACAGAGTGGTAGGGGGTGTTTTCTAAGCTCAAGTAAGATTAGAAAAATCTTTCCGTCTTCCTACCACTGAAGCGTCTTTCAGACTGAGGTCGATGCTATACAGGAGACGGTGGACTACCTAAGAACAGAAGAGGTTGAATTCAAAGATATCTTCATATTTTCCGACAGTCAAGCAGCACTAAAGCCCTTTGATTCGGTCAACTGTAACTCTAAAATGGTAGCAACCTGTCGCAAATCTCTAAACGAGATGAAGGAGCAGTATACTTTTCACTTGGTATGGGTGCCAGGGCACAGCAACATACCGGGAAACGAAACAGCGGATGAGCTTGCAAGAAGGGGGACATCCACTCCGCTTTCATCACGCTGGAAGGGTTTAGGTATGCCGCTCGCTACCTGCAAGCTCTTTCTAAGAGACGCAACCCTTAAGGAAGCAAGTCCAAGCTCTTGTGGTCGGAGTGGGATATCAAACAATCAAAAGGTCTTCTCACGCTGGGCAGGGGAGACATGTCCTTAGTGTCAGGAATTATAACATTTCATGTACTGATCGGCAGACACGCAGAGAGACTAGGTGTGCCCTGTAATGACTTCTGTAGAAGCTGCAGAAATGAAGAAGAGCCTGAAACCGTGAAGCTCCTTCTATGTGAATGTCCTGCACTATGGGCTAGAAGAAGAAAATTCTTGGGATCAGAGTTCTTTGGAGAGCTTAGCGATCTGGCCAAAGTAGAGATTCGCAAGCTAGAAAAATTCGCAAATTTCACATGTTGGTTCGAATAGGTGAATTTTTCAAATCCGCGTGGTACCACAACGGTGCTAAAGGCCTAGGTGTGCTTTGCGCGAGCGCCAGCAGCCACTTTATTCTACCCTAACCTAGTCGCACTTTCTGCATTTGAAACAAGACCAACGAATACCTCTACGTTCCTTTATAAAGCCTAAGACCATAGCCATCAATGCGGCACATTTTATATGAGCAACCTCATCTCACAACCAGCATGCAACACAGCGTTGCCTACCAGAACCCGGAATTCTTTTAAATTCGGTTGACTCAATGAAGGGGACATTAAATTCTTCGAATGGTATTGAAGAATGAACTGCAAAAAGAACACCACCACCGATTCTGTCTTACGGTCATTTCTATAAATTTGATATTGATTAGGAAAGATATCTGAATTAAAAGTATGTAGATGGAGCCAGGTTTCAGTAAAGAAACAGCCATAAAAAATTTATTAAGCAACTTTGGGTCAATTTTACATTCAGATCTAAGTTCTCCATGTACATTCAAGGTTTTTAAATTGCGCCATAACTCTTTAGAATGAAGAGACGGATTCAGTTTAGTATTTCAATAAAGTCGCTTTGCATTTTTTATAATTACTATAGCTTTATTAAGTCAGGTCTGGTTCAACTCTATTTATTATAAAACTTATTTCGCGCTTTTATAGTTGAGCTGACTCCTTTATTATACCAAGGCAAGAGCTGTTTATGGTCATAACAGTATGGAACGGGACATGGTCGTCAAACAGTTTTGGCAGAGTTTTATTTTGGAAGTCACGTATTTCATCTACGTCCTCAATGAACCAACAGTTCTTCCATTTAACATTTAACGGATCGACCTTAAAATTACTAATATTAACAGACTTCAAATCACGATAGATAAGGTAATAATTTCAACAAGACAATTAAACGACACACGTAATGTACGAAATAAAAACCATTTGGTCGAATTTTAGAGTATGATCAGGATTGTAGGTAATTACAAGGTCTAGCAGGCTAGCATTTGAGTTGTTGGCGTATATTGTTGGTAAAAATCTGCAAACAGCAAGACCTGCAGCAGATAAATAGTCAAGTTGTCATAACTCAACAAAAAATGAATCTAACATGCATCTTCTGTTAGGGTTATATACACAGGACACCAGTATTTTTCTTAAATTATCAGAGATTTCCGCAATGATTTATTTCGTATCAGAATGATTTGATACAGGTAGTGGTTTGATTTGTGGGGTGGATCTGCAATAAATTGCAAGTCTTTTTGGATTTTGGTTGATCTGTCGTGACACATAACATTAAAGTGTGGGATACCATAATACAAGTCAGTAATATTTGAATAAAGTAAAGGAAAAGCTAGATATGAACATTTGAGAAAGGAAAAAAGATAATAACAATAATATAAACAAACATGGAAATAAAAAATAGATAGACAGAATATGGCAAAAATAGAGAGAGAGAAAACATCTATCTAACTTATTTTCTTTAATCGCATAAATTATAATTAGCATACACTACAATATAGAGACAAACATAAAATATATACTTAAGTGCAATTGTTCTTATGTTCTAGTGCCAATAAGAGCATTACCCTCTACTCTGCTGCTCACTAATTTCGGCTCTTCGCCAGGCTTCAGTCGCACAAATACTTCCCCACGGATATAAAACACCGATGCCAAGGCGAATTTAGTAAGGTGGCCGCTGGAATAACGGCAATACCTAATTCGATTCCAAACTCTTGTGGCCTGAGTGGGACGTTAAAAAATTACAAGTTCTGCTCTTGCTGAGCAGAGGAGACATGTCCTTAGCTTTAGGCATAATAACAGTTCATCTACTGACAGGTAGACACGCACCGAGAATGGGTGCCACCTACAATGACTTCTGCAGAAGCTGCAGAAATGAAGAGGAGCTTGGAATGGTAAGGCACTTCCTATGTGAACGTCCCGCACTATGGACAAAAAGAAGGAAATTCTTAGGATCAGAGTTCTTCAGGGAACTAAGCGACCTGTCCAGGATAGAGGTACGTATGCTTTTATAATTGGCTGATTCCACTCCCTGGTTCGAGTAGGGGGTTTTTAATCCGCGTGGAACCACAATGAGCCTAACAAGGCCTAAGTGTGTTAGTGAGATCGCTGGAAGCCACTTCTACCTCACCTAACCTAACCTTAGCAGCTGACTGATTTGTTTTTTTCTATCGCCGTGGTACAGCAAATGTCAATATCATTTGTTTGTTAGTTGTTTTTGACATTCGCTGTACCGAAAGCAACCACAAAATACATGTACTTTTGTTTTCTTTAACATTTGCTGCCATCTTTATGAATTCGCATTGACCGATGTCAATCGTTTACTTCTCCTTAACTCTGATCCATATGTCATCACTTCTCGCTGAATTTTTGACAGACTCTCTTGCAAATAAATACTACCATAACCCGTCAGCTCAATATCGGTAAGCGCAAGCGATCTCTTTTTATTTTTGCAAAAAAAGAGACAAGTCTAAAGAAGCGCTACTGCTCTTTTGTCCGTTGCCTTTTACTCTTCGCAGACGAAAGACATCACGTAAAGGTGGAGGTATGTGCTGAGCTACACTACAAACTTTTGCAAATAATTCAGTCGAAACACTCACCAGCTACTTGGGGGATCCCGTTAATAATAAGATCCGCTAGATCCGATAAGACTGCACTGCTTTCAAGAACATTGAGCTGAGCCTTGGTGGCAAGAATGATAGATAACAGGATTACGCAGTCCAAAAAATCTGACGTCAGCGCAGCAGCCAGTACAGAATATGATGGAGCGAAGTAGTAGAGAAGGAGAAAACAGATAGTTAAGCAACTTTTACAAAGAGCGGGCCATTTAAAGTTTCATCATTTCATTCTGATATTTCTCTTTTTTCTTAATATTTGTGAACATAAGAAAACAAAACATAAGCTTTGATCTAAATTAAGGTGTAGGCAAGTATATGCAAAAATTATAAGATAATATTGCCCTTAACTATTTGATGTAATTGAACCATGAGAGTCACATGCAAGGAAATTGCCTCTTTACAAAAGGGTACCGACGTCACATCTGCAAAACCAAAGTACTCCGGAATGAGTCATATTTAGTTTGCTGCATCGTGCCTTGGTAGCAGTAAGCTCAGAGCTTAAAGAGAGAATATCGGCGCATACATTCTCAACCGCATTGACTCTCTTCTCTATGGCTGCAATGGAAAACTTCAAATTTTCCTTTTCGGCTGCCAGCTTACCAATCGTCTGCATCACCCTCTGCTGTGATTTCTCCAGAACGGCAGTCAACTGTGCAACTATAGAATCTCTTTGTTCTTCCAATTTCTTCACCATCCTATCGAACGGAATTGTAACGGTGTGAGGAGAGTTATAAGTGGAGCTTTAGGCTTTCCCATTGGTTTTTTTCTTGTCGTTGACATTATGCTGATTTAAAGATGAGCAAACGCTAATAAAAACCAGGTGAACCAGTGTATATGTAGAACCAGCAACAGCAGATCGCACGCACGTCGGTAGAGGAGCAATTTATGGAGGCAAACTTCCGAAAAATACCGAGAAAAAACGCTCAAACTTATTAGCACAGCAAAACACGTCTTACTCTGTTGACATTGGTCACTTATTATACCTATCCCTTGATGAAATTGGAACGATAAAGTTGTCGATGAGGGTCCATGATATGCCTGGCAAAATGAAGTTGCTAAGTTCAATCCTCGAGTCATGTGAAGTAATCATTAAACTTAAGTATCTAAGTAGCGAAATATGTTGAATATGGCGATAAGTCAAATAATATGCCTGGCAAATTGAAGTCGCCAAGTACGATCCCGGAGTCATATGAAGTAATCATATAGCGGTAAGCCAGAATGAGGAGGTATGTAGCAAATAGCTAAATAAACGAAACCTTTGATAATGGTATTTTTGGGCAAAGTTTTAAGTTTAAATCGGCCGGTTGTTGTAAAATAAACAAACATTAATCTTTTTATCCTACATGTTTCGACGCATATTCGCGTCTTCCTCAGGGAGTATATTTATTACAAATATAATAAACATTAACAATTCAATAATAACAAACCACAAACATTACAACTTACATTAATTTTCAAAAATTACATATCACAACATAAAGATATTATTTGAAACTCGTTTGAACAGTGCAATTGCTTCATCGTCGAGTTAGTCGCACAAATTAGCAGAGGATCCATGTAATCGGGCGCTGGCCGGTGATCGTGCGGAGGTTCTGGCAAATGCTATTATGCCCAACTTCCAGTTAACTGCTCCAGAGAGGCAGCTAACCGCAAACAAGCGCGACAGATCGATAGAGGTTGCGCAAAACAAACCCAAAAGGGTCAAAACCAACTGCCCATCCTTTGCGGAAGTCGCAAAGGAAAAGATCGTCCTGGGTGTGGTGGATGAAAAGCACGGCGATAAACCGGTGCTGTGAGCCCATTGGAAACGGGTGGAATCCGAGTTATCGGGCATCGCAGTAAGCGTGCTTCGCGCGGATCCTTACAAGACGGTGGTGGTCCAGGGAAATGTAAAGGTGGTTGCATGCGATAACACCAGATCTGCGGAGCTATATAAGAAGGCAGTGGCCAGTTTGGTAGAGGACTACCCGGGTGCGAAGCTCCGGGCCATGGATTTCAGGGAAGTCTCATCTAAACCAAGGGCAAGAGTGTGGCTGCCGGCGAAGCCTGCGGAGGCAGATGGTATTCGGGAGAATATCCGGCTATTCAATCCGGCGCTTCTGGAGAGGACGGAAGGGACTATCAATTGTGGGTTTGTCACCGCTCGTATTAGGGTGTACAGTAATGATGTCAATGCGGCGCGCAGCGTAGAAGCGGAGGCAGACCAGTTAAGCGTGGATGAAGGGGTTGCAGAGCCTAGCCAGGTCAATCCGATGGATGATCTGTCCGGAGGTTATGCGTCCTCGACATCATCGCTGGGTATTGGGTTCACCTTCCGTAAGTATACGGAGGAGGAACTCATGTCAGACAATGACGACGAAGGCAACCGTACAGTGGTGGAGGGGGATAGAGGATGCGTCCATGATGGTGCGCGTCGTCCACATAAACCTCCACCTCAGTAAAGCATCGTCTGCTGCACTGCTGCTCCAGCTGGAGAAAAGGAAGGCAACAGATATTACCCTCATCCAGGAGCCTTGGACTGTTGGGTACAGAATTTGTGGAATCCAGACGATGGAGTATACATTGGTAAGAGGGGCAACTGAGGGAAGAGCCAGGGTCTGCATTCTTGTTAACTCAAACCTTAAATGTCTGGTTGTTCCTCAATTTAGTGATGAGGACATTACAACAGTGAGCCTGGAAGTCAATAGCCAGGAAAGCTAACCTAGCTGTAAGTAATAAAGGTAGTGAACCCACCATTGTAACTAATAGCAGAAGGGAAGTGCTGGACGTGACCCTCGTCTCGGAGAAAGCAGAGGCTGTGGTCAGAAACTGGAAGGTCCCTGATGAGCACTCTTTTTCGGACCATCGCTATTTTTTTTCTGCTAAGAGGGGTTTCGCCTACAACTGAACCCTTGAGAAATTTTAAAAATACTGACTGGTGTAGGTAGATATAGGAAAAAACTAGATAAGCGACTTTCAGGCCAAGCGAATAAGTACCGTGTAGGCCAGGGGAACCAGAATACTCTGTAAACCAGTTTATCACCGCATGTCGGAAGGCTCTTGATAAGGCATGTCCAATAAAGAAGCCAAGAGGAAGAAGAAGCCACCATGGTGGAATGCAGATATCCACAAGGCTCGCAGACTCTGCCGGACTTTATTTAACCTAGCGAAAAGAACCTAAAGTGACTCACAATGGGAAATTTACTGGTCTTACTTAGGGAACTATAAAAAGCTCTTAAGGCATTCGAAGAGGTCTTCTTGCGGGGACTTCTGCGCCTCTATGGAATCTGTGTCAGAAGGATCAAGGCTGAGAAGGGTTCTCTATAGCTTACCCTGAATAGCTCCGAGATGATTGCTAAGGTCGGACGGGTCGTGGACGGGGTCGGCAGAGGACACTATCAGACTTCTCCTAGAAACACACTTTCCGTGCGCCGTGGATGCGCTTTCTTACAGGCCGACTACAGTGAGCGAACAACCGGTTTATGCCAACTTCTTTACGATAGAGAAAGTGACATGGGCAATTAAGTCATTACCCCCTACACCCTACCGGTGCAGCTTCAACAACCACTGGAGATAAGTTGAACTGGGCTGTATGCTATGTATATAGGGGTGCTAAACCTCAACCACATTCCTAAAATGTGGAAGGAATCGGGGGTTGTTTTCATACCTAAAACAGGGAAAATATCCCATGTTAATTCGAAAGATTTTAGGCTTATAAGTCTCTGCTCCTTTTTCCTGAAGGTATTGGAGCGAGCAATTGTTTGCCACATTAGGGATTAAATAACGCACAAACTAATAACTTCCCAGCATGCTTACATGAAAAGAAAGTCCACAGAAACGGCGCTTCATCAAGTTGTGTCGTATATAGAGAACTCCCTACAAGTCAAGGAGTACACACTGATATCATTTCTAGACATTGAGGGTGCCTTCAATAATATAGAACCCTTGGGGATCACAAGAGCTCTGGCGAAGCTGGGCGTTGATCAAAATCTGGTGTCCCTCATTCAAAAACTACTGGTTGAAAGGGTTGTGAGGGGCCAGTTTAGAACGCTGTACAAGCAGAGAAACCCCGCAAGGTGGGGTCCTTTCTCCCCTTCTGTGGGTGGTGTCCATTAATGACCTACTGAAGGCCCCGGAAGATGAGGGAGGATCAAAGGTAGTAGCTTTCGCCGACGACCTTGCGGTGGTAGTAAGGGGCAAATTTCCTCAGACGCTGTGCGACATCATGCAGGAAAAACTGAAAAGGGTAGAGAACTGGACCAAAGATAAAGGTCTGGGTGTGAACCCGAAAAAACTGAACTTCTTCTTTTTACAAGAAAATATAAGAACCCACCTCTAAGGCTTCCCGTAGTGGCAAATAGAGTACTGAGGCTAGGGGACGTCGCAAAATATCTAGGCGTGATACTAGACAAAAAACTTTCTAGGACACCGAACCTCCAGGAGCGCAGTAAGAAGGCAACGGTGGCCCTCTACAGCTGCAAGGGAGCCATCGGAAAAAAATAGGGCTTATGCACTGGCTATACACAGCCGTAGTCAGACTAATCCTGCTGTATGGGGCATTGGTGTGGAGGCCATGTCTCGATAAGAAAACCACACAATCAGCACTCGGAAGCATTAGACACCATACTAAATATCCTCCCGATTGATATCGCAGGGAAACAATTCGCGGCGTGTGCCGCTCTTAGACAACGGGAGTTGCATTTATGGAAGTATATTCAAGTAGGACACGCAAGAATTGCAAACAAATTAGGCTCGCAAGATACGAATTACTCAAAGCTTCACAAAGAAGTTCAACATACTAATTTCCCAAAGAGACTGGTGATCCAATGGATGCCCTGGATCGAAGAAGTCACTCCACTTCTACACTGATGGCTCAAAGCTTGAGAACAGAGTGGTAGGGGGTGTTTTCTAAGCTCAAGTAAGATTAGAAAAATCTTTCCGTCTTCCTACCACTGAAGCGTCTTTCAGACTGAGGTCGATGCTATACAGGAGACGGTGGACTACCTAAGAACAGAAGAGGTTGAATTCAAAGATATCTTCATATTTTCCGACAGTCAAGCAGCACTAAAGGTCTTCTCACGCTGGGCAGGGGAGACCTGTCCTTAGTGTCAGGAATTATAACATTTCATGTACTGATCGGCAGACACGCAGAGAGACTAGGTGTGCCCTGTAATGACTTCTGTAGAAGCTGCAGAAATGAAGAAGAGCCTGAAACCGTAAAGCACCTTCTATGTGAATGTCCTGCACTATGGGCTAGAAGAAGAAAATTCTTGGGATCAGAGTTCTTCGGAGAGCTTAGCGATCTGGCCAAAGTAGAGATTCGCAAGCTAGAAAAATTCGCAAATTTCACATGTTGGTTCGAATAGGTGAATTTTTCAAATCCGCGTGGTACCACAACGGGGCTAAAGGCCTAGGTGTGCTTTGCGCGAGCGCCAGCAGCCACTTTATTCTACCCTAACCTAGTCGCACTTTCTGCATTTGAAACAAGACCAACGAATACCTCTACGTTCCTTTATAAAGCCTAAGACCATAGCCATCAATGCGGCACATTTTATATGAGCAACCTCATCTCACAACCAGCATGCAACACAGCGTTGCCTACCAGAACCCGGAATTCTTTTAAATTCGGTTGACTCAATGAAGGGGACATTAAATTCTTCGAATGGTATTGAAGAATGAACTGCAAAAAGAACACCACCACCGATTCTGTCTTACGGTCATTTCTATAAATTTGATATTGATTAGGAAAGATATCTGAATTAAAAGTATGTAGATGGAGCCAGGTTTCAGTAAAGAAACAGCCATAAAAAATTTATTAAGCAACTTTGGGTCAATTTTACATTCAGATCTAAGTTCTCCATGTACATTCAAGGTTTTTAAATTGCGCCATAACTCTTTAGAATGAAGAGACGGATTCAGTTTAGTATTTCAATAAAGTCGCTTTGCATTTTTTATAATTACTATAGCTTTATTAAGTCAGGTCTGGTTCAACTCTATTTATTATAAAACTTATTTCGCGCTTTTATAGTTGAGCTGACTCCTTTATTATACCAAGGCAAGAGCTGTTTATGGTCATAACAGTATGGAACGGGACATGGTCGTCAAACAGTTTTGGCAGAGTTTTATTTTGGAAGTCACGTATTTCATCTACGTCCTCAATGAACCAACAGTTCTTCCATTTAACATTTAACGGATCGACCTTAAAATTACTAATATTAACAGACTTCAAATCACGATAGATAAGGTAATAATTTCAACAAGACAATTAAACGACACACGTAATGTACGAAATAAAAACCATTTGGTCGAATTTTAGAGTATGATCAGGATTGTAGGTAATTACAAGGTCTAGCAGGCTAGCATTTGAGTTGTTGGCGTATATTGTTGGTAAAAATCTGCAAACAGCAAGACCTGCAGCAAATAAATAGTCAAGTTGTCATAACTCAACAAAAAATGAATCTAACATGCATCTTCTGTTAGGGTTATATACACAGGACACCAGTATTTTTCTTAAATTATCAGAGATTTCCGCAATGATTTATTTCGTATCAGAATGATTTGATACAGGTAGTGGTTTGATTTGTGGGGTGGATCTGCAATAAATTGCAAGTCTTTTTGGATTTTGGTTGATCTGTCGTGACACATAACATTAAAGTGTGGGATACCATAATACAAGTCAGTAATATTTGAATAAAGTAAAGGAAAAGCTAGATATGAACATTTGAGAAAGGAAAAAAAGTAATAACAATAATATAAACAAACATGGAAATAAAAAATAGATAGACAGAATATGGCAAAAATAGAGAGAGAGAAAACATCTATCTAACTTATTTTCTTTAATCGCATAAATTATAATTAGCATACACTACAATATAGAGACAAACATAAAATATATACTTAAGTGCAATTGTTCTTATGTTCTAGTGCCAATAAGAGCATTACCCTCTACTCTGCTGCTCACTAATTTCGGCTCTTCGCCAGGCTTCAGTCGCACAAATACTTCCCCACGGATATAAAGCACCGATGCCAAGGCGAATTTAGTAAGGTGGCCGCTGGAATAACGGCAATACCTAATTCGATTCCAAACTCTTGTGGCCTGAGTGGGACGTTAAAAAATTACAAGTTCTGCTCTTGCTGAGCAGAGGAGACCTGTCCTTAGCTTTAGGCATAATAACAGTTCATCTACTGACAGGTAGACACGCACCGAGAATGGGTGCCACCTACAATGACTTCTGCAGAAGCTGCAGAAATGAGGAGGAGCTTGGAATGGTAAGGCACCTCCTATGTGAACGTCGCGCACTATGGACAAAAAGAAGGGAATTCTTAGGATCAGAGTTCTTCAGGGAACTAAGCGACCTGGCCAGGATAGAGGTACGTATGCTTTTATAATTTGCTGATTCCACTCCCTGGTTCGAGTAGGGGGTTTTTAATCCGCGTGGAACCACAATGAGCCTAACAAGGCCTAAGTGTGTTGGTGAGATCGCTGGAAGCCACTTCTACCTCACCTAACCTAACCTTAGCAGCTGACTGATTTGTTTTTTTCTATCGCCGTGGTACAGCAAATGTCAATATCATTTGTTTGTTAGTTGTTTTTGACATTCGCTGTACCGAAACCAACCACAAAATACATGTACTTTTGTTTTCTTTAATATTTGCTGCCATCTTTATGAATTCGCATTGGCCACATGCGAGAAAACCACATGCTTCTTTACGAAAGGGAACCGACGTCACATCTGTCAAGTTCGGCAAAGCCAAAGTACTCCGGAATGCTTCATCTTTAGTTTGCTGCATCGTGCCTTGGTAGCAGTTAGCTCAGATGTAAAAGAGAAAATATCGGCGCATACGTTCTCAACCGCATTGACTCTCTTCTCTATGGCTGCAATGAAAAACTTCAAATTTTCCTTTTCGGCTGCCAGCTTACCAATCCTTTGCATCACCCTCTCCTCTGATTTCTTTAGAACCGCAGTCAACTGTGCAACTATAGAATCTCTTTGTTCTTCCAATTTCTTCACTATCCTATCGAACTGAGTTGATTACGGTGTGACGGGAGTTATAAGTGGAGCTTTAGGCTTTCCCTTTGGATTTTTTCTTGTCGTTGACATTACGGTGAGTTAAAGATGAGCAAACGCTAATAAAAACCAGGTGAACCAGTGTATATGTAGAACCAGCAACAGCAGCTCGCACGCACGTCGGTAGAGGAGCAATTTATGGAGGCAAACTTCGGAAAAATACCGAGGAAAAACGCTTAAACTTATTAGCACAGCAAAACACGTCTTACTCTGTTGACATTGGTCACTTATTATACCTATCCCTTGATGAAATTGGAACGATAAAGTTGTCGATGAGGGTCCATGATATGCCTGGCAAAATGAAGTCGCTAAGTTCAATCGTCGAGTCATGGGAAGTGATCATTAAACTTAAGTATCTAAGTAGCGAAATATGTTGAGAATATGGCGATAAGTCAAATAAAATGCCTGGCAAACTGAAGTCGCTAAGTACGATCCCCGAGTCATATGAAGTAATCACGGAACTGTGGTGACTATCAAGTTGCCGAAAGAGGACTTTCAGATGTTAAGAAATTTATTTCATGCGTGGGTACCATACCATGATTTACTTACACTGTTATCGATATGATAGGAAAACGATAGCCATGATATACGATCACTAGCAATGTTAATACTTCTTTTTCTGATGAACTCTTCCTTCGACGACACGTGTCTTGTAAAACTTTAATTATTAATAAATAAAATACTATAGAGTTAAGCATTGCATTAGCTCTTCACTCAAGGGAATAAACCTCAAGGATAAACCCCACAACTGGTGACCCCGACGTGATCGGAAGACATACCAATTTACGCCAGAGTATCAAACGCAATTTCTGATGCCAAACCAGGAGGGCCACTCGACCTCCTCAGTAGCTGGAGCAACCGCCACCGCGGAAGATAGCGTCAGAACTGTTATTAATAAAGTGTCGGTGAAAGTCCCACCATTTTGGCCGGAGCACCCGGAAATTTGGTTTGCTCAGGTCGAAGCGCAATTCAGTGTTTCTGGCGTGTGCACTGACATTTACAAATTTAACACTGTTGTCGAACGTTCTCGCACAAATTTCTGACGCAATTTTAAACCCTCCCGAAAGTGGCAGGAATACCAATCTCAAACAACGTATAATTGATCGCTATAGCGAGAGCAAACAGAAGAAAACGCAAAAGCTGCTTTCGGAAATAGATTTAGGAGATAAGCGACCAACTCAACTTTTCAGCGAGTTAAGCGGCCTTGCAAAAGGCAAAGTCTCTAGCGAATTTCTAAAATCACTTTGGATACAGCGTTTGCCAGCACAGGCTAGAGTCATCTTGCAAGCATCCGATGTAGAACTGCCAGAGCTAGCCAGGCTAGCTGATAAAATTTTGTAAGTGGAGGATTTTCAGCAAATGGCGGTTGTTGCAACAGGCAACACGGGAGATGCAGGTTTTTCAGAAATAGGTAAGCGAATCGAACGCCTAGAAACGAGAAATTGTTCCAGAATGGTAACTATCGTCAAAGAAATCGATCGTGTTCATCCTCAGCACGACGCCGTGACCGCACAAATACACCACATCAGAACGAAAGGCGCCCCTGTGTTCACGCGGCCACGAATGTTAGCATCAGACAAGCTGAGCGAGGTGAAGAGGGAGTTTGAATATTTACTACAAAAGAGTATTTGTCGCCCGTCCAAGAGCAATTGGGCAATTTTAGGGGGCTAACACCTCGTTAGAAAGCGAGACGAGGCCTTGCGGAGACTACCGTGCACTAAACGCAATCACTGGGCCGGAAAGGTACCCTATTCCGTTTCTTCACGACGTAACAAGCATTTTTACATGGCAAGAAGTTTTTCTCGTCCATCGATCTTCAGGAAGCGTATCACCAAATACCAATAGAAACGTGTGACATTCCCAAAACTGCCATATCTACACCATTTGGGCTGTTTGAGTTCCTCTTCATGACCTTCGGTCTAAGGAACGCAGCTCAGACCTTCCAGCGCCATATCCATCATGTACTTAAAGGGCTCGATTTCACTTTTGCATACGTTGATGACATTTTGGTGGCTTCAGAATCGAAAGAGCAGCACGAGAAGCATCTACGAAAAGTGTTCGAACGACTTCGGCAGAGCAACTTGGCGATCGCAATCGGAAAATGCCAATTCGGTATGAAAGAGCTTAAGTGCTTGGGGCATACAATAAATGCGCAAGGTATACGATCATCGGAGGATAAGATTGAAGCCATACGCAATTTTAAAATACCAACTGCAGCAAAGGACTTAAAAAAGTTCCTAGGCATGATTAACTTTTATCGATCATTCATTCCACACGCAACAATAAATCAAGACAAAGCTTTCGACGCATGTAAAGACGATTTGGCGAACGCCACCTTGCTGAACTACATGGCTTCGAATTCCAAACTAACCTTAACAGTTGACGCTTCAGACGATGCGGTAGGTGCAGTGCTGCACCAAATAGTCAATGGACAGGTACAGCCTCTAGGTTTCTATGCGAAGAAACTGACGGCAGCCCAGAGAAAGTACAGTGCATGCGACAGGGAACTCGCCGCAGCATATCAAGGCGTGCTCCACTTTAAATACGCACTTGAAGGGAGAGAGTTTGTATTACTCACCGACCATAAACCACTTATTTTTGCATTTCGCCAAAATAGCGACAAGGCACCGCCGCGAAGAGCTCGACAGCTGGACACCATCAGCCAGTTCACCACCGATATTCGCCATTTACCAGGACGCGACAATAACATCGCCGACTTGCTCTAACGAATCAACATAATACAGAGCGACACGATATATTTCGAAGGAATGGCTGCAGCTCAAGCGAATGACCCACAATTTCAAAGACTTATTAACTCAGGTGAGACCAGTTCCAGAGATGCCGCTTCCAGGCTCGCTAACCAAAATCATGTGTGACATCTCCCATGGCAGGGTTCGCCCCTACGTACCGAAGAGCTTTCGAGTAATTGTAACATTCAAACTACATAGCTTGTCTCATCCGGGGATCAAAGCAACACAGAGGGTAGTAGCAGAGCGATTAATTTGGCCTCGAATGGCTACCGATATTGCTAAAGTTGTTCGTGGGTGTATTTCGTGCCAAAAAGCGCAGGTGCAGCGACACACGAAAACACCTCTGGGTAGTTACGCAGAAGTTCACACCGATTTCAACATATAAACATCGACATCTTTGGACCGCTTTCAACGTCTAATGGGTTTCGCTACTGCCTGACATACATAGACTGGTTTTCGGGATGGCCCGCGGCAGTACCACTAGCTCACATAACGGCTGAAAGCGTAGCGAATGCACTCATCAGCAGTTGGATATCAACCTATGATGTACTACAAAAGATTTCTACCGACTTAGGGCGTCAATTTGAGTCGGAGGTATTTCGCGCATTAACACGACTCTTAGGAGTAAAGCACCTGCGTACCTCCCCGTACCACCCTCAGTCAAATGGGATAATCGAACTCTGGCATCGTACGCTTAAGTCGGCCATTAAGTGTTGCTCAACGAGGAACTGGAGTTTTGCGTTACCCCTCATACTACTTGGAATGCATACGGCCGTCAAAACGGACAAGTCCAGCAGAAATGCTTTATGGAACACCATTGCGTGTACCAGGAGAGCTCCTGATTGAGAAAAGATGACGACTTAACGAAACGGAGTTCATTGAAATTTTACGAAAAGTAATGAGCGAGTTACCTACAACAAAGCCTTGTCGTCAGCATATATTCAGCCAGCGTTGAAGGACTGCAAGTATGTTTTTGTACGAACAGATCGAGTGCGCGAACCTTTAGAGCCGAACTACGAAGGACCCTATGACGTGGTATCAAGGCATGAAAAATATTTTATAGTGAAGATCCCACAGCGGGAAGTCAAAATTTCTATAGATTGCTTAAAGGCGGCATACATCTTTGACGACCGCAAAGCAGAGAGTACGAGGAGTCCAACACCGAGCTCGCAGAACGAAGACGTGGAAAGTAGCGATGGCGATGACGGAAAAGCAGTGCCTGTAAAAGCTTTATCAGGTCGACGAGTGCAAATTCCTCTTCGGTATCGTTAGCTTCGTAACTAGTCGGGGGGTATTGTGGTGACTATCAAGTTTCCGAATGAGATCTTTTAGAAGTTAAGAAATTTATTTCATGCGTGGGCACCATAGCATGACTTACTTACACTGTTATCGATATTATAGGGAAACGATAGCTATGATATACGATCACTAACATTGTTAATACTTCTTTTTCTGATGAACTCTTCCTGTGACGACACGTGTCTTGTAAAACTTTAATTATTAATAAATTAAATAATATAAAGTTAAGCATTGCATTAGCTCTTCACTCAAGGGTATAAACCTCAAGAATAAACCCCACAGAACTTAAGAATCTCAGTAGCGCAACATGTTGAGCATATAGCGGTAAGCCAGAATGAGGAGGTATGTAGCAAAGAGCTAAATAAACGAAACCTTTGATAATGGTATTTTTGGGCCAAGTTTTAAGTTTAAATCGGCCGGTTGTTGTAAAATAAACAAACATTTATCTCTTTCTCCTGCGCGTTTCGACGCATATTCGCGTCTTCCTCAGGGTGTATATTTTTTACAAATATAATAAACATTAACAATTCAATAATAACAAACCACAAACATTACAACTTACATTAATTATCAAAAATTATATATCACAACATAAAGATATTATTTGAAACTCGTTTAAGCAGTGGAATTGCTTCATCGTCGAGTTAGTCGCACAAATTATCAGAGGATCTCTGTAATCGGGGGCTGCCCGGTGATCGTGCGGAGGTTCTGGCAGAAATTGCGTGGGCAAATGCTATTATACCCAACTTCCAGTAACTTGTTCGAGAGAGGCAGATAACCGCAAACAAGCGCGACAGATCGATAGAGGTTGCGCAGAACAAACCCAAAAGGGTCAAAACCAACTACCCATCCTTTGCGGAAGTCGCAAAAGAAAACATCGTCCTGTGTGTGGTGGATGAAAAGCACGGCGATAAACCGGTGCTGCGAACCCATTGGTAAGCGTGCTTCGCGGGGACCCTGGACCACCACCGTCTTGTTAAGATGCGGGCTGGTTCCAGGGAAATGTAAAGATGGTTGCATGCGATGACACCAGATCTGCGGAGCTATATAATAAGGCAATGGCCAGTTTGGGTGCGAAGCTCCGGGCCATGGATTTCAGGGAAGTCCCATCTAAATCAAGGGCAAGAGTGTGGTTGCCGGCAAAACCTGCGGAGCCAGATGGTATTCTGGAGAATATCCGGCTATTCAATCCGGCGCTATTCGCGGGAAACTGTAAGATGCTGAAAGTGGAGAGCAGCTCAAAGCGATGCGTCAGTTGGTCCTGACGCTGAAAGAGAATCCCTACCGATTCTGGAAAGGACGGAAGGGACCATCAATTGTGGGTTTGGCACAGCTCGTATTAGGGTGTACAGTAATGATGTCAATGCGGCGCGCAGCGTAGAAGTGGAGGCAGACCAGTTAAGCGAGTATGAAGGGGATGCAGAGCCTAGCCAGGTCAATCCGATGGATGATCTGTCCGGGGGTTATGCGTCCTCGACATCATCGCTGGGCATTGGGTTCACCTTCCGTAAGTATACGGAGGAGGAACACATGTCGGACGATGACGACGAAGGCAAACGTACAGTGGTGGAGGGGGATAGAGGATGCGTCCATGATGTTGCGCGTCGTCTACCTAAAACTCCTCCTCAGTAAAGCATCGTCTGCTGCACTGCTGCTCCAGCTGTCGAAAATGGAGGCAGCAGATATCGCCCTCATCCAGGAGCATTGGACTGTTGGGTACAGAATTTGTGGAATCCAGACGACGGAGTATACATTGGTAAGTGGGGCAACTGAGGGAAGAGCCAGGGTCTGCATTGTTGTTCCTCAATTTAGTTGATGAGGACATTACAACAGTGAGCCTGGAGGTCAATAGCCAGGAAAGCTAACCTAGCTGTAAGTAATAAAGGTAGTGAACCCACCATTGTAACTAATAGCAGAAGGGAAGTGCTGGACCTGACCCTCGTCTCGGAGAAAGCAGAGGCTGTGGTCAGAAACTGGAAGGTCTTTGATGAGCACTCTTTTTCTGCTTAGAGGGGTTTTGCCTAGAACTAAACCCTTGAGAAACTGTAAAAATACTGACTGGTAGGTAGATATAGCAAAAACTATATAAGCGACTTTCAGGCCAACGAATAAGTACCGTGTAGGCCAGGGGAACCAGAATACTCTGTAAACCAGTTTATCACCGCATGTCGGAAGGCTCTTGATAAGGAATGTCCAATAAAGAAGCCAAAAGGAATAAGAAGCAACCATGGTGGAATGCTCGCAGTCTCTGTCGGACATTATTTAATCTAGCGAAAAGAACCCAAAATGATTCACAATGGGAAATTTACTGGTCTCACTTAGGGGACTATAAAAAGCTCTTAAGGCATTCGAAGAGGTCTTCTTGTAGGTAGATATAGGAAAAAACTATATAAGCGACTTTCAGGCCAACGAATAAGTACCGTGTAGGCCAGGGGAACCAGAATACTCTGTAAACCAGTTTATCACCGCATGACGGAAGGCTCTTGATAAGGCATGTCCAATAAAGAAGCCAAAAGGAATAAGCCGCAACCATGGTGGAATGCTCGCAGGCTCTGTCGGACATTATTTAATCTAGCGAAAAGAACCCAAAATTACTCACAATGGGAAATTTACTGGTCTCACTTAGGGGACTATAAAAAGCTCTTAAGGCATTCGAAGAGGTCTTCTTGGGGGGACTTCTGCGTGGACGGGGTCGTCAGAGGACACTCTCAGACTTCTCCTAGAAACACACTTTCCGTGCGCCGTGGATGTGTTTATTTACAGGTCGACTACAGTGAGTGAACAACCGGTTAATGCCGACTTCGTTACAATAGAAAAAGTGACCTGGGCAATTGAGTCATTCCCCTACACCCTACCAGTGCAGCTTCAACAACCACTGGAGATAAGTGGAACTTGGCTGTATGCTATGTATATAGGGGTGCTAAACCTCAACCTCATTCCTAAAATGTGGAAGGAATCGAGGGTTGTTTTCATACCTAAAACAGGGAAAATATCCCATGTCAATTCGAAAGATTTTAGGCTTATAAGTCTCTGCTCCTTTTTCGTGAAGGTATTGGAGCGAGTAATTGTTTGCCACATTAGGGATTAAATAACGCACAAACTTATGACTTCCCAGCATGCTTACATGAAAGGGAAGTCCACAGAAATGGCGCTTGATCAAGTTGTGTCGTATATAGAGAACTCCCTACAAGTCAATGAGTACACACTGATATCATTTCTAGACAAGGCCCTGGAAGAGGAGGGATGATCAATGGTAGTAGCTTATACCGACGACCTTGCGGTGGTAGTAAGGGACAAATTTCCTTAGACTCTGTACGATATCATGCAGGAAAAACTTAAAAAGGTAGAGAACTGCAGTAAGAAGGCAACCGTGGCCCTCTACAGCTGCAAGGGAGCCATCGGAAAAAAATTAGGCTTATCTCCCAAAATTATGCACTGGCTATACACAGCCGTAGTCACACCAATCCTGCTGTATGGGGCATTGGTGTGGAGGCCATGTCTCGATAAAAAAACCACACAATCAGCACTGCAAAGGGTGCAAAGATCGGCGCTGAAATCCACAGGTGGCGCTCTGCGTACAACCCGCTTGGAAGCATTAGACACCATACTAAATATCCTCCCGATTGATATCGCAGGGAAACAATTCGCGGCGTGTGCCGCCCTTAGACAACGGGAGTTGCATGTATGGAAGTCTAGTCAAGTAGGACACGCAAGAATTGCAAACAAATTAGGCTCGCAAGATACGGATTACTGCGCTCTTATTCAAAGCTTCACAAAGAACCTCAACATACTAATTTCTCAAAGAAACTGGTGATCGAATGGATGCCCTGATCGGAGAAGTCACTCCACTTCTACACTGATGGCTCAAAGCTTGAGAACAGAGTGGTAGGGGGTGTTTTCTAAGCTCAAGTAAGATTAGAAAAATCTTTCCGTCTGCCTGACCACTGAAGCGTCTTTCAGACTGAGGTCGCTGCTATACAGGAGACGGTGGACAACCTAAGAAAAGAAGAGGTTGAATTCAAAGATATCTTTATATTTTCCGACAGTCAAGCAGCACTAAAGCCACTTGATTCGGTCAACTGTAACTCTAAAACGGCAGCAACCTGTCGCAAATCTCTAAACGAGATGAAGGAGCAGTTTACTTTTCACTTGGTATGGGTGCCAGGGCACAGCAACATACCGGCCAACGAAACAGTGGATGAGCTTGCAAGAAGGGGGACATCCATAAAATAAATAAATAAAATAAGGAAGCAAGTCCAAGCTCTTGTGGCCGGAGTGGGACCTCAAACGATCAAAAGGTTATCTCACGCTGGGCAGGGGAGACCTGTCCTTAGTGTTAGGAATTATAACAGGTCATGTACTGATCGGCAGACACGCAGAGAGACTAGCTGTGCCCTGTAATGACTTCTGTAGAAGCTGCAGAAATGAAGAAGAGCCTGAAACCGTAAGGCACCTTCTATGTGAATCATAGCTGGGGACTTTCGATTAGAATTAGAAATCATTAGGATTAGAAAAAAAATGTACACTAATCATTAGAAATTTTTTTTTATGAAAGTTTCAGATTACTAATTGATTAGATTAGAAGTAATCGAAAATCTAATCGCGATTAGTGACGATTAGCATTTCTAATCAAAACTAATCAAATCTAATCAAAAAATCTAATCGATTAGATATCTTGATTAGTTTTGATTAGTTTTGATTAGATGGACATTTTGAACTAGTTTTGTGACCAAAATTTGTATTAATCATATTTATTTTATATATTTACAAAATATAACATACACATATACTTATTTTATAGATCTATGTAGGATTTCAAATACTAGAAAGCAAGTATTGATATTAAAACATATGTACAACAAATTCAAACATTATAGCTCACAAGAAGTCAACAAAAAAAAACCAAATTCATATTTCGTCAGTTCTGAAAAAAAAAAATACATTTCGATATTAAAATTACGTCTCTTTAAATGAATGCTGATTTTCGTTACATATAATTCACAAAAAATTTACATTAGACTTCATTAATACCAACTTTTCAAAAGAAAAGTCCGACAATGAATTTCGTCTTGGAGTGTTGATTATGCCTGCAAATGAAAACAGGCGTTCGACGGGCGCGAAATGCCGACTTTCCAAAATGACAAATATTTGCCGAAGCACGAAAGGTGTGCCTCTCACACACTGAATTTACTAGCTACCACTGACTTCCACAGGATTTTGAGAGAGCATCCAGCACTACATAGTCAACACACAATGGTAATATTTATACATAGTTTAATTGAAATGCAATTTACATTAAAATTTACTTTTTTCAGACGATCAAAAAATGCCATCAATTATGGAGAAAGTGCAAATGGCCAAAATCATCCGAAATCATCCAGAGCATTCTAGGTTCAGCTCTTGTTGTACCAGTAGTAACTAGGTGGAACTCACTATATGATGCAATCCGGAGGTTACTACAGTACAAGGAGAAGTTGAGTGAGCTTTCCGATGAACTGACTCTGTCTCCTTTTACATCAAGTGATTTTCAATATTTGGAGTCGTACAAGCTGCTAATGGAGCCTATTTCCCAAACTTTGGACTTTCTCCAAGGTGAAACCAATGTGAAATATGGTTGTATTATTCCTGCGTTACTTTCTTTGAGTAATAAGCTGCTAAAATTATCCAGAAAACCCGAACTTTTGAGCAAAATTAGCTCAACAGCAGTGCAATTAGAACATCAATTGAGAGAAAGGTTTAAATTGTATTTCACATTGGCTCCCGAGGTAAACATGGCAATAGCGGCAGCTGTATTGACTCCAAATGTGAAAATGAAATGGTTCCGGGTTGTCCAAAAAACATCGCCTGACTGTACTGAGGAGCAGATCCGCAAAAGGGTGATTGAAGTCATATGCACTTTGTTCAAAAATGATCCGCCATATATTGCAACGGACGTGCCGAATTTGAGCAATGAAAATTATTTTTATGATTTTGATGATGACGGTAACTTTATTACTATTTCATGATTTTTCAAAGCTAAAATTATTTTGGTTACAGAAGATGACGTAGAGAAATGTATTCCCAAAACCCAAGTTACACCTACCGCGTCCAACGGGTTAAAAAGCGCCATAAGCAATCAGCTTTGCGGTTATTTGTGTGACCCGGATCCCGGCCCTGAAATTTGGACGAAATATTGTGTGTTAAAAGAAGCATGCATAGCGTTTAACACCCCACTGGCATCTTCAGCGCCCGTCGAACGCCTGTTTTCATTTGCAGGCATAATCAACACTCCAAGACGAAATTCATTGTCGGACTTTTCTTTTGAAAAGTTGGTATTAATGAAGTCTAATGTAAATTTTTTGTGAATTATATGTAACATTCATTCAAAGAGCATTCATTTAAAGAGACGTAATTTTAATATCGAAATGTATTTTTTTTTGTCAGAACTGATGAAATATGAATTTGGTTTTTTTTTGTTGACTTCTTGTGAGCTATAATGTTTGAATTTGTTGTACATATATTTTAATATCAATACTTGCTTCCTAGTATTTGAAATCCTACATACATAGATCTATAAAATAAGTATGTATATGTGTATGTTATATTTTGTAAATATATAAAATAAATATGATAAATACAAATTTTGGTCACAAAACTAGTTCAAAATGTCCATCTAATCAAAACTAATCAAGATATCTAATCGATTAGATTTTTTGATTAGATTTGATTAGTTTTGATTAGAAATGCTAATCGTCACTAATCGCGATTAGATTTTCGATTACTTCTAATCAAATCAATTAGTAATCGTCTAAAATGGCCAACTAATCAAAATAAATCAATTGTTCGGCCAAAAAAAGACATCTAATCCGATTGCTAATCATTAGGATTTCTAATCATTAGTACCCAGCTATGCGTAAATCTTGCTGCTCCACCTACTCATCTTGAGAATCGACACTCTCATAATCTGCAGAGCTTTCTTCTGACAATTCATTGCTATTTTTCTCTCCTGAATTGGCAGATGTTTGGGGCTCATCCATTTCTACTTTACAATCAATTTCATTATTTTTCACGTCGAAATCCTGGTCGTTATTTATATCGTCATATGTATTATCGTTGAATTCGTAAAGTTCATTAATATCAGAGTCAAATAAATGAGCCGTGTTCACATCTTTAATACTTTTAGTATTTTCAGAATTTTCGAAAAAAAATGTATCGCGACTAACAATAATTTTTTTCTTTTTTATATCTTATTAACGGTACGCCTTACTTTCATAACTATATCCCAGAAATATACATTCCACCGATTTGTCACTTAGCTTTGTTCGTTTTTCTTTTGGCACGTGGGCGAGTGTTATGCAGCCAAAAACGCGAATGTGACTTAAACTCGGTTTCTTATTCGTCCATAATTCTTCTGGGGATTGTTTCTGCATGGAAGCAAGTTCATTAACCCTAGAACACACACCCGGGTACAAATGTATCCACTTTCAACTTTGAAGTGTTGTAACTTTTGAACCGCTATACCTCTAACTTCGGATCTAGGAAGATTATTTAGTTTTGAGACCATTGGTTCAGGAGCTACAGCCTTCCAAACACATTATATACGTAAACACACACCCGCGATACGTTTGTACCCCAATAGTAAAAATCCTCATAATAATCAAAAAAAACATTTTTTATATTATTTTTTTTATTTGAAAAATTAAAAATATTCATTTCACACATTATATTATTGACTTTTATTATAAAAATTATAAAAATGCATCTTATATCTAAGGAAAATCATGGCAAATAGAGCAATTTGTTGATGTGACCGAATGTTCAAGACACATTGGCTTCTTACATTTGGCGCACAGCTTTCTGGTTTTTCTACGGCGTTTTTCCTCTTGTGCGTAACATAAATAGCAAGATTTGATTTGGCGTGCGCGCTGCGGCAGATGTTGATGCTGCTGTTGACACCATTGATTCCACCGGTCGGTTGAAATATGCTTCAATAGCAATTTTAGTCGAAAAATTTCGCGTCACTTGACGATTTATGGCTCTGGCTTCAATAATGGGCATACACAATGCTTCAGCCAAGCTGCGCAGGATCTGCTTACGCTTGTTGTTTGTTCTCCAAGGCAACATAGGGTTATTCAAATCGTAGACAATGTAGGCTGTAAGAGCTGTAATGTCCAACATGTTGAAGAACATCGCTAGTGGCCATCGTTTTGTTTGTCTTTGTGTTGGATATTCCGCAAACATTTGGTCCATTCGATCAACACCACCTTTGGTACGATTATAATATTCAATTATTTCAGGTTTCCCACTGTCAGCTATTTCAGCATCATTATGCATGGTCGAAAGCAAAATTACTGCTTTATTTTTTTTGGGAACATAAGAGCACATTGTCACATTATTTTTGAAGCCAAATGTCGTTCAACCAATTGTCCTGTTTTTGTTCTGCTTCATTTTTTGAGGAATATATGATTTGTTTTTGCGCAAAGTTTCAACGATCGTGAGTTTCCAGGTGAGAAGCAGTTCTGCAACTGGCAAGGTCGTAAACAAATTGTCCATTGTAATGTTTCGGCCACTTCCTTGGTATTTGGCAGACAAATCCTTCACCACTCGTTCGCCTTGGTTCGTTTCCCTACCAGTTTCTGCTTGGCCAGTATATATTTGTCCATGCAGTGGATATGCATTTGTGGCATCGCAAATCCACCAAACCTTGACACCATATTAAGCAGGTTTTGACGGTATGTACTGCGTAAACCGTGTGCGTCCACGGTAAGGAAATAATCGTTCATCAATCGTCAAGCATGAGCTGGGCTTGTAATGTGCAGCAAGATTATTGTTCATCATCGTCCACAACTCACTGATCGGTGCTGCTTTATCAGTTAGTAAGCGTGTTGCACGAGTGTTTTTATCGTCAAATCTTAGGAACCGCAATATCGAACAGAAACGGTTGACTCCCATTGTGGCGCGATATAAAGGATAGTTTTTGACGCTCCATAAATTTCGAACATGTTCTCCATTGCTATGGTTCGCACCAGTCATAATAAGTATGCCAAAAAATGCATACAGCTCTGTTATTGACACAGGCGTCCATGACTTAGGAGTTGTGTTTGGATGCGCATTGTTGTAAGCATTATAAATTTCTTTTGCTAACTTATTTGTGTGGCGCATAATTATATCAGCCATTTCAAAGTTCATGAAACATTTGAATGTTTGCTCTATTGACAACATTTCAGTGCATCTAGCTGGTCCAGAACGTTCTCTTATAATATTTTGTCTGAGTACCTGACGACTTACATTTGGTTCTTTCATCCACTCAGTACCATCACGTGCAAAAAATTTTTCGGCACTAGCAGGTAATTCATTATTTTCTTCTACTTCTTCTTCTTCATCGTCTTCTTCATCATCCTCATAGTCCGCATAATCAGGTAATACTTCTGCGGCACTTTGCGAAACTTCAGCATCGTCATCAGCAATTTCAATGTCATTGATTTGAATTTCTTCTTCATCTTCTGAGTCAAAGTCATAGGGAGCGTCATCGTCACAAATTTCATCAAATAAAGATTGTATATATGATTCCCGCTGTTCCTCAGTTAGCCTGCATAATAAAAAAAATTAGTATATGTTTACATTGTTGCTTATTTTACATTTTTTACCTTCTATATGCTGCACTTGCTAAATATTCGTTTCTTCTTGAAGTCATTTCGTATCCAGTTATTTATAGTTTCAGTTATATTTATTTTCACTTATATTTTCACTTCTTACACTTTTGAGCACCAAAACAATAATGAAAATATCAACAGGCAGCATTTATAACAACACCTCGTGTGAAAACAACCCTTGCAGCTGCATATAAAATACAAAAACCAGTTATACCAGTGTATTTGCTACCTACGTACCCATACCTTGCGCGACCTTTTTGCACATAGCTTTTGAACCAGGTAGAATATTTCAATGAAATAAAAACCAAAATGTGTATTCGTTGTTACTCTACAAGTATGTTATTATAAATTATATTATTTTGTTTTGCATTTATCAGGACAACAACAAAAACAAAAATCCACTGTTGCATGTCCTGACTTTATTTGCCCATATCGCTGGAACCAGTAGGAATATTCAAATGAAACAAAAGACAAAATACTTGTTATATATTAAAATATATATTTCAAAAAAATCATAGAAATCGGTTGAATAAGCATTAAAAAAACCCGCAATATAAGGTCCCGGGTACAAACGTATCCCGGGTGTGTGTTTACGTGGTATTTTCTGGGCGTGTGTTCTAGGGTTAAATAAACCGCGGTCATGGCTGCCTCAGCCCAAAAATGTTGACGTAACCCGGATTCTAATAACATACACCGTACCCTGTCCATTATGGAACGATTCATGCGTTCTATATCCCCATTTTGTTAAGGTGTGTAGGGACATGTTTTCTAATGAAGAATACCGTGTTTTTTAAGAAAAGTTTCAAATTCAGCGTTTACAAATTCCGTGCCATTGTCGGTTCGAAAGGTTACTATTTTGCGTTCGCACTGGTTTTCTACATGTAACAAAGGTTTTTTGAATGTAACAAATTCATTAAATGTTTCGGATTTGTGTTTAATTGGCACCGCAAATGTTTTTCGTGAAAAATCGTCAATGAACACTAACAAAAATTTGGCACCACCAATCGATTTCACATTTATTGGCCACATAATGTCAGCATGAATAAGATCTAAAAGATTCTTTGCACGAGTACCGATGTTACTGAATGAAGCACGGGCTTGTTTGCCCTTTACATAAATAATGCAAGGCCAGTCGACAATGTCAAATTTCACATCGATTGCAGATTTTTTGATCGCTTCCATGCTTGTCTTGCAAAAATGTCCCAATCGGCGATGCCATAAGCTAAAAGTGTTACTTACAGACATAGCAACTTCAGTGCGTTGAACTTTCTCAGTATTTAATTTATATAAATCATTATATATTTCGCACACCTCTTTTTCGAACACCACTTTGTTGCCATTTTTTGTCATCTGTCTTACAGACAGTAAATTAGCACACAAATCCGGCACTTCTTCCACGTCTTTCACGGGGGCTTCTATACCCGTGGTTAACATAATTTTCGCGTCGCCCATGCATTAAACAGGAATTTTGTTATTATTTGCCACAATGACGCTTTTATTTTCAGCACTTCGCTTATTAAACAATAATTTGTTTTGTTTTGTCATATGTGCACTCGCACCTGAGTCTACAAACCAATCAGCTGATTTCTCTCCACTTGCCATAAACGAAGCATCCACGATTGCCTTTGTACTCTTGTTTTTAGAAGGGTTATATTTTTTGTGCCTTTTGGGGCAATTTTTGTTAAAGTGTCCAAACTCTTTTTGTCAAATTTTGCGTCTTGTAAGAGCAGGTTCTTAACGGAGTCTACAGTCAGCTTAGATTTCGTGTTTTCCACAGCTATGACCAGCGAACGAAACTCCCCAGGAAGCCCTGCCAACATTAGTGAGACTATTACTTCTTATCTATATTTAGACCAGCAGTTTGAACTTTCAATGAATTCATGACTAAATTATTAATGTAGTCTTGCATGCTTTCACAATCTTCGAGTTTTATTTGAACTAGTTGCTTAAGCAATACGACTTTCCGCGTGAGGCCATTGTCCTCGTAGGCTGCAACTAAGGCATTCCAAGTTTCTTTTACACTCCCAGCTTGGGCAATGTGGGCAAAGTTATTGGGCTCCACCATTAGGGTGATTTCTGCCAGTGCACGCTCATCCAAGTCAACTTCTTTCTCCGTACGATTCTCCTATAATTCTTTTTCAACTATCCTCCAGGAGTTCCGCAATACCAGATATGACTTAGCGTGCCTCTTCCAGGTGTCGAAGTTCTCGCGGCCACGCAATTTCTCGAACGGAAAGGTAACTCCGCCATTTTTTGCAATTTTATCGACTTTTTTTAAATCAATCTCTTCGAATACGTACACGATAAATTATTCATCCGTTAAAACTATTTGTTTTGTGTTAAATAAAATTTTATTTTGCGCGACAACGGCGCATAACCTGTTATTTAATAAGTCCTATTGCCGTATGGAAAAGAAAACACGTCACGTCGATATGAGTTACACCGGAAGAGAGAGAGTTTCTTAGACAAAAATTAAGTTCATGGGATAATTCACAATAGCTTGTTTACAATGGTAATTCAATCACAATAAATTTTAATTAATTGATTTAACATTTTATATAATTTTTTCGATTTTGCTTTGCCTTTTAACAACTTTTCAATTCTTCTGAAATTATAATGGCATTGACAAATAAATTTTATTTATTATAGCAGCAGATGCGCTTTTGGAATTTGAAGCAAAGATTTCGCCTACAGTCGCAAATCAAAGCACTTTCTCCCTTGAAATTCAGCAAGAGTAGTTAAAGTCGCTTTGGGCTGAAGTAAAGGCTGACTATAAAAATTGTTTGTCTGAGATAAGTTCAGCGGGCAGTTGAATCCATCAAGCTCAAATATTCACACTGCTGCGGAGCTATCAAACATATGCTTGATAGCAGTTTGACTATTTGAGCTTGATGTATTCAACTGCACAAATTCATAACCTGACGAAGTTCAACCAAAATACAAATTCAACGATAATTCAACCTGAACGGTTGGTTGAACCGCCAGTGCTGTCTAGTCTCCACCTCCTACCATGTCATGTTCACCGCCATTTATCGGAATAACGCACGATAATCGCTAGTGGAAAAACTTTTCCACCCTATTCAAAAAACTCGGGATGAGGCGAGAGAAATAGTTCAAAAGGCCCCCCTCCTAATGATGGGTTTGCGTTAGCTTGGGCGAACTTAACTGATAGGTATGAGAATAAAAGAATTTTAATAAATTATCAATTAAAAGTATTAATCAATCTGCCACATATCTCCTCAGAGTCTGGGCCAGCGCTAAAAAAAATGCAGCGTGAAATTAATAGTTGCATTTCAGCGCTACAACTTCAGGGCATAAGCGTTGAACATTGGGATGAAATTTTCACCTATTTGTGTTCAACCAGGCTCCCAGAGAACACGCCTGCTCTATGGGAACAGACTTTGAAAATAACAACAGAGATTCCAAAATGGGTGGACTTAGATGAATTTCTAACCAACAGGTTTCAAACCCTTGAAACAGTATTTGATTTCAAGGGTAATTCTAACGTCCACCTTAAACCTAGTAGGGCTGTAAACAAAAATCGGCCAAATAACTTCAGGCCGTATAATAATATTCAAAATAAAAAATAAATACTCATCATGTAAAGACAAACAATATAAGATCATCAATACAATGCTCCATAGAGATCAAAGTGCGGAACCTTCTTCCTCAAGTTCTCATCAACAGACTTCAACTAAGTGTCATACGGCGTCCATAAAAGCTAATACTTCAAATTGTCCTGTTGACAAAAATAGAAGCATTCTACTAGGGACTGCTATGGTGATCATTTGTCATCAAAATAATACACACTCTGTCAGAGCCTTGATATATTCAGGATCTGAAGGCACATTTATCTCTGAACGCTTACAAAAGCGCCTGAATTTGCCCAGTAAAGGTGTATCTGCACAAGTATCGGGTCTAAATAAAGCCATATGTGGAAAAATTTAAAAGGTCTGTACCTTTAGTATCGGCTCCCCCCGTAATAAAGATTTCCGCATCAAAGGGGATGCCCTAGTTCTTCCAAAGCCAACGGGTTCACTGCTATCACATTCGATCAGTGAAGCAATCTTAAAAATGCTTCCGGATTTACCATTGGCAGACAACAATTTCTTCAAGAGTCAACAAATTGACTTTTTAATCGGTGGGGATCTTTATCCGAAATTAATTTTAAATGGGGTAAAGTCAAATAAACTTGGCTCACTGGTAGCTCAACGTACAGTGTTCGGATGGATTATAACCGGACCTGTACCAAGTGGAAACAACCTTAAACCAACCAATTATCTAACTTATTTCTATGAGGTCTCATTAGATCAACAACGCCCCAAATTTTGGGAGTTGGAAGAAGTACCAAAAACCAAGTTTCTAACGGTCGAAGAAGAACAGTGCGAACGACTCTACACAGATACCACCTTTCGCAATAATGAGGGACGGTATGTAGTTTCGCTCCCGTTCAAACTCTTACCTCCAAATGAACATATAGGCGCCTCTCGCCATATCGCTATGAGACAATTTCTTAGAAGTGAAACGTCTTTGTTTAAAAAACCCCTAATAAAGGAGGAATATAACAATGTACTTCAAGAATATCCTGATTTGGGTCATATGAATGAAGTCAAATATATTAAAGGTGAAGAGTCTTCGAACTCTTACTACCTTCCACACGCTTTGCATAAACCAGACAGCACTACTTCAAAACTCAGAGTGGTTTTCAACGGTTCTTGTCCCACATCTAATGGAGTGAGCCTGAATGATATTCTTCACACTGGCCCCGCTGTCCAAACCGATTTAACTATTTTGGTTATTAAGTGGCGATTATTTAAGTATTTGTTCAATGCCGATATTGAAAAAATGTACCGGCAAATAATCGTGAACCCGCAGCACACCGCATATCAAAGAATCCTCTTTAGAGATTCTTTGGGTGGGGAGATTAGGGAGTTTCAGTAGGAGAGAGTCACTTTTGACCTAAATTGCGCACCATATCTGGGAATCCGCAATTTGTTTGAACTCGCCAAAGACTCCTACTCGAAATTCCCCCTAGCATCGGAAATCCTCAGTTCTAGTACATATGTAGATGATGTATAAGCTGGTGCACATGATATACCCGAAGCAGTGAAATCACGAGATCAGCTTATTGAGGCCTTAAACTCGGCAGGTTTCCCAAAGTGGACTTCAAACAACAAAGAAATTCTGTCAGGTCTGCCGAGCAACCACCTGCTAGCTTCTGATTTTCTGGAATTACACAACTCCAGCTAAGACTTTAGGTATCCGATGGAATGCTAAAACGGATCACTTCTATTTTATGGCAAAATATTTGGACAAAAAAGGTTAGTTCACGAAACGAGAAGTTTTGTCCACTATTGCCAAGCTGTTCGATCCAGCAGGTTGGTTAAGCCCAAATTTGGTTGGAACAAACAATTTGGGATGAAAAGTTAAATCCAAAGACTCTCAGTGAATGGCAGACGTTTTTGGATAACTACCCCGATATTAATTTTATAAAAATCCCCAGATGGGTTAGTTATACACCACACTGTCAAATACAGTTTCATGGATTTTGTGACGCCTCAGAAAAGGCATACGGGGCTGCTATATATATTCGTGTACAGGACACTAGTTTGAATATTCAAACTCATTTGCTTCTCGCAAAAACAAAAGTTGCTCCTGTCAAAACCATTTCTATACCCAGACTAGAGCTAAGTGGAGCTGTTCTCCTCATGAAAAGGGCAGATTTTCTCTTGCCAAAAATGGGTATAGAAAGCCAAGGGTTGCACTTTGGGGGGGCCGACGGAACGAATCGAGTCCCAGTCGGTCGTTTCCATGCCGCCAGTCCAATCGGAAGTTACGAACTCGCTTAAGTCGGCCAGACGAGTCGAGTCTGGCTCGATCATGACCAAGTGGCATGCACTGCAGGCGTTCAGAAGTTGGCTGCGTCCTAATGAGCGGTGGTCTGAATGGATGTGCGAGTGCGTCATCAGTCGTCATAGTGGGCGGTGATGCTCTCTGCTTGTCATCTTCGATTTCTGCTAACATCTCGTCTTCTCAGTCCATCTGTTGGGCCCAGGAAAGCTCAATGACGTCTTAGTTTTGTTCTTCTTCTACTTCAGAGCCCGTGTTATGGAACATGGCGTGATGAGCCTGCCCACATCGTTTGCACCGAATTACGCTATAGTACTCGGTTATGGTGTGACTTGAAGCGAGGCAGTTGCTGCAGTAGCGATAAATTTGCGCCGTTCTCAACCGGAGTTCGGGCGTCATTTGGCGAAATTTGGAGCACAAACGTAGTGGATGGCTGTCTTTGCAGAGACCGCAAGGAAATTGAGACATTTTCTAAATGAAAAAGATAATATTAATTCAAATCAGACCTAATTTGTTTTGTATGGTAAAACAACTAATTTCACTTCTATTCTAATGATTATACCGCGCTGGGTTTGAATGTCCACGATTCGTACTTTTGTGTCAGGTCCGGGATGAATTTTTACTACCCTACCTAATCTTCACTCATTTGGAGGTATATTTTTTTCACGAATACTTACTAAGCCGCTGACTGCTAGGTTTTTCTGTGGATACTTCCACTTATACCGCCTTTGGAGTTCTGACAAATATTCAGATTTCCATCTTCGACAGATCATATGGTTCATAGCTTTCAACTTTTGCCATCGGTTGACCAATGATATAGGTTTATAATTGATTTCTGGTTCGGCTTTTGTAAGAATAGGTGAACCTACCAGAAAGTGTCCTGGTGTAAGGGGTGCAAAGTCATTAATATTATCAGACATTGGGCTTATGGGGCGAGAATTTAAACACGCTTCGATTCTGGCTAATAGAGTCGCAAGCTCTTCGAAGGTGTATTTCATCGAACCAGTAATTTTGCGAAAGTGGGTTTTGAAGCTTTTTACTCTAGCTTCCCATAAACCTCCCATATGTTGAGCCCCTGCAGGAATAAAATGCCAATTGATTTCTGTAAAACAATGGTTACTCGAGATGGCTTCAGGCCAAATTTTAAGGAATGCTTTTACGTCTCGTTTAATTTTTCTGGAGGCGCTTACGAAGTTTGTGCCATTGTCTGAATATATATGGTTGGAACAACCACGGCAAGAGACAAATCTTGTCAAAGCTGCCATGAACGACACTGTTGACAGGTCACTTGTGGCTTCAAAGTGTATGGTCTTTGTAGAAAAGCAGACAAAGACACATACATAGCCCTTTGTTATTAAGCAAGCTCGACCTGTAAGGTTTTTTTACATCAAATGGGCCTGTGATATCGACACCCGTTGTTTCAAATGGTCTCAAAATTTGCGTTCTGGACGCCGGGAGAGCAGCCTTTAGCTGCGTTTGTTCCCGTTTTCTATACAAAACACATGTTTTGCAGTTGTGTATAGTAGACCTAATGAGGTTTTTTGCTTTTACCAGCCAATATCGCATGCGTAAAAGACGCAGGACTAGCTGGTTGCCACCGTGGATCGAGACCAAATGAATGAAGTTTACCATTCGTTTAGAGAAATGGCAATTATACGGCAATATTATTGGGTGCCGTTCATCAAAGCTCATTGAAGGAGCATTATTCAATCTTCCACCGACTCTTAGAAGTCCACCATCGTCAATATATGGGGTCAACGATAGTATCGAAGACTTTTTTCCCACAGGCTTGTTTTTTTCTAACTCCGAATATACAGAGGCATAATGCGCTCGTTGTGGCCGCTGTGGTCGAGTTGGTAGCGGTGCGTGCTATAACTTGATATGCCGGTGAGTTCAAGGTTCGAATATCAGTCAGGGCAAGCAAAATCTTAATAATAGAAAAAGTTTTTTCTAATAGCGGCCACCCCTCGGCAGGCAATGGCAAACCTCCGAGGGTATTTCTGCCATGAAAAAGCTTCTCATTAAATACATCTGCCGTTCGGAGTCGGCACAAAACTGTAGGTCCCTCCATTTGTGGTATAATATAAAAACGCACACCACAAATGGTAGGAGAAGCTCGGCCAAACACTGAGCTATATAGTGTACGCGCCAAAATGATATTATATATAATGCGCTCTTTGGGAGATTTGGATAAGCCTTCATTGAACGAATTTAACCTCAGCAGTAGTGATGGAAGAAGAATTCGAGAGTTATTTGTATGCAGGATGAACCCGCTTAAAGAACCTAAAGATTCGAGCAATGACTCGAATGGCCCTTGGAATGCTGGAAAAGCGTTCTAAGATATCTTCAAATGAAAGAACTGACGCTGTATGAACTCGAATAGCTTTAGATTTGAGTGTGGTTTCAAAATCCTTGGGCTGAGAGATTGGCCAGATTTCTTGGCTGAGGTTAAGCGATTTGGGACCATTTCACCAAAGATGACTATCTCCTAACTCTTGAGGAGAAAGACCACGACTAGTGAGGTTTGCTAGGTTGTCGTCAGAGCTTACCTTATTCCATTTCTCGATCATTGTGCTTTTTGTAATTTTAGAAACGCGGTTGGCTACAAATGTAGACCACGAACAAGGTGGTTTTTTAAGCCACACGAGAACAATTGTGGAATCGGTCCATTGTGGAATCGGTCCATTGGCATACGATTGGATTTAGACCCTACTTCTTTCCAATCACACAAGGTCTGCAGACAATATCGCGATAGTAAATGTGGCAAAACATTTGCACCAAATTGAAGCATCAGCCGGCGAAGCTGTACTAAAAATCAAAACCTGGCTTCAATTAATGCACTTAACGCGGGCCGATCAGAAGACCGAGGCATTTCTAATAAGCAGCAGAATGGCAGAAGGGTTTCTAAATATTCGTGTGTGGACTGAGGTTACCACGTCCAAGCCCACTATCAAATACCTTGGTGAGATGGTTGACTCTCGACTAAATTTCAAGCCCCATTTGTAGTACGTGTTTTATAAAGCCCACATAAGAGCAATTCAGGAGCCCTGGAGTTTCAAACAAAAACCCTGTGGACTAAGTGATTTCCGCGGTGCCAACATCTTATATGAAGAAAGCTCATCAGACCGAGGGCTTCTCTTATAAGTTCTTCTCACTTTGCCGTAACTAAGCTTGTTTAGTTCTTCAAGCACCTCGTCATCAGTTATATTAATATTGCTTTCATAGTAAGGGTAATTTTCTACTCGAGGAGAATATTCTCCATATAATTGGAGGCCCTTTGTGATACCCCCACCTCAGCGTTCACTCCCCTTCGCAGAACCATTTTGAGCTCTTTAGTCTTTAACACCTAATTCTCCGAGGTCTCCAAAAAATGGTGCCCCTAGAAAGTATAGCCTGCTTCACGCTAGCGCTGCACAATTGCATAGAAGATGAAGAACAGTTTCCTCCTCTTCATAATTTTTGCCGCTTCTACAACATCTGTGAACGGGTACTGTAAGGGCTCCAACAACCTGGGATATATCGTCTCGTTTTAAGGTGTACAGACTACGCGACCGTTTCCCCTCCCTTCTGAGCCAAATCTGCCTAGAGATCCTACAAGTCGTAGTTTGTGCATTATCTTATAAAAGCAGCTTGCAAGTACCAAAGGGCATACCAATGCGCTTTTTAGCTTTTTACCAGGAAGAATCTGCTTGGTTGTCCCTTCCCCACAAGCTCATCCGCTAAGCAGTTGCCCTCGATCTCCCTGGAACCTAATTATTTTAAATTTGTTTTGCTTAGCCATCTCCTATATATATCGGCGGCTATCCAGTACAATCTCTCATTTTATCACAGCTGAGCTCGCAGCTCTAAATACCGCTTGGCTATCACTAAATATAAAGACAGTTTTGCCTTTTACCACGGTTTGCATAATATCCATAGCATCCTTACTGACTAAAACCTCGGCTTGCAAAACCCTTCATTGATCCGGTCACCCAACAGAACAACTCAGAAATGTGTCCCGCGAGAAGACCGCTGCTCAGACTCTGTCATTCAGCTTCGAAACAAATGTAAAAACCGTAAGACTTCCAGGTTAAGTATATACATTTTAAGACCGCTCCTCTCTACCTGGAATCAACATCGCGAAGTTCCTGTCTGGGACCATAGAATCGGCGCAGCTATTTGTGCAATCCGGAAGAAATCTATACTTGCTCAGTATGCATGAGTGCCCACGTATGCTAGACTCCCATTGATATGTCTCTCTTAATCAAAGCGTGGCGAGAGCCGTTACCTGTTGACCCACTATGTCTAGGGGTAGAAGTTCCAGAAAGACATTTAAGGCGTCGCTTGGTGTTATTCGCAACGCTCCGCTAATGCAGATCATACTGGCTCTCTGCACTTTACCAGTTATCAGTTCTTCTCAAGGCAGGTCACCATATGATAACTCCATAAAGAAGGATCGGTCTAACCACCGTTGTATAGATCCATTGGCATACGATTGGATTTAGACCCTACTTCTTTCCAATCATACAAGGTCTGCAGACAATATTGCGATAGTAATTGTGGCAAAACATTTGAACCAAATTGAAGCAGCAGCCGGAAAAGCTGTACTAAAAATTAAAACCTGGCTTCAATTAATGCACTTAACGCTGGCCGACCACAAGCTCGAGGCACTTTTAATAAACAGCAGAATGGCAGTGGAGTTTCTGAATATTTGTATATATGTTCGTCCTCGATGTTCACGCAAAAGCAAGGATACATATTTCTTTGCAGTAAGCAGTACAGCATGGCTCTGCTTCATTTTGTTTTACCTCAGTTTGTTTTATCTTCGGTTTGTATTTGTTGTAGTTAGCTTTTGTTGTTCGTTTTCGTCCTGGATGCTATGTTTTGCAGTGCAAGAGTAGGAGAATGATAGTATTTGAAATGAGTGCTGCTGTCTTGCAAGACATTTGTATAGTGCATGTGCAGCTCTTTAGTATAAATCGCATAGACGGTTATAGAACCAATTAAGTAAGTAAGTAAATATTTTACATCTACTGGACACAAATTATTTTTTAAATAGCACCAATAAAGACAAATCACTAATTTGCAATTTTCAATTCCCTATCTACTAATGTGCTGAATGAAATTTATTTATTTTGCTTTTAGTTTTCTTAAGCACCTCGGTTTCCTTAGCTATTTTTGCACTAAGAGGTAACCCATGTTTGCAACATTAAAAATGGCAGTTTTACTCTTTTGTGAGATAGCAGTTTGCGAAATATTAGAGGAACAAATTCCTTGAACATTAGTTATGAAAATTTTGTTTGACTGATTACTAAAGCAGTTTATACATTCAAATAAAGCTCATAATCGTTGAGTAAGTAATTGCAATCAAAATCTTTTATATTTCTGGTTGATAAATACGTGGGTGCTTTACGATATTTTACGACACCATGTGCATGCCCTAATTGTGATGACGTACGCCACAATGCAAGCCACGATAAGTAGAGAAGAAAATTTTCCGGAGAAAATGCCTTTAAATATTATTTTGCTGATTGCTAAACTAATTTTCGTATACATTTAAAGCTTAATGAACTTGCTATATTAAGTATATTAACATATACAGCAGTCCTGATAATTAGAAATGTGGCCAAGCATCTCATTCTGAGGGTAAGAAACAGGATTGGTAAAAACTCACCCTATACATACATATTTGTTTATCCTATTTTACAATTATAAATACAACAAACACGGACATTTATCTTCATTTCATTATTTAAATTTTAATTTTTTGTGAACTGATTATTACCAAGTCATTGAGATATATATATATATATTTTGAGACTAGAATCTTTATTTTGAGTCTAATATGCCTGTTGATCTAAAATTGTGACTTTTGTCACTATTAGAGACTGAGACTGCTTACTGAATTCAAACATAAATTTGTGTATATATACCAGTGATCCACACCAGGTTCCAGCATAAGAAGATGCACCAGGCTACATGGCTATCTCCAGATGCTAAGACATGAAACCAAATCGACCACGTTGTGATAGACGGTAGGCATGATTTCAGTGTCCTAAATTTGCGCACGAACGTAGGAGCCAACATCGACTCGGATCATTCTCTTGTGGCAGCTTAGATCCGCACTTCGCCACCAGACTTGCACTCCTGCTCTCTGAGAGCAATAATCTACAGAACGATATATCCGAGCAGTGGAACCATATTTCTCGCTGTCTACATAGCCCGAACGTAAAGACGTTGCCTACAGGGCCACACTGCGATCGGGCGCAACGCGAGCTGTGCGGGAGCGTTATCGTGAGTTGAAGAAGGAAGCAAACGCATGTTTCGTGAGAAAAAGAGAGAGGCCGAAATGCGTGAGTACGAAGAGCTTGAGATGCTGGCCGACAGGAAAAGCGCCAGAAATTTTTTTTTCAAAAAGTTCGACGGCTTACAGAAGATTTTAAGACCGGGGCGAATTCCTGTAAGAATGAAAACGGCGACCTGGTAACTGATGTCCACAGCATACTTAAATTATGGGGAGAGCACTTCTTCACACTGCTTAATGGAAGCAGCTACAACAACGTTGGAGACGATGTTGAACCCGAATCCCCAATCAATGATGATGGACGTGATTGTAGGGTTTATAATATATGTATCTACTTTATTAATTTAAACTTGTTTTAATATTTTTATTTTCATATATAAATTTGTCTTTCAATATTTTTCAATTTGATTTTTTAATAATTAATTTTCTGGTTGTATAAAATAAAGTTGTTAAAAATAAAATATTTTAAATAGAATAAAAACATATTCTATATTGGCGATCCTGCATTTATAATAATATTTCACAAGAATTTGTAATAAAGGGAAATCATCGATTCAACGTGTTATTAATTGTTAGAAGCTGGCTTAACATTAACCCAGGACATTTTGTGCATTCACAAAGTTAGCATTTCCGAGCGTTGCAAGCAAACCAAGAGTGCGAATACTCGAATACCGAAAGCACAAACCATACTTGTGAAATAAAAACAAAGACGTCCTTATAAATTTGACTACTTTCCTGAATTAAAACATTGCGAAATAAACAATCTCAACATTCAACATCAAATTCAGCACCAACAATCCGCACAACATCACTTCAAATATTCACATTTAACGTCGCTACAACCATCACAGTGTCTACAACAACGCAATAACACTCCAGATCATCTATAATCTCTTTTATAATTACAAATACTACAACCATTTTTTGCTGAACATTTTGTGTGCAATCAAGTTCGTATCTTAAATCTTTTATTAAAATAAAATTATTACAAATATTAAATATTAATTCTTAATATTAATATTATTTAAATTATTATTATTACTTATATTTAATTTACTTTTGTAAACTTTCTCTTCAATTATTTTTTTTTATATGCCACTATCACGTTCACCTATACGTACACGCAACTTCACAACAATGGAAAACCAAAATAACAATCCAACTTACACTTCAGACTTAAACACTACACAAAATATACACAATGATAATTTAACTCAAAACACTAATAACTTAAGAACAAATTTTTCAAAATCAATTAAATTACCTCCATTTTGGGAAGAATGTCCTGAAGCTTGGTTTCTTCTTGTTGAAGGACAATTTGAAATCAATAATATTCAAGACGATAATATAAAATTTCAAAACATACTTATTGTTTTACAACGTGAAACAATTTCCAAAATTTTGGATGTTATCAATCCACCTCCTTTTATGAATAAGTACGCTACTATTAAGAAAGCGTTGTGTGAAAGATTTTCTCTTAGCGAAGAAAAAAGATTAGAAAAGTTATTTTCAAATACAGAACTAGGCGATCGTTCTCCATCAGAACTTTTTAGATATATGAAGTCTCTAATAGGTTCTGATTCTATCGTCAGTAAGGAATTACTTTTCAAATTGTGGATCCGAAAATTACCACAACAGATACAAATTCATTTAACATCAAGTAATAATCAAAATAAAGATGAAAATGTTATTCTTGCAGATAAACTTTTTGATTTATTAAATCAATCTCAATCTTCTAAATCTTTGTCAATAGCAAGTGTTGAAAATAACATCCTCGAACAATGTATTAAAAATTTAACAGAATTAACTACTGCAATTTATCAAAATTTAAACAAAATTACTTCTGATATTAATGAATTACAAATTAGATCAAGATCTAGAAATAGAAATAGAAGTAATTCTAATTCAAGAAGATTTTCTAGATCAAAAGATAATATTATTCAAACCATTTGTTGGTATCATAGAAAATTTAAAAATAATGCTTTAAAATGTATTAAACCCTGTAGTTTTAATACAAATGAAAAACAATCAAATCAAAACTGTTTAAACTGAAACGTTCCATTATGACGGTGGCTAATAATGGAAATAACATTAAATCATCACGCCGCCTATTTATTTATGATAAATTAAATAAACTAAATTTTTTAATAGATACTGGCGCTATAGTTTCTGTAATTCCTTCTTCCAAATTCAAATCATTTAAAAGAAATTCCGATCTTAATTTGACTGCAGCTAACGGTTCCTCTATTAAAACATTTGGTACCAAACTTTTAAAAATTGACTTAGGTCTTAGACGTGATTTCGAATTCCCTTTCATTTTACAGATATTTCAACTCCAATTATAGGTGCTAACTTTTTAGAGAAATTCGGGATATTAGTGGATATCAGAAATAAAGAAATTACTGATTTAACAACAAAATTAAAAGTTTCTGGATCTTCTGGATTTTGCGATATATTTTCACTCAAAATACCAATTTCTGAAAATAAATTTACAACCCTTTTAAATAATTTTCCTTTAATAACCTGTGAACCAGATTACACTAAACCAGTGCAACACCATACGGTTCACAGGATTGAAACCAAAGGAGTTCTACCTTTTTCGAAACCTCGTCGTCTAGATCAAATTAAATTTAAAATAGCAAAAACTAAATTCGAATTTTTAATAAAAACTGGTATATGCAGACCTTCAAACTCTCACATTGCATCTCCTTTACATTTAGTTCCAAAAAAAGAACCAAATGATTGGAGACCTTGTGGCGATTACAGAAGACTCAATTTTATAACGATACCTGATCGTTATCCATTACCACATATTCATGATTTAACTATAAATTTACATAATAAACAAATATTTTCGAAAATTGATCTTGTTCGTGCATATCACCAAATTCCAATGGCTGAAGAAGACATTCATAAAACAGCAATAACCACACCTTTTGGAATGTTTGAGTTCGTACGGATGCCTTTTGGTTTACGAAACAGTGCCCAAACATTTGAACGTTTTATTAACGAAGTATTTTCCGGTTTAGAATTTGTATTTGTTTATATTGATGATATTCTTGTTGCTAGTGATAATGAAGAACAACATTTAGAACATTTAAAACTAATATTTAAAAGACTTGAGAAATATAATTTAAATATTAAACCTTCTAAATGCATTTTCGGAACTAATAAACTAGATTTTCTCAGTTATGAAATTTCTAATCAAGGCATTAGACCATCTTCCGATCGAATTGAAACCATTACAAATTTTGAAAAACCACTTTCAATAAATAAATTACAAAAGTTCTTAGGTATCGTAAATTATTACCATAGATATGTGAAAATGTTAGCAGCAGAACTTAGTCCTCTGCATGAAATGTTAACATTTGCAACTAAACAAAAACTCAAACAGCTTATTTGGACAGAAAAGACAACCACTGCTTTTGAAAACGTTAAACAACTCTTTGCTCAACAAACTTTACTTACTCATTTTGATAAAAATGGTAAATTATCACTTGCTGTAGATGCATCAAATGTAGCAATTGGTGCAGTTTTACAACAATTTAGTAACAACACTTTAGAACCACTTGCTTATTTTTCACGAAAATTATCTTCTACAGAAATGAATTACTCAACATTTGACAGAGAACTTTTAACCATATACAATTCAATTAAACATTTTAAACATTTTCTTGAAGGTAGAATTTTCACAATATACACTGATCATAAACCTTTAACACATGTTCTAAATTCAAAAACAGATAGATCACCTCGACAAATTAGACATCTTGAGTACATTGCACAATTTACAAATGATATTCAATACATTTCTGGAAAAGAAAACATTGTTGCTGACACACTTTCACGTATTTCAGATATTAACACAATTTTAACTCAAGATATTAATTTTCAAACTTTGTATAAAGAACAACAAAAATACCAAACTCTTCATGACTTAATTTCTGACAAAAATTGTAACAATAATTTAAAAGAAATTAATATTCCAGTTCTTAATCTCAATATTTGGTGTGATATTTCTCAACAACCTTTTAGACCTTTTGTTCCAAATTCTATGAAGAATATAATTTTTGATAAAATCCATTCTTTATCACATCCTAGTGTTCGTACTACTAGACGTTTAATTCAATCAAAATATTTTTGGCCTAACATGCGTAAAGAAATTAATAGTTGGACTTCCGCATGTATTAACTGCCAGAAATCAAAAATTTCTAAATATACTAAAACACCAGTACAAAAAATTAATATACCATATGGACGATTTGAACACATACATATGGATCTTGTTGGTCCATTACCTGTTTCAAAAGAAAATCGTTACATTTTAACTATAATTGACAGACATACACGTTGGCCAGAAGCTTATCCACTTAAAGATATTTCAGCGAATACAATTGCCAAAACATTTGTACAAAATTATATTCCCCGTTTCGGCGTTCCACTTAATATAACAGTAGATCAAGGATCACAATTTACATCAAAATTATTTACTGAATTATCAAAATTATTAGGATCTCACAAAATTCATACATCTCCTTATCATCCTCAATCAAATGGAATGATTGAAAGATTTCATAGAACCTTAAAAACTGCTATTACAGCATCAAACGATTCAATTCACTGGTCTGAAATTCTTCCTTGGATTTTATTGGGACTTCGTATATCTATTAAAGATGATTTAAAATGTTCTTCTGCAGAATTAGTTTACGGACAAACACTCAGATTACCTGGAGAATTAATCGTTTCAAATAATAATAACAATAATGAATTTGATAATACAATGGAAACACTTTCCAAACTGAGAGAACATTTTTCACACGTTCGTTCAAAAATTGTACATCATAATAAAGAAGATTTTTTTGTTCCCAAAAATTTGGATACTTGCGAATATGTGTTTGTTAAAGTTATTCATAAGTCAAATCTACAACCACCTTATGAAGGCCCATTTAAAGTTATCTCTAAACACAATAAAGTATTCAAAATTCAAAAAGGTAACTTAATCAAAACAATTTCCATAGACTTATTAAAACCTGCACATACAATTCCTAATTCCAATTCACTAACACTTCCAAAGAAAACCAAAAAAATTACATTTAATATTAATTAATTTTTTTTTTTTTTTTTTTTTTATTGGAGGGGGAGTATATGTAGGGTTTATAATATATGTATCTACTTTATTAATTTGAACTTGTTTTAATATTTTTATTTTCATATATAAATTTGTCTTTCAATATTTTTCAATTTGATTTTTTAATAATTAATTTTCTGGTTGTATAAAATAAAGTTGTAAAAATAAAATATTTTAAATAGAATAAAAACATATTCTATAGATACTTAAGTTTAATGATTACTTCACATGACTCGAGGATTGAACTTAGCAACTTCAATTTGCCAGGAATATCATGGACCCTCATCTACAACTTTATCGTTCCAATTTCATCAAGGGCTAGGTATAATAAGTGACCAATGTCAACAGAGTAAGACGTGCTTTGCTGCCTAAAGCTCCACTTATAACTCTTCTCACACCGTAATCAACTGCGTTCGATAGCATGGTGAAGAAATTGGGAGAACAAAGAGATGCTATAATTGCACAATTGACTGCGGTTCTGGAGAAATCAGATGAGAGGGTGATGCACAGGATTGGTAAGCTGGCAGCCGAAAAGGAAAATTTGAAGTTTTCCATTGCAGCCATAGAGAAGAGAGTCAATGCAGTAGAGGATGATAGAGCACGATGCAGCAAACTAAAGACGACGCATTCCGTAGTACTTTGGTTTTGCCGAACTTGACAGATGTGACGTCGGTACCCTTTTTAAAGAAGCGATTTCCTTGTATGTGGTTCTCATGGTTCAAGTACTTGAAATTGTTAATGGCAATATTATCTAATACTTTTTGCATATGCGTGCCTACACCTTAATTTAGATCAAAGCTTATGTTTTGTTTTGTTATGTTCACAAATATTAAGAAAAAAAAACGAAATATCGGAATGAAATGATGAAACTTTAAATGACCCGCTCTATATAAAATTGATAACTATCTGTTTTCTCATTCTCTACTTCTTCGCTCCGCCATCTTCTGTACTGGCTGCGGCGCTTTACGTGATGTCTTTCGTCTGCGAAGAGTAAAAGCCAACGGACAAAAGAGCAGCAGCGCTTCTTCTGCAATCGTGAAGATTTTCCCTTCAAATGACCGCAAACCACTTTCAAGACTTGTCTCTTCTTTTGCAAAAATAAAAAGAGATCCATTGCGCTTACCGATATTGAGCTGCCGGGTTATGGTAATATTTATTTGCAAGAAAGTCTGTCAAAAACTCAGCGAGAAGTGATGACATATGGATCAGAGTTAAGGAGAAGTAAACGATTGACATCGGTCAATCCGAATTCATAAAGGTGGCAGCAATTGTTAAAGAAAACAAGAGTACATGTATTTTGTTGTTGTTTTCGGTACAGCGAATATCAAAACCAACCAACCAACAAATGATTTTGACATTTGCCGTATCACGGCAATATAAAAAAACAAATCAGTCAGCTGCTAAGGTTAGGTAAGATAGAATTGGCTGCCAGCAATCTCACTAGCACACTTAGGCCTTGTTATGCTAATTGTGGTACCACGCGGTTTAAAAACCCCCTACTCGAACAAGGGAGTGGAATCTGCAAATTATAAAAGCATGCGTACCTCTATTCTGGCCTGGTCGCTTAGGTCCCGAAGAACCCTGATTCTAATAATTTCCTTCCCTTTGTCCATAATGCGGGACATTCACATAGAAGGTGCCTTACCATTTCAGGCTCCTCTTCATTTCTGCAGCTTCTGCAAAAGTCACTGCTCAGCAAGAGCAGACCTTGGGATTTTTTGACATCCCACTCAGGCCACAAGAGTTTGGAATCGATGCAGGTATTTCCGTTATTCCAGCGGCCACCTTACTAAATTCGCATTAGCATCGGTGTTTTATATCCGTGGGAAAGTATTGTGCGGCTGAAGCCTGGCGAAGAGCCAAAATTAGTGAGCAGCAGAGTCAGGCGTATTGCTGTTATTGGTACTAGAACATAAGAATGATTGCACTTAAGTATTTATTTTATGTATGTCTCCATATTGTAGTGTATGCGAATTATAATTTATGCGAGTATAGAAAATAAGCTATATAGATGTTTTCTCTCTCTCTATTTTTGCCATTCTCTCTCTATCTATTTTTTATTTCCATGTTTGTTTATATTATTGTTATTACTTGTTTTGCTTTCTCAAATGTTCATATTTTACCCTAGCTTTTCCTTTACTTTATTTAGTTGCAATCACTTGTGCTTATGTTGTGTTTTATTTTTGTTCTTCCCACTAGGAAATAAGCCTCCAGCGTTAATGAAACCCACAAAACTTTAAAAGATATTTTATGCCAACAGTAAAATGGCCTTAACGTGGTGCATTTTAATGTGCAAAGTCATAATGGTAATGAAATGGACTATGCTAGACATATTTTCATATTTTTGGAGAATCAGGGGTTGATGTCATCTATATTTCAGAAACGTGGTTTAATTCAAATATTTCTGTTTTTTATTATGGTATCCCACACTTTAATGTTATCCGTCACGACAGATCAACCAAAAAAGGCGGATGTATGGCAATTTATTGGATATCCACCCCACAAATAAAACCTCTACCAGTATCAAATCATTCTGATACGGAATAAATCATTGCGGAAATCTCTGATAATTTAACAAATATACTAGTGTCCTTCCTAACGGAAGATGCATGTTAGATTCGTTTTTTATTGAGTTATGACAACTTGACCATTTATCTGCTGCAGGTCTTGTTGTTGTGAACAGATTACTACCAAAAATATACGCGAACAACTCAAATCCTAGCCTGCTAGACCTTGTAATTACCTATAATACTGATCATATTCTAAAATTCGACCAAATGTTTTTTATTTCGTACATTACATGTGTCGTTTAATGGTCCTGTTGAAATTATTACCTTATCTAAATATCGTGATTTGAAGTCTGTTAATATTAGTAATTTGAATGTCGATCTGTTAAATGTTAAATGGAATAACTGTTGGTTCAATGAGGGTGTAGATGAAAAACGTGACTTCCAAAATAAAACTCTGCCAAAATTGTTTGACGACCATGTCCCGTTTCATACTGATCGAGCCATAAACAGCTCTTGCCTTGATATAATAAAAGAGTCAGCTCAACTATAAAAGCGCGTAATAAGTTTTATAATAAATGGAGTTGAACCAGACTTGACTTAATAAAGCTGTTCGAGCGGGGGAATGAAAAGAATCAAAATTCCTTTTGAATTTCGACAACGGGGATCACGGGGGAGCCAATCCTTGAGACGCGGAAACTCTCCTATTACCTCTCACGAAACTTCCACTCAACAAATATTTGTTGAAAGAAACAATTCGCTTTAGTTTAAATATATATGCATAAATTCGTTTTTATTATTGAAATATGTATTACTCACCGCTGATGTCGCTGTTCACCGAAGCTTGAACTGGAAAAAGAAGAGCCCGTTTTTCCCGCAGTCGCCGCATTTATAGCCTCCACAGAAGGTGGAATCTGGCACCGGTATCAGCTAATAGGACTCGTGCACAAAGGAATAGAAGTAACGAGTTCTGTCAGCCAGTGGTCAACAGCGACATCTATCGGTACCGTGCTTAGCCTAGTATTAGAGTGCATGCTTAAACATGCCGCCCACCTTGCAGCGACACTGCAATTAAATTCATTAGATTCATTCATAAGTTGTACTTAAAATATTTCTTAGCCTATGACAAAATCTTAAAATAAGTCAGATGCAATATTCTTTAATAAGCAGTGGCTCCAGAGATGATCCAACCGAAGATAGTATTCTGCGCTGGTGACGGGTAGGTGTTGCACGATCGGTAGAAGCTTGGCTCTGCTAGCCGGAGGTTGTCAAAGTCGTTTACAATGCGGGCATCGACGGTACGCTCGGGGGTGATCTTTTTTAGATAGTGTACTATTTTTGCGCGGACTACTAACCTTTCCTGCCAGCCCTTTACGGTAAATGCGCAATGTGACCTCTCGTTACTACGGAGGATGCGTAGTTGTCTAACTAGAGCCTTTGACATAGTCGTGTAAGGTTGCTCTGGGTCGATTATTGCTCGTACTGATTGGTATCTTCCTCCTACCATAATTCTAAGCATGACCATCGGAATAAGGACCCTGTGGGGTTGGCCCACTAATGCGTTCTCGGGCGTCTCTTACACCTTGGTACTGCGTGCGTTGTGTGCTGCGTACCTTCGGTCGGTGCGGAGTTGGTTGTCTTCGTATGGAAGGACTACGTGGTCGGTTGATAACTGACCGAATGCCCGACGGAGGTAGTCTGGGCACCGGTTGTTCACTTCGCACCATTGCTCCGTCCTGCTGGATATCATCATCGGTGAAATCAAGCTCTAACAGATCGCCATAGTGTTGTCGTTGCGGTGGAGAGTCTGTCGCGTTTCGCCGTGACGACACGTCTTTCTCACGTCTGGGAGCTTCCCACAAGTGGAGGAGACTGTCTTGCCTTTCTTCACATAATTCACAGTTGTGGATGGACGGACAACTGCTGGCCATATGACGCGACGACAGACAGTTTGCACAATGGCGGAGGAGGACAACTCTCAGTCTCTCCTCAGCCTCCATTCGGCGAAGTTGACGACAAAACAAGAGTTTGTGGTTGTGGTTGCAGATGGGACAACGATTGAGCTCTTGAGCTTCACTTAGGGAATGGTGTGCCATCTTGGGAAGATTTACTGCAAATAGAAAAACAGAATATTAGTTTGCGTTTACTGAAGGGAGTAACACTAATTTAACGATTGGTCGTGTAATGACTCCTCGAGTAGTGCGTATTTCTACTACTCGCACGCAGACATCGGGACCTGTAAAAACTTTTACAACTCTGCCAAGTCGTCACTCGTTTGGGGGAAGGTTATCCTCTTTGATAACCACGAAGTCCTCTACTTCGATATTTCGCTGAGGCGATTGCCATTTTTGTCTTTTGTGCATTTCATTCAGATAGTCCTCTTTCCATCGCCGACAGAATCCTTGATGAATTGCCTTTATTTTTTGCCATCGATTGACAATTGACATCGTGTTTCCCCTGATCTCCGGCTCCACAACCGAAAGTAGTGGACTGCCTACCAAAAAATGACCTGGTGTGAGGGGCTCTAGAGACTCGGTGTTGCAAACTCCTACATCGTAAAACGCATGGTATTTGCTACCTTTCGGAAGTGTGTTTTAAAGCTTTTTACACCTGCTTCCCCCAATCCTCCTATATGCGGAGCACCTGGAGGTATGAAGTGCCAGTCGATTTCTTGATGAGCGTATGTTTGGGTAGTCCGACTTGCCATTTCTGTGACGAATTTTCGGAAGTCTTTTCTCAATGCCTTGCTAGCTCCAACGAAATTTGTCCCGTTGTCCGGGTATATGCGGGACATCCGCGTCTCGATACAAACCTTGAAAATGCAGCGAGAAAGGTGGTAGTCGAAAGGTCACTAATGGCCTCCAGATGTATTGAATTCGTCGCAAAACAGACAAAGACACAGACATATCCTTTTGTGATGAGACAAGCTCTGCCGGTATAGTTTTTGGTCTCAAATGGTCCAGTAAAATCCACGCCGGTGTTGGTAAAAGGTCGGGATATTTCTACTTGTTCAGGGGACAGGGCTCCCATCAGCTGTTCTCGTGTCATTTTTCTGTAAATGAGACAAACTTAACAATTGTGGATTATAATTTAATTTAATTCTTCATTCGTACTATCCAAAATTCCGTCCTCAGTAGCCTCAGCACAAGCTCATTCCCTCCGTGCAGAGAGATCAAGTGCGAGAATCTAACGAGAAGTCTAGAAAATTGGCAGTTGTACGGCAAGATGATCGGGTAACGCTCATTAAAAGGCATCTCAGATCGCGCGAGTCTGCCTCCAACCCTCATGATCCCATTCCTGTCGAGGAACGGATTGAGAGACTTGATGGGGCTCTTACCATTTATCGTATTGGATGACGAGAGTGCCTCATACTCGTTGCAATAGTACTGCTTTTGTGTCAGAAGAACAAGGCGTGTTTTTACCTGCCGAATTTCTTCAGAAGTAATCTAAGAAGAGGTGTATCGTCGAGTCATCTTTTGCACCGGATGGATTTTGCTATAAAATCTGAAAATCCATGCCATCACTCGCAGGGTTCGCGAGAAACTGGAGAATCTTTCTAAGATGTCCTGTCTTTCTAATATACACGTTGTATGTATTCGGACCACCTTCTGTTCTAATTCCATCTCTTTTAGTATTTCAAGAGTTTTTAGAGGCCATTCCGATGGTTTTGCTTTGAGCCAGTGGGGACCTTGCCACCACAATGTGCTCGTTGCTAATTCCTGGGGTGAGACCCCTCGGCTTCCAAGATCTGCAGGATTTTCTGTGGAGTCTACGTGATTCCATCCATTTACTCCAACCAGTTCCTCGATTGTGGCGACTCTGTTCGCCACAAAGGTTGTCCAGGAGCAGGGAGGTTTCCTTAACCACGAGAGAACGATGGTGAAATCAGTCCATTTGTATAGTACTGGCTGACAAACGTCAAACTGTGGAAGTAAAGCGTTAATAAGCTCTGCCAAGAGAAGGGCTCCGCATAACTCCAGGCGAGGTAAGGATATAGTTTTCACGGTTGCTACCTTCGTCTTGCCTACGAGTAAATTTACAAAGGGGACGTTGTCCGTTGATTTTTCTCGCACCCTAACATAAAGAGCCGCCGCACATGCTTTCTCTGAAGCATCACAAAACCCGTGAAACTCGATTTCATCCCAAGGCGTGAAGTTTATTCACCTTGGAATTTTAATATCTGGGATGAACACATAATCCCTTAAAAACCTTTCCCAACGCTGAGAGAGGGTTGGTGGTAGATGATCATCCCAGTCAATCTTGGCTAGCCATATCTGCATTAGAATTTTTGCTTCAACGATAATAGGACCTAGCCAACCCGCAGGATCAAACAACTTTGCGACACAAGATAGGACTTCTCGTTTGGTGTAGTTTGGATGTGATGGCATTGTTTAACGCTGAAATAAAACATCTCATGCGCAGCATTCCATCGAATACCTAACATTCTCGCTTCACTCAAGTCGTCGATCTCCAGAAAGTCTTCCTTCAAAAGGTGGTTCTTAGGCAAGGCGGCCAGGATCTCCCTGGAATTTGATGTACATTTTCGGAGGGGGAATCCAGCTCCCTGTAATACCATTAGGAGTTCGTCGCGCGTTCGAATGGCCGTCTTTTGGTCGTGGGCTCCTGCTAGTACATCGTCTACGTACGTATGGTGTTTTGAAACTCTGGCTGCCAGTGGAAACTGCTGATTGACTTCTTGCGCTAGTTGAAGAAGAGTTCCTATCGCTAGATATGGTGCGCAGTTAACCAATAACGTGACAGTTTGAAGTTCGTAATCCACCAGTTCTTCATTTTGCGATTCTCGAAAAAGAATCCTGTGATATTGTGTGTCTTCAGGCAGCAGCAGAATTTGTCGATACATTTTCTCGATGTCCGCATTAAAGACGTACTTAAAAAATCGCCATTTCAGCAGTAAAGCTATAAGATCTACATGAAGAACAGGACCAGGGTAGAGTGCATCATTCAAGCTCACTCCATTTGAAGATGAATTTGACGCGTTGAAGACCATTCGCACTTTGGTAGTTGTGCTGTCCGGCTTAAGCACTGCGTGGTGGGGCAAGTAATAGGTTGCTGATGGTGGTGGAGATGTGGCCTTATTTATTGGCTTCATATGACCTAAAGTTTTGTATTCTTTTAGTACTCGATGGTATTCTGCTTTCAGCTCAGGTTTCTTCAACATCGCCGATTCGTTGCGTACAAACTGATGGGCTGCACAGGTCCTAGAATGTCACAGACTGAGATCATCTGGAAATTCCTGTCGGAATGGCAATGCTACTACATATCGCCATTTATCATCACGATGCGTTGTCATTTTGTAATGCTCTTCACAAAAAGCTTCCTCTGGAGTTACCCGTTTTTTGCTCGGAACCTGCTCAAGTTCCCAAAACCTAGTTAGCTGGGAGTCTGTTAATTCAGTAAAAAGGGACGAACACGCCTCTGAGGATTTTGCCACAGACTGAGAAAGAGGCCCTGAAAGTACCCAGCCAAACACAGTCTCCTGTGCCAGAAGAGAGCCCTGTACATCTTTCTTTATCTGGCCGCGCATGATAGCTGGATACAAATCGGCACCAATGATCATATCCACCTGTTGGCTCTTGAAGAAATTGACATCGGCTAATTCCATTGGGGGAGGAGAAACAAGATCCGCCACCTTTACTGACAGCTGGGCAAGGTTTCCTGTAAGTTGGGGTAGAATTAGGCCCCTTGTGTCAATTCTGACTTGGGAATCAACAGGGGAGCCTAATACGAATCGTGCTGCCTTTCTCACATTGGCAGGTATAGTTGATTTATCCCGCATATACTCGTCTCGACAGGCCGAGTAGGAAGGTTAATTCGTTTCTGCAGCCGCTCTGAGATAAATGTGCCTTCCGTCCCGGAGTCAAGAAGAGCTCTTGCCGGATAGTTCACCCCTTAATGATTTATATGTACCATTGCTGTTCCCAAAATAACGCCTTTGGAACTAGCTGCGAAAAGTGCAATAATGTTGCCGGAAGTTGGTGTATTCGAGGCTTCATTTCCTATGGTAACATTCCTAGTTGTGATCACGTGAGTGTCCCCAGTTGGAATTCGATGTAGCAAGGAATGGTGCCTTTGATGACAACTGGAGCAAGCAAAAGTACTGGTGCAGTTCATTGCTAAAAACTTTCCGCATGATTTAAGCGAGTGCGACTGGTCAGGACATAACCTACACGATGGTTGCGAGATGTGACTGTGATGAGTAGCCACCCTTCGTCCAAATGCCACTGCCGGTATCCTACTATGTCCTGCCCTTTGCACGCGAGCACTCTGAATATCGCTAACCGTTTGTGGGGTTTTGAACCTACTGGAAAGGAAACTATCTAAATCATCGCACTTTGGGATCTCGGATTTATGCACGATTCCCTGTTCCCATAAAGCCAACGTAGTATCTGGCAATTTACTCGATACTAGAAATACGAAGATGGCGTCCCAGTTCTCTATGTCAATATTGTACATTTGCAGAACGGAAATGCAGTTATTGACCGATCGCTGAAGATTTTTTATATCGTGTCCACGCAAGTTACAGTGGGTAAATTAAACAATATCTTCAGTAGGCTATTCACCATTACCCTTTTTTTTATACCGGTCAGAGAGGTTTTGCCACGCAATTGCAAACCCGTCATTGGTCAATGGAGATTTTTTAACTATATCTCTGGCTTCTCCTCTAGTTTTCTGATTTAGGTGATATAGTCTTTCAAACGGACTTAATCGCGAATTGTTTATATATATGGCCGTGTAGAGATCTCGAAAAGATGGCCATGACATATAATCCCCAAAAAAAATCTCCGTGTCACAAGGTGGGAGATTAACGCTTGAACGTTGGACTGGTTCGCAGTCACGGTGTGTCGGAATAATTGTTGATGAGCTCTGCTGAGCAAAGGTCAAATTGTGGATAGTTTCGCCCATCAGTGATGCACATGCAACATATGCGGAATAGCAATCCTGATATCTGCATTTGCCTAAGTTTAAAGCGGCCTTTCCTGCTTCGTCTTCAGACGCACTTCGCGAATATGCTTTAAAAGTTTCCTTAACCTTGACCCATAAAGCTTTTAGCTCCTCCTTCTGTTTTTCGATCGAGAATACCGAGTGGCTTTCCCCTGGTGTGAGATTACATTTTTCCTCAAATTCTAATAAAGCCTCACAAGCTCGAGAAAATTCATTTGGGTTCGCCATCTTGGACCAGCGTTTCTCTACTGGACTGATTGATGCTAACCTAATGTAGACAAACTTACTCCCGAATAGAGAATATTTACGTCTAAATTGACCCCGGGTTATTTTCGCGTATCGCGCTAGTTAACGACGTTAGTACTAACATACATATATATGTATGTATACACCACATACATTTATACACTGCATACATATATGTATACATAATTATTGTTTACAAACAATAATGCCGATAATCAACCTTTGACCTTGTATGGTAACAATATCAAAACAACAGAACTTGTCTAAACATGATTTACCATGAACTGCAACGGACAAAACTTATAACAATAGAAATGGACTATCACTAAAACAAGCCCAAATAGCTACATACCTACTAGTAAACAGATAACGACCGACGCATCTCAGTACTATAAATAGCTTTAAGATTCATGTAAACAGGTCAGTCTAAAGATTATGAATAAATAGTGCACATTTCAGTGTAACCCAAAAAAATATTCTTTTTACTCAAAATATCGAGTAGCGATATTAACTGGGGGCTCAACCGTTTTTAAGCCACTTTTATAATTAAATGCGAAAATTATAAAAAAAACTAATTCCACGGGAAATAAGATTTCCAGCACTAACATTTGAAAAAATAGCATAAACATTTAATGAAAAAGGAAAACTTTATCACGAAAAAAAAGCGACAACTCATCTTTGACTCAACACGTTTATCATCGGACGCAGAAATGAGCGCACAGGAGATAGCAAACCTGAGGGCACAAATAGCTGCCTTGACCACAACCCTGACTGAAACCCAAGAGAGGATGAACTCCCTTGAAACAAACGCAGCAGTCACAGTCACAGTTACAGATCAATACCAAGACTGTGCACCCAACATTACTGATGCGTCACAAATTAACTTGGAAGTTTTTAAAATGCTACCAATGTTCACAGGAGACACGAACCATTATAAATCGTGGAGAAAACGTGCCTGGACACACATGGAAAACATCAAGAATTACGCTACTACACCCACGTATTATACGGCGCTCTCGATCATTCATTCCAAAATTCAAGAAGAGGCGGCCGATATTATAATTAACCACGACACAAAATTCAATTTTTACTCTATAATTAACCGTCTCGATTATACCTATGCGGACCAGAGACCCCTGTATGTGTTGCTTGAAGCAATGAAAAGAATAAAACAGGGAAAAAGGACGTTGGCGGAGTTCCATAGCGAAGTTAGTAAATCGCTTAACCTTGCACTCACTAAAGTCGAAATGGATAGCTCAGGGAATCCCTCAGCCATGAAAGAATACGCAAACCAGGAAGCAGTAAGAATATTCATTCTCGGCCTAAATAGCAAATACACCAGCGGCACCCTCTACAGCCACAATCCAAAGGACTTGGAAACCGCTTACGCTATCGCAAGCACTATACACCACGACAACGTGAACATACAGTTCGACTTTCCGCAATATAATCACAGACATTACAATGCTTCGCCAAGCAGAAGATACGAAGAACCACAAAGGTACAGACTTAACGTGCGGGTGCAATACAACCAAACTGCACCCAGGCAAGAGCATTAACCAATGGAAATAGATCCGTCACAAAAATACATGAGATCCACAAATTATAATAGGAATCATTCCGCACCACAAAACAACTATGACCGCCAGAGGCAAGGACTACCTCCAAAAAAAGGGAAAGGAATCCTTCATCTCGTAATGTACCACAGAAGATACAACGTGTCAATCAAACACGTGACGAAGAACTAACATCGCTTGCAGCAGAATACGAAAAGGAGGAATACGAAACAGGGAGTGTTTTTTTAGGCGTATGAACGATTTGCCGTGTTTGCAACGCCACTGCAGGGATACAGGCGAACTTATCAACATCCTAATCGATACCGGAGCAACGAACAATTATATTAGCACAAAATGCAATATAGGTAACCCAATTGAAATCAAGCCAGTAACAGTGAAAACCCTTCATGGTTACTCAATAACTAAATCAAAAAAAATTTTAACATTATAAGAACATAATCTGACATTTTTTGAAACAGATGCATTAGACGAATTTGATATGCTTCTGGGTGAACAGGGACTTAGAAAAATCAAAGCAGAGATCAATCTCTTCGAGTACAAGCTCAGCTATAAATATAGGGCAAGAAAGAAAGTGAATCTGTGCAAAAAGTTAATTATACTATTAATAGTGAAAAATATAGGCCAGAAATCGACGAAATAATACAAAAAAATGAAAGTACACACGAAGTACTACCTTATACAACCGCAATACAAGCTACCATTAGAACGAAATCCGAACGATAACGACTTCATTAACAAAGAAATTAACAAACTTTTAAAAAATGAAATAATTCAACCCAGCAAAAGTCCGTACAACTCTCCCATTTGGACAGTCGCTAAAAAAGGTACCGATGAACAAGGGAAACCTAAGCGCAGAATGGTCGTAGACTTTCAGAAGATAAACCCTTAAACTATCACAGATAGATACCCCATACCTGATGTGGCTATGACCATACAGAATTAAGGTAATGCAAAGGTATTTACTACTTTAGATTAAGAGTCTGGCTTCCATCAGATCCCTATTAATGAATCTGACAGAGAAAAAACGGCCTTTAGTGTAAATGGAGCTAAGTACGAATTCCTTCGTATGCCGTTCGGCCTGAAAAATGCCCCATCCATTTTTCAAAGATGCGTGGACGATATTCTTAGACCATATATCGGGAAGTTCGCTTACGTTTATATAGACGATGTTCTCATTTATTCTTCCTCTCCCGAAGAACATATCGAACATATCCACATAATCATAAACGCGCTTCACCAGGCCAACATGAAGATCTCGAACGAAAAATCTCACTTTTTCCAGGACTCATAATTAAATATAACAGGATCACAGTTGATCCTTCAAAAATAAAAACCATTAAAGATTTCCCTATTCCCACAACGCTTAAGGAACTCAGATCCTTCCTAGGCCTTGCGAGTTATTATCGAAAATTCATACAGAATTTCGCAGCCATAGTCAAGCCACTTACTACGTTTCTTAGAGGAGATAACGGCGGCATATCTAAGAATCAAAGTGCAAAAATAAAAATCAGCTTAGACGAACGTGCACTAGAAGCATTGAACAAAATAAAAGAGGAACTGCAAGCCCAAGTTGAACTCTTCCAACCAAATTTTAACAAACCTTTCGAATTAACCACAGATGCTAGTAATTACGCTATCGGAGCCGTATTGTCTCATAATCAAAAACCTATATCATTTATTTCCCGAACACTCAGCGAAACAGAACAGAATTACTCCACGAATGAGAAAGAGTTACTCGCAATTGTGTGGTCACTACAGAAACTACGTAATTACTTGTATGGTATAGCTGATTTAACAATTTACACTGACCATCAATCTTTAATCTTCTCTATATCAGAAAAAAACCGCAATACAAAATTAAAAATATGGAAAAATTGTATCGAAGAATACGGCGCAAAACTCGTTTACAAACCCGGACATCAGAACGTTGTCGCTGACGCACTTTCTCGCCAGCAAATAAACAACACTGTAAACTCTGATGACTCCCAACATTCAGCACAAAGCTCCCCAACACAAAAACTCAAACGAGTAAAGCAACCACTAAAGGCATTTAGGAACCAAATTATTGTAAGACAGTCAGATCAGAATCCCATCGAAATATCCTCACAAAACATATTTTCTAACAACCGACACACGATTTTTTTTAACACCAAAACTGAAATGCTAGACAGACTAAAAAATATAATTAGACCAAAGGTAACTAATGCCCTGCAAATAGACGAGGAAATATTATTTCACGTCGAAAATGACATTATCGACACATTTCCAACCGTATCGATCGTACTAGCGCAAAAATTGGTTGACGACATCACCGAAACCGAACAACAAGAACAAATCATAAAAGACACACACAGACGTGCTCACAGAAACTATAAAAATAACGCACAGGAAATTTCGCTCAGATATTACTGGCCCAACATACGTGACGCTTGTAAAAAGGAAGTACAGGACTGCGAAATTTGCCTCACAAACAAATATGAACGCCGACCAAATAAACAACCAATAGGTTCAGCACCAGTACCGAGCAAGGTAGGCGAATACATACACTTAGACTTATTTTTTATGAGCAATAATATGTACATTAGTTCAACCGACAAGTACTCAAAATTCTGCTATTTGAGACAAATACCATCAAAGAAGGACACATACAAATACATCGACGCGATACTATCACAAATATACCCTAATGCAAAGTTTGTAATGACTGATAACGAGTCAACATTTACTGGCATATGTGCACAACAAATATACAAGCGATTACAAATAACGCATACCAAAACTCCAGCCTATCATTCAACAACAAACGGTCAAGTTGAACGGACACATAGCACCATAATTGAACTCGCAAAAGTTTTGGCACACCAACACAGTTCGGCACCGGATGAACAAATATTTAAAGCAGTCCGACAGTACAACAAAACTATCCATTCGGTAACCAACGAGAAACCCGAGGACGTGTTTTTCAATCAAAGGAGGTATCCTGACATCAAAGAGCGTATTCAACAAAACCAAGAGAGAGTTTTGCGATACCACAACCGCAATCGCAAACAACTGAACTACAAAGGAGAAGACGTAATATATTCAAAGACGCATAGACGGAACAAAAACGTAAAAAAATACGCGAAAACTATAGTCAAAAAAGACAACGGCGACACAGTAACAACAAATAAAAGAGGAATTATCCATAAGGACAATATTAGAGCAAAGGCATGTACGGAATAGTGTTTACCTTACTTTTCTCTATCGCACTTTGCGACAATATAATAGATTTAACTAATAGGAAATATGTTCTAGTGGAAACCGACCCTGTTTACATTTATCAGGATACAGCTTACTTGTATCACATATCTAACCTTTCAAAAATACTAGCACCATACGAAAGTATAATGAAAACATCGTATAATCTAGAAAACCAACCTGAAACTCAAATTTTAGTGAACAAAATCGAAACTCTGAAAACTCAACTCATTCCAAATATTTATAGACCAAAAAGATCATTAAACTTTCTTGGCTCCGTGTTAAAGTTCATCACTGGCACTCCAGACCACGATGACCTTGTAGAAATCAAAACTTCACTTAATATGATAGTAGAAAATAATAATAAGCAAAGAGCAATTAACTCACAGTTCGAAAGAATACTCGAAACCCTTGATCCCAAAGCAATAACCGAAAACATTGTTATATCAGAAGTTTATAATGAACTCCAATCAATAACAAACACTTTAAATTTTGCGAAAACTAATAATTTTTATTCTGGCACATTAAATTTGAAAGATGTGTACGATTTAATAAACCACGAAAAACTAGATCTTCCAATAATTAATATATTAGAATATGCCGACATTCTATCTGTTACCTACAAGAAGCAATTATAACAATATACAAATATCCCATCCTAGAAACTAAATGTAGCCTATTTAATGTATATCCTTTAGCATATAAGCATGGTAAAATTTAGACCCTAAGATCGCAAAATGTAACAACTATCAAAGAATATCCAAATGTAGAAATTGTATGAGTAACTTTATTTGTAAGTCCGAACCCTCCGACAATTGTACTATAAAAATATTAGAAGACAAATCAGCTCAATGCGAAACAGTCCACGAAAATAATGATCCACTCCGCATCCTAGAGAACGGATACACACTTGGAACAACATGCATATATCAGGCCCTAAATTAATACGCTTTAATGAACCTACAACCATCGATAATATCACATATTACAATCATCAACGACAACTTAGAGAAATCATACACAACCAGCATAGCGAACAACTTGAAGTACTCCGCATCCTTTCTTCAAACTCAATCTACAAATTCAGCAATATCCAAAAACTCTCAACATTTTTGATACCTATTGAGGAAAACTCAGTATATTTTACGTTCTTCATCATAATGGGTTTCCTTACTTTAGTAGTCATCACTTATGGTATGGTACATCTCTGCCGATTCTATGACAATAGAAGAATGCTTCACAGACAAAGACAAATTGACGAATTATACGAAATCGAAATGAACCGTCTTCAACACCAACTCGTAGCAGCACCATAGCGGTGACGCTCCGTTTTAAGAGGGAGGAGAGTTAACGACGTTAGTACTAACATACATATATATGTATGTATACACCACATACATATATACACTGCATACATATATGTATACATAATTATTGTTTACAAACACTAATACCTTTGATCTTGTATGATAACAATATCAAAACAACAGAACTTGTCTAAACATGATTTACCACGAACTGCAACGGACAAAACTTATAACAATACCCAGCGGGGCATAAAAGGCCTTCATATGGCCTTAGTCATGTCGGAATTGTAAGGTAGAAAGGGCTTACTCCGCCATATAAGCTTCATATCTTTTTAACACTGCATGTCCTACAGCGTGAGGCCCTACCTCAAGCGACATAAAAAAGGAGTAAATGAGGCCTTACCTCTGCTATCTAAAAAAGAAGTAAATGAGGCCTTACCTCTGCTATCTAAAAAAGAAGTAAATGAGGTCTTACCTCTGCTATCTAAAAAAGAAGTAAATGAGGCCTTACCTCTTCTATCTAAAAAAGGAGTAAATCAGGCCTTACCTCTGCTATCTAAAAAAGGAGTAAATGAGGCCTTATTGTTGTATTAAAAATAAGCTGTCAAATAATGACACGAAAGAATTTTAATTCATCAATATTTTAGGTTTTTTTATATACCCTATTTTTTATTAATTGTATCGATTTTTTTACATCATTTTCATAACTTTTGAAGCCGTATTCGGGGGACTTCAGAGCATCTACAATTAGAAATAGCAAATTGTGAGTTGTGAATTTATGTATTTAATTTAAACAAACATACCAAATAATAATTTTCCAAATAAGATGGTTTCTTTTAAGGATTTTTTCTTTTGCAGCCCATCCCAATTGTACTCTAACAAACACTTGTCCCTGAACTTTTAAAAAGTGGACACCCGTCTATATTGATATCAATATATGTATAGGCAATCCATATTGGGAGGCAAAGAAATTTTCATCAAAGAAAGGGCTTTTTCTATTCCGAAATGAAAGTAAAGGCGACACTTCAATTATATTAATTTCTGAGTTAGGCAACGTCATTAATTGTTTCTTTGATGCAGGCACACACACGTCAGCACTACAAAATATTTGGAGAATTTCATCGCATGCTCTCTTACGAATTTTATATTTTACACACCAATTACTTAATTTCGCATTTATGTCATTATTATTGTTGTTAGAGTTACCAGTAGCCACATTATGCACATTACATACATATATTTATATTTAGTTCTTCTGGTACATTTTCGATATACATTGTAACTAGAAACATTTTCAGTTTCTGGAACAATCGTTTTTTTCACGATTTCAATTGTGCTCTTTTTTTTTCTTGCCACAAGTCGACGAAAATGTCTATCACTCACTCCACATTTTTTTCCCCCCATTTCAATAGATTAATTAATTTACTATTTAATTAGTTTAAATTATATCTGTATTAATTTAGATTTAAAAAAACTACCATTTACTACTTTTAAGTCTGCGCACCAAATGAGAGCAATTAATAACTATACGCTTAAACGCAGCGTTTCCGAAGACCACAAAAAATAAACAATAACAACAAACACAGTAACGCTGCTGCATATACGCAATATTTAGTGGCGACAAGAGGTCGGCGGCAGATAACAGTAAAAAATATACAAATGCAGTGCTGCTTTGAAAATGAATATAATAGTCTACTTTGTCTTTTGCTTTTGTACACCTTACCCTACGCTACTAAAAGAAGGTCATTGTGAGGCATTCATGAGGAAGGGAAGGTATTAAACAAATAAGGCCTTACCCTGCTTTTGTGAGGCCTTTATTTTGTCCCCGCTGGGTAGAAATGGACTATCACTAAAACAAACCCAAATCGCTACCTACTAGTAAACAGATAACGACCGACGCATTTTTCGTACTATAAATAGCTTTAAGATTCATGTAAACAGGTCAGTCTAAAGATTATGAATAAAGAGTGCACATTTCAGTGTAACACAAAAAAATATTATTTTTACTCAAAATATCGAGTAACGATATTAACTCGCTCGACTGTGCAACTACGTATGTATATGCCTCTATTCACCGCTGAAGGCTCTATTTTTGTTAGGCCGTACGCTGACCAGAAAGGCCTGACCGGCTTTGTTAAGAAATCAAACGTGGAGAATTTCAACGGCTTACCTGTTATCTCCGTTTTTTTTTTGTTTGATATGCGTAGGTTTCTATTTATTGTGGGTTGCTCGGAAACTATTGTTCAGATGGGTCCTTGTTTATGGCCTTGCTGCACGTTGGGCCGATCTTTTGTTTGCCTTTATGATGACGAGCAGCTTTTGGTGCCTGGTTGCACTTTCTTAACTGTCCGCTTGTGATTTATTTTTGAACTGCCCCGGTTTCCCAGGGACTTTCACTCACTTGCACACGTCTGCAAATTGCTTTCACAGGCTCTTTCCTTACACTGCCCTACTGGTAGGGGCTTTCCATTAGCACTTTCACTGCACTGCCCTGCTTCTCAGGGACTTTCCAACACTTGCACAGCCCTGCTAATCAGTGGCTTTCACTGCAAGTGGTTGCTAGCGCTTTATTTGGGAGGCACTTGCTGCCGGCGCTCACTGCCCTTATTTGTAGGGACTTTCCACTAGCACTTTCGCTCGACTGCCCAGTTTCTCAGGGACTTTCCGACCCTTGCGCAGCCCTGCTAATCAGTGGCTTTCAATGCAAGTGACTTTCACTGGACTGTCCTGCTTTTTAGGGACTTTCAAACACTTGCTTTCACTGCAAGTGAGTTTCACTGCACTGCCCTGCCTTTCAGGGACTTTCCAACACTTGCGCAGCCCTGCTAATCAGTGGCTTTCACTGCAAGTGGTTGCTAGCGCTTTATTTGGGAGACACTTTCCACTAGCACTTTCACTGGACTGCCCTGTTTCTCAGGGACTTTCCGACACTTGCGCAGCCCTGCTTATCAGTGGCTTTTCACGGCAATTAGTTGCTAGCGCTTTATTCGTAGCCCCTTGGTGCCGGCGCTCACTGCCCTTATTTGTAGGGACTTTCCACTAGCACTTTCACTGGACTGCCCTGTTTCTCAGGGACTTTCCGACACTTGCGCAGCCCTGCTAATCAGTGGCTTTCACTGCAATTAGTTGCTAGCGCTTTATTCGTAGCCCCTTGGTGCCAGCGCTCACTGCCCTTATTTGTAGGGACTTTCCACTAGCACTTTCACTGCACTGCCCTGCTTCTCAGGGACTTTTCACTGAAAAAGGCAGGTTAATAGATACATATATACGTGTATGGTTAAAAAAGCAAAAAGATCGGGACTCGCCCGCTATCCTCAGACCGTTTCCCGGTGAATTCTAAGCCGCTAGCGCTGAAAAGGAATGTCTCCCTTTTTTTTTTTCTTTGGGTTGGTTTCGACTTACCAATTTTCTCCTTTGACTGCTGCACAAATTGATCTGCTGGTTGCTTCCCAGCTGTCGCGTTGATGAAATCGTTGATGTCGGTTTTGAGAAAATTGGTTTTTGTCCAAAAAATATCAGCGCTCTATTCTTTTGTTTGTTGTTGAATAGTAAAATGGCGGTGCCAGTAAATGTCAAAAGCCGTGAAGGCACCTTCTTTTTAGTAGTCTCGTTCACAATGGTGTTTCGAGATTACGAAAATTGGGACTTGGCGAGAGTTGCCAGTGGAGTAAATGTGAGAAATAATGTAGTCACCGAGCGTCGCAGGTATCCGGCTCGAAGGACCATGTTCGAGCGGGGGAATGAAAATAATCAAAATTCCTTTTGAATTTCGACAACGGGGATCACGAGACGCCGAAACTCTCCTATTACCTCTCACGAAACTTCCACTCAACAAATATTTGTTGGAAGAAACAATTCGCTGTAGTTTAAAAATATATGCATAAATTCGTTTTTATAAGTGAAATATGTATTACTCACCGCTGATGTTGCTGTTCACCGAAGCTCGAACTGGAAAAAGAAGAGCCCGTTTTTCCCGCAGTCGCCGCATTTATAGCCTCCACAGAAGGTGGAATCTGGCACCGGTATCAGCTAACAGGACTCGTGCACAAAGGAATAGAAGTAACGAGTTCTGTCAGCCAGTGGTCAACAGCGACATCTATCGGTACCGTGCTTAGCCTAGTATTAGACTGCATGCTTAAACAAAAGCTAAAGTCATTATAAAAATGCAAAGCGACTTTATTGAAATGCTAAACTGAATCCGTCTCTACATTCTAAAGAGTAAGTGCGCAATTTAAAACCCTTGAATATACATGGAGAACTTAGATCAGAATTTAAAATTTACCCAAAGTTGCTTAATAAATTTTTTATGGCTATCACTATAACGTAATTTTCTTTACTGAAACCTGGCTCTATCCACATATTTTTAATTCCGATACCTTTCCTAATCAATATCAAATTTAAATAAATGATCGTAAGGACAGAGTCGGTGGTGGTGTTCCTTTGCAATTCATTCTTTAATTCCATTCGAAGAATTTAATGTCCCCTTCATTGAGTCAACCGAATTTAAAGCAATACGGGTTCTGGTAGGCAACGCTGTGTTGCATGCTGGTTGTGAGATGAGGTTGCTGACATTAAATGTGCCGGATTGATGGGTAGGGTCTTAGGCTTAATAAAGGAAGGTCTCTACCTTCTTCGTTGGTCTCGTTTCAAATGCAGAAAAACTAAGATTGAACTTTTTAAATTTTTTACATATATTGGATGTGGAGAACAGGATGAAAAGAAGGGTGACGTTAGAAGAAAAACGCATACAAGAGCACATAAAGAAAGCAATGAATTTTAAAGAAGACGTAGACAATATAAATTGTGCATTTGCTTCTGTTATCGCGCAGAATGTGCGACTAGGTTAACTTAGGTTAAAGTGGCTGCTAGCTAGGCCTTTAGCCCGTTGTGGTAGCACGCGGATTTGAAAACTCCCCCTATTCGAACCAACATGTGGAATTTACGACTATTACTAGCTTGCAAATCTCTACTTTGGCCAGATCGCTAAGCTCTCCGAAGAACTCTGATCCCAAGAATTTTCTTCTTCTAGCCCATAGTGCAGGACATTCACATAGAAGGTGCCTCACGGTTTCAGGCTCTTCTTCATTTCTGCAGCTTCTACAGAAGTCATTGCAGGGCACACCTAGTCTCTCTGCGTGTCTGCCGATTACCACATGACCTGTTATAATTCCTTACACTAAGGACAGGTCTCCCCTGCCCAGCATGAGAAGACCTTGTGATCGCTTGACGTCCCACTCCGGCAACAAAAGCTTGGACTTTCCTTCCCTTGGAGCCTTCCAGCCTGATGAAAGCGGAGTGGATGTCCCCCTCCTTGAGAGCTCATCTGCTGTTTCGTTGCCTGGTATGTTGCTGTGCCCTGGCACCCATACCAAGTGAAAAGTAAACTGCTCCTTCATCTCGTTTAGAGACTTGCGACAGTTTGCTACCGTTTTAGAGTTACAGTTGACCGAATCAAGTGGCTTTAGTGCTGCTTGACTGTCGGAAAATATAAAGATATCTTTGAATTCAACCTCTTCTTTTCTTAGGTTGTCCACCGTCTCCTGTATAGCAGCGACCTCAGCCTGAAAGACGCTTCAGTAGTCAGGCAGACGGTAAGATTTTTCTAATCTTACTTGAGCTGAGAAAACACTCCCTCTCCCTCTGTTCTCAAGCTTTGAGCAATCAGTGTGGAAGTGGAGTGACTTCTCCGATCCAGGGGATCTATTGGATCACCAGTCTCTTTGAGAAATTATTAGGATATTTAGTACGTTGTCTGATGCTTCCGAGCGGGTTGTACGAAGAGCGCCACCTGTGCATATCACGCCGATCTTTGCACCCTTTGCAGTGCTGATTGTGTGGTTTTCTTATCGAGACATAGCCTCCACACCAATGCCCTATACAGCAGGATTGGTCTGACCACGGCTGTGTATAGCCAGTGCATAATTTTGGGAGATAAGCCACATTTTTTTCCGATGGCTCCCTTGCAGCTGTAGAGGGCCACCGTTGCCTTCTTACTGCGCTCCTGGACGTTCGGTGTCCAAGAAAGTTTTTTGTCTAGTATCACGCCTAGATATTTTGCGACGTCCCCTAGCCTCAGTACTCTATTTGCCACTAAAGGAAGCCTTAGAGGTGGGATCTTATATTTTCTTGTAAACAGAACAAGTTCAGTTTTGTTCGGGTTTACAACCAAACCTTTATCTTTGGTCCAGTTCTCTACCCTTCTAAGTTTTTCCTGCATGATGTCGCAAAGCGTCTGAGGAAATTTTCCCCTTACTACCACCGCAAGGTCGTGTGTGTTTCTAGGAGAAGTCTGATAGTATCCTCTGCCGACCCCGTCCACGACCCGACCGACCTAAGCAAGCATCTCGGGGCTATTCAGGGGGAGCTATAGAGAATCCTACTCAGCCTCGATCCATCTGACACAGATTCCATAGAGCCGCAGAAGTCCCCGCAAGAAGACCTCTTCGAATGCCTTAAGAGCTTTTTATAGTCCCCTAAGTGAGACCAGTAAATTTCCCATTGTGAGTCACATTAGGTTATTTTCGCTAGGTTAAATAAAGTCCGACAGAGTCTGCGAGCCTTGTCGATATCTGCATTCCACCATGGTGGCTTCTTATTTCTCTTGGCTTCTTTATTGGACGTGCCTTATCAAGAGCCTTCCGACATGCGATGATAAACTGGTTTACAGAGTATTCTGGTTCCCCTGGCCTACACGGTACTCTTATTCGTTGGCCTGAAAGCCGCTTATCTTTCCTATATCTACACCTGTCAGTATTTTTTAAGTTTCTCAAGGGTTCAGTTCTAGGCGAAACCCCATCTAGGCAGAAAGAGATATAGCGATGGTCCGAAAAGCAGTGTTCATCAAGCACTTTCCAGTTTCTGACCACAGCGTCCGCCTTCTCCGAGACGAGGGTCACGTCCAGCAATTCCCTTCTGCTATTACTTTAATTACTTACAGCTAGCTTGGCTTTCCTGGCTATTGACCTCCAGGCTCACTGTTGTGGTGTCCTCATCACTAAATTGAGGAACAACCAGATATTTTAGCTTTGAGTTAACAAGAATGTAGACCCTGGGTCTTTCCTCAGTTGCTCAGGGCGATATCTGCTGCCTCCCTTTTCGCCAGCTGGAGCAGCAGTGCAGCAGACGCTATTTTACTGAGGTGGAGGTTTATGTGGACGACGCGCACTATCATGGACGCATCCTCTATCCCCCTCCACCACTAAACGGTTGCCTTGGTCGTCATCGTCCGACATGAGTTCCTCCTCCGTATACTTACGGAAGGTGAACCCAATGCCCAGCGATAATATCCCCTTCATCCTCGCTTAACTGGTCTGCCTCCGCTTCTACGCTGCGCCCCGCATTGACATCATTAATGAACACCCTAATACGAGCGGTGCCAAACCCATAACTGATGGTCCCTTCCGTCCTTTCCAGAATCGGTAGGGATTCTCCATTTAGCTTCAGGACCACCTGACGCATCGCTTTGTGCTGAGAAAGTATTTTTTCAATAAAGAATCAATATATGTTTAAGCTTAGTTCATGGCGATCATGCCACTGCCAACGACCGGCAATTTGGGTATCAAATACGATCCCGTCATTAACCTGCAGAGAAGGCAAGCTGAAAACTAACTTACAACTAGTAGGTGCACCGGGCCCAGCTAATGATCCAGCACAATGTAGTGCAAATTGTCACGCGAAGCCAAGAGCAAAGACAAGCGTTGAGTGCAGCATACAACAACAGCGAAACCCACAGCGGCAACCCAGAATCCTGAAACAGGTAAACCGACCACAGAAATAAATAACCACAGCCGCACCAGAAACGAAACGCGGGCCACTAGAAAATCCGGCACCAATGGGGGAAGAAATACCAGATGATAGCAAACCACCAAAATACGATGAACTTAGAGTTATTCCCAAAACTGGCGATCACATTGAACTTTAAACTGGCAGTAGATGTTAAATATATTTTTATATATTAGCATAAATTTGGCAGCCTTAGAAAAAAAATTTAAGTATGCAGGATATTAAAACCAAAGAAGAATTTGACAGAATATTTAAATAGTGTCCGCATAAAAGATTTTATTAAAATCTCTGAGAAATTCGACAAAAGCAATAAAACTTTAAAACAGGGCCCGAAACCGATTACCGACAATTCAGAAAAAAGAAAGAAATAGCCGAAACATTCAGGCTATTAAATTTAACTACAAATACAGTAGATAGACTAATAATAAAAGAAAAAATTAATGAATTAAGAAATAAAAAATAAAAGGAAAATTGTTTCCTAATTACCGAGTAAATTGGAATGCAGACAAGTTTTGTACATATCTAATTTTTCTTATTAATAAACAAATACGAAATTATAACGAGTCTATTCTTCACCTTGTAAAAATGGCATGGTGGAAAACCGTATTAAACGGTATCTTAATATGTATAGCAGGATACGAAGTCGGTAAGGAAAGTTCTGAAGAGAAAAATTCCGAAAATAAATTGGTCAAATACGAACCGAAACTTAGTATAGAAAATAAGGAAGAAATTTCAGACAAATGGCTAACAATTTTTGTATGCGTAATTACATTACTAATTGTCGCAATTGCAATTTTAATAAGAAATTATATAAGGAATAAATTGAGACAATTGAACAATGTACAACAACATGGATGATTTAGTTGTATTAGAATGTTCTGAAAAACACATGCAAACAAACTTAAGAGACGTGTTCTCCACTTGTAGAAAATACAACCAAAAACTACATCCAGATAAATATCTATTTTTCAGCCAAGAAGTAACTTATTTAGGCCATAAATGTACAAACAAAGGAATATCACCTGACCCAAGCAAATTTGAAACAGTCCAAAATTATCCAACACCAAAAACAGCCGATGAAGTTACGAGATTCGTAGCTTTCTGCAATTATTACAGAAGATTCGTACCGAATTTTGCAGAACACTCAAGGAAATTAACTAGGCTCTGCAAAAAGAATGTTTCCTTCAATTGGACAGAATAATGTCAAAAAGCTTTTGTCTACTTAAAGGAAGGACTAATTAGTCCAAAACTTTTGCAATACCCAGATTTCAATAAAGAATTCTGCATAACAACAGACGCTAGTGGGTACGCTTGTGGGGCAGTCCTTAGCCAAGAACACGATTGCGAACAGTTACCAATTGCTTACGCTTCTATCGATTTAGAGGAGTACGATATTGAAGTGGAGTATATCGCCGGAAAAGAAAATCACATTGCGGATGCATTATCGCGCATAACAATTACAAACCTAAAAATATGTCGGTGGAAGCAAGAAAAATACTAATAGTAACAAGAAGATAAGCAGCAAAAAATACCAGAAAGTCACAAAGGGAACCCCAAAATATACGAAGCGCTAAATAAATTCGGAGTAACAAGACATGTCGAGCTCGTTTTCAATCCTCCGAAACTACATTTCAAAAAAGGAAATAAAATTTGTAGCGATTTGGATACAAGCAACCTAATTGTTGAGGATAAGATCGACTTAGGACAATTCTTTACCAGGCTTGAAAAAGAGGCCGGCAATTTAGGACTTGTTCAAATACAGTTGTCCTTAGGGGACAAATTGTTTAAAAGAAATCTTACTGCAGTATGCAAATTTATAGAAATGGGTAACAAGGTTCTCAAAAATCTAACAATCGCACTAACCCCAGAGGTTATATATGTGACAAATCCGGGGAAAATTTAAGAAATTCTGTAAGAAAAATAAAACCATTAAGCATATAAAGGAACCAATGAAAATAACGGAAACACCCCCGTATTTCGCGTATTGTTACAATACAACTCCATCAACCATACTTAAATATTGCCCTACTGAACTTATATTTGCAAAAAACCCACCGAATTACGAATTTCTAAAAGAAAAGAAAATCAGCCCAATGTACAACCACGAAGCTTGCGACAAAGAAGTAAAATATAGACTTCAAATAGCACAGCAAAGAGCTAGGAAATTAGTCCAAGAAGCTAAAGAAAAACAAAAATTTAATTACGATAAAAGTAGCCTCAGTAAGGAAATAAACATAGGAGATTTAGTGTTAGTTAGAGAAGAGGCCTCCCATAAGTTAGATAATAAATATAAGGGACATTATAAGGTTAAAAGTATTGATAAAAATAATAATTTTACATTAATACCACATAGAATAGGAACTAGTAATACAAACAACAAAAAATAAAGAAATTATAATTTACAAGAACAGACTTAAATTAATATAAAACCTTTACAAAAAAAAAAAAAAGAAAAAAAACCAATCCATTCCACTTTACTCATAATAATAAACAGGCACACGTGCCAAAGAAAAAAAAACAACATGTTATGTTCATAAAAAAATACATGGGAAACAAATGTAAAAAAAAAAAAAACCTCATAAACAAAGTATTTACTTTCGATATCAAGTTACCGTTATGCAATAAATTGCATACGAAACGCAATAAAAATTTTGTAAACGCAAGCAAACCTTAAGTGTGTCATTAAGTTTTTTTAATAGTCATACACAATTCTCTTCAATTGAATACGACTATTCCTAAGACGGATGGTGTAGCATTACCCAGAATGCGTTTCACTTTCAATGCATTGTCATACAAATATTGACCCAACTCCCGTTGGGTTCAACAACATATATACAAGCCAAATATCTGCTTACATTTGTCAACTCGATTACTCAACCCGTCAGCATGGCTGATCGACAGTGTCGCGGTTTTTCAATGTAAACCGCCAACTTATTGCTGACTTTGCATACAATGTAAATCATAGCTGGGTACTAATGATTAGAAATCCTAATGATTAGCAATCGGATTAGATGTCTTTTTTTGGCCGAACAATTGATTTATTTTGATTAGTTGGCCATTTTAGAAGATTACTAATTGATTTGATTAGAAGTAATCGAAAATCTAATCGCGATTAGTGACGATTAGCATTTCTAATCAAAACTAATCAAATCTAATCAAAAAATCTAATCGATTAGATATCTTGATTAGTTTTGATTAGATGGACATTTTGAACTAGTTTTGTGACCAAAATTTGTATTTATCATATTTATTTTATATATTTACAAAATATAACATACACATATACATACTTATTTTATAGATCTATGTATGTAGGATTTCAAATACTAGAAAGCAAGTATTGATATTAAAATATATGTACAACAAATTCAAACATTATAGCTCACAAGAAGTCAACAAAAAAAAACCAAACCAAACCAACCGACCACAGAAATAAATAACCACAGCCGCACCAGAAACGAAACGCGGGCCACTAGAAAATCCGGCACCAATGGGGGAAGAAATACCAGATGATAGCAAACCACCAAAATACGATGAACTTAGAGTTATTCCCAAAACTGGCGATCACATTGAACTTTAAACTGGCAGTAGATGTTAAATATATTTTTATATATTAGCATAAATTTGGCAGCCTTAGAAAAAAAATTTAAGTATGCAGGATATTAAAACCAAAGAAGAATTTGACAGAATATTTAAATAGTGTCCGCATAAAAGATTTTATTAAAATCTCTGAGAAATTCGACAAAAGCAATAAAACTTTAAAACAGGGCCCGAAACCGATTACCGACAATTCAGAAAAAAGAAAGAAATAGCCGAAACATTCAGGCTATTAAATTTAACTACAAATACAGTAGATAGACTAATAATAAAAGAAAAAATTAATGAATTAAGAAATAAAAAATAAAAGGAAAATTGTTTCCTAATTACCGAGTAAATTGGAATGCAGACAAGTTTTGTACATATCTAATTTTTCTTATTAATAAACAAATACGAAATTATAACGAGTCTATTCTTCACCTTGTAAAAATGGCATGGTGGAAAACCGTATTAAACGGTATCTTAATATGTATAGCAGGATACGAAGTCGGTAAGGAAAGTTCTGAAGAGAAAAATTCCGAAAATAAATTGGTCAAATACGAACCGAAACTTAGTATAGAAAATAAGGAAGAAATTTCAGACAAATGGCTAACAATTTTTGTATGCGTAATTACATTACTAATTGTCGCAATTGCAATTTTAATAAGAAATTATATAAGGAATAAATTGAGACAATTGAACAATGTACAACAACATGGATGATTTAGTTGTATTAGAATGTTCTGAAAAACACATGCAAACAAACTTAAGAGACGTGTTCTCCACTTGTAGAAAATACAACCAAAAACTACATCCAGATAAATATCTATTTTTCAGCCAAGAAGTAACTTATTTAGGCCATAAATGTACAAACAAAGGAATATCACCTGACCCAAGCAAATTTGAAACAGTCCAAAATTATCCAACACCAAAAACAGCCGATGAAGTTACGAGATTCGTAGCTTTCTGCAATTATTACAGAAGATTCGTACCGAATTTTGCAGAACACTCAAGGAAATTAACTAGGCTCTGCAAAAAGAATGTTTCCTTCAATTGGACAGAATAATGTCAAAAAGCTTTTGTCTACTTAAAGGAAGGACTAATTAGTCCAAAACTTTTGCAATACCCAGATTTCAATAAAGAATTCTGCATAACAACAGACGCTAGTGGGTACGCTTGTGGGGCAGTCCTTAGCCAAGAACACGATTGCGAACAGTTACCAATTGCTTACGCTTCTATCGATTTAGAGGAGTACGATATTGAAGTGGAGTATATCGCCGGAAAAGAAAATCACATTGCGGATGCATTATCGCGCATAACAATTACAAACCTAAAAATATGTCGGTGGAAGCAAGAAAAATACTAATAGTAACAAGAAGATAAGCAGCAAAAAATACCAGAAAGTCACAAAGGGAACCCCAAAATATACGAAGCGCTAAATAAATTCGGAGTAACAAGACATGTCGAGCTCGTTTTCAATCCTCCGAAACTACATTTCAAAAAAGGAAATAAAATTTGTAGCGATTTGGATACAAGCAACCTAATTGTTGAGGATAAGATCGACTTAGGACAATTCTTTACCAGGCTTGAAAAAGAGGCCGGCAATTTAGGACTTGTTCAAATACAGTTGTCCTTAGGGGACAAATTGTTTAAAAGAAATCTTACTGCAGTATGCAAATTTATAGAAATGGGTAACAAGGTTCTCAAAAATCTAACAATCGCACTAACCCCAGAGGTTATATATGTGACAAATCCGGGGAAAATTTAAGAAATTCTGTAAGAAAAATAAAACCATTAAGCATATAAAGGAACCAATGAAAATAACGGAAACACCCCCGTATTTCGCGTATTGTTACAATACAACTCCATCAACCATACTTAAATATTGCCCTACTGAACTTATATTTGCAAAAAACCCACCGAATTACGAATTTCTAAAAGAAAAGAAAATCAGCCCAATGTACAACCACGAAGCTTGCGACAAAGAAGTAAAATATAGACTTCAAATAGCACAGCAAAGAGCTAGGAAATTAGTCCAAGAAGCTAAAGAAAAACAAAAATTTAATTACGATAAAAGTAGCCTCAGTAAGGAAATAAACATAGGAGATTTAGTGTTAGTTAGAGAAGAGGCCTCCCATAAGTTAGATAATAAATATAAGGGACATTATAAGGTTAAAAGTATTGATAAAAATAATAATTTTACATTAATACCACATAGAATAGGAACTAGTAATACAAACAACAAAAAATAAAGAAATTATAATTTACAAGAACAGACTTAAATTAATATAAAACCTTTACAAAAAAAAAAAAAGAAAAAAAACCAATCCATTCCACTTTACTCATAATAATAAACAGGCACACGTGCCAAAGAAAAAAAAACAACATGTTATGTTCATAAAAAAATACATGGGAAACAAATGTAAAAAAAAAAAAAACCTCATAAACAAAGTATTTACTTTCGATATCAAGTTACCGTTATGCAATAAATTGCATACGAAACGCAATAAAAATTTTGTAAACGCAAGCAAACCTTAAGTGTGTCATTAAGTTTTTTTAATAGTCATACACAATTCTCTTCAATTGAATACGACTATTCCTAAGACGGATGGTGTAGCATTACCCAGAATGCGTTTCACTTTCAATGCATTGTCATACAAATATTGACCCAACTCCCGTTGGGTTCAACAACATATATACAAGCCAAATATCTGCTTACATTTGTCAACTCGATTACTCAACCCGTCAGCATGGCTGATCGACAGTGTCGCGGTTTTTCAATGTAAACCGCCAACTTATTGCTGACTTTGCATACAATGTAAATCATAGCTGGGTACTAATGATTAGAAATCCTAATGATTAGCAATCGGATTAGATGTCTTTTTTTGGCCGAACAATTGATTTATTTTGATTAGTTGGCCATTTTAGAAGATTACTAATTGATTTGATTAGAAGTAATCGAAAATCTAATCGCGATTAGTGACGATTAGCATTTCTAATCAAAACTAATCAAATCTAATCAAAAAATCTAATCGATTAGATATCTTGATTAGTTTTGATTAGATGGACATTTTGAACTAGTTTTGTGACCAAAATTTGTATTTATCATATTTATTTTATATATTTACAAAATATAACATACACATATACATACTTATTTTATAGATCTATGTATGTAGGATTTCAAATACTAGAAAGCAAGTATTGATATTAAAATATATGTACAACAAATTCAAACATTATAGCTCACAAGAAGTCAACAAAAAAAAACCAAATTCATATTTCATCAGTTCTGACAAAAAAAAATACATTTCGATATTAAAATTACGTCTCTTTAAATGAATGCTCTTTGAATGAATGTTACATATAATTCACAAAAAATTTACATTAGACTTCATTAATACCAACTTTTCAAAAGAAAAGTCCGACAATGAATTTCGTCTTGGAGTGTTGATTATGCCTGCAAATGAAAACAGGCGTTCGACGGGCGCTGAAGATGCCAGTGGGGTGTTAAACGCTATGCATGCTTCTTTTAACACACAATATTTCGTCCAAATTTCAGGGCCGGGATCCGGGTCACACAAATAACCGCAAAGCTGATTGCTTATGGCGCTTTTTAACCCGTTGGACGCGGTAGGTGTAACTTGGGTTTTGGGAATACATTTCTCTACGTCATCTTCTGTAACCAAAATAATTTTAGCTTTGAAAAATCATGAAATAGTAATAAAGTTACCGTCATCATCAAAATCATAAAAAGAATTTTCATTGCTCAAATTCGGCACGTCCGTTGCAATATATGGCGGATCATTTTTGAACAAAGTGCATATGACTTCAATCACCCTTTTGCGGATCTGCTCCTCAGTACAGTCAGGCGATGTTTTTTGGACAACCCGGAACCATTTCATTTTCACATTTGGAGTCAATACAGCTGCCGCTATTGCCATGTTTACCTCGGGAGCCAATGTGAAATACAATTTAAACCTTTCTCTCAATTGATGTTCTAACTGCACTGCTGTTGAGCTAATTTTGCTCAAAAGTTCGGGTTTTCTGGATAATTTTAGCAGCTTATTACTCAAAGAAAGTAACGCAGGAATAATACAACCATATTTCACATTGGTTTCACCTTGGAGAAAGTCCAAAGTTTGGGAAATAGGCTCCATTAGCAGCTTGTACGACTCCAAATATTGAAAATCACTTGATGTAAAAGGAGACAGAGTCAGTTCATCGGAAAGCTCACTCAACTTCTCCTTGTACTGTAGTAACCTCCGGATTGCATCATATAGTGAGTTCCACCTAGTTACTACTGGTACAACAAGAGCTGAACCTAGAATGCTCTGGATGATTTCGGATGATTTTGGCCATTTGCACTTTCTCCATAATTGATGGCATTTTTTGATCGTCTGAAAAAAGTAAATTTTAATGTAAATTGCATTTCAATTAAACTATGTATAAATATTACCATTGTGTGTTGACTATGTAGTGCTGGATGCTCTCTCAAAATCCTGTGGAAGTCAGTGGTAGCTAGTAAATTCAGTGTGTGAGAGGCACACCTTTCGTGCTTCGGCAAATATTTGTCATTTTGGAAAGTCGGCATTTCGCGCCCGTCGAACGCCTGTTTTCATTTGCAGGCATAATCAACACTCCAAGACGAAATTCATTGTCGGACTTTTCTTTTGAAAAGTTGGTATTAATGAAGTCTAATGTAAATTTTTTGTGAATTATATGTAACGAAAATCAGCATTCATTTAAAGAGACGTAATTTTAATATCGAAATGTATTTTTTTTTTTCAGAACTGACGAAATATGAATTTGGTTTTTTTTTGTTGACTTCTTGTGAGCTATAATGTTTGAATTTGTTGTACATATGTTTTAATATCAATACTTGCTTTCTAGTATTTGAAATCCTACATAGATCTATAAAATAAGTATATGTGTATGTTATATTTTGTAAATATATAAAATAAATATGATTAATACAAATTTTGGTCACAAAACTAGTTCAAAATGTCCATCTAATCAAAACTAATCAAAACTAATCAAGATATCTAATCGATTAGATTTTTTGATTAGATTTGATTAGTTTTGATTAGAAATGCTAATCGTCACTAATCGCGATTAGATTTTCGATTACTTCTAATCTAATCAATTAGTAATCTGAAACATTCATAAAAAAAAATTTCTAATGATTAGTGTACATTTTTTTTCTAATCCTAATGATTTCTAATTCTAATCGAAAGTCCCCAGCTATGATACATACGTTGGTACTCGTATATAAGGGCAACTGGAGAAAACACATCAAAATGCACTTAAAAATAATTTTATTTTCTGTATTAATTAATTTTACAAATAAAATAAAATATATATAAAATTTAAATATATATACGCACAATTTGCAACACCACAAAAAATCTTTATTTTTTAAATATTTTAATTTGTGCACTTTTTGATTAATGCCTGCCCACTGTCGTATGTATGTCCGCTATTCTCCTTTGGTCGGAGTATGATGTATGCGCCTGTGGTTGTTGTGCTGCTCCCACTCTGCTATTATGGTCCTCCGCTGCTCTGTTACTCTGCTACGCTGCCTTTCTAATGCACTAGTATTCTGATGCACTCACCATTGCTTTGTTTGTTTGGTTTTTTTTTGTATTGCTTTTACACACTTTATTTCACTCGCATACACGTATATACATATGTATGTTATATATATTGCTATTTAATATTCGCTAATTGTAGCGACAATATAATTTATATGCACGGACAAATAAATATGTATGTATATATTTAATATATGGTGAGCGCAAATTTAATGCAAAACAAAGGGCGCGAGAGAAACACTTGAAAATTTGTTAGTCGAGTTAAGAGTAATTTCCGGGAGTTGCAAAATAAAAACAAATTTTCTCTTATTAAAAAGCTTGTATCATAATTATATTTTACTAGCTAGCAACGGTTGCGCGAGGCTTCGCGTACAAAGTTAATTTATTAAAAAAAGTTGCATCCCAATCCGTTCAGTAGTGCCCGAGATTAGCTCTTTCCAAAATTTTAGACTTTGTTTTATAATGGTTATAGAAAGATAGATATAGATATAGAAGATAATTAACAAATGTACATGTATGTAAGCTCGGGAGATTGAAAGGGCTGGTTTTCCAAAGGGCGTTAAAATAAAAAAGCATACAAATTGAATTAGAAAATGTTTTATTTTAATATATTCTGGAACTCAACTTACCACCGCCTCTCGCCTGTGAGGCTCGCTAATAATTTACCGCCTGTGGAAATCCGGCTCGAAGAACCAATTGATGAGCTCGGGAGATTTTAGGGCTGGTTTTCCAAAGGGCGTGAGAACAAAAGCATACAAATTGTGTACGTAACTAAAATGTTTAATCAAATGTTTGCAGAAAATCAACTTACCACCGTCTTTCGCCTGTGAGGATCGCTAATAATAGAGACAATCATCGACTCTCTCACGAACTTCAGAAAATTCGAAGTTGAGAGCAGAGCTTTTTGATGAAAGTGATAAGAGTTGCCAAATGGGCGAACGGAGTGAACAACTAGTGTCCTGTGTATATAACCCTAACAGAAGATGCATGTTAGATTCGTTTTTTGTTGAGTTATGACAAATTGACCATTTATCTGCTGCAGGTCTTGCTGTTGTTAACAGATTACTACCAACAATATACGCCAACAAATCAAATCCTAGCCTGCTAGATCTTGTAATTACCTATAAAACTGATCATATTTGTTCATACTTCACCAATAATTTCTGTCCATATGTGCATATGTTTGTATGAAATTCAAATAAGCAAAAGATAGCGTTCAATTACCTTACACTACCTTTAATGTTATTTTAAGTTCATCGCACCTATGTACGTATGTACATATGTATATTTAATATGAAAGCAAAATTGGATGGTTAGCACTGAACGTAAAGTGCAAATCAGCACTTTTATTTGGTTATTATGTAAGTCATAGTGATTCATTGCATTTATGTTATTGAACATTGCTAAAACAATTGTCAGCAATTCTATATCAGTTTCTGCTGCTTGTTGAATTGCATTAATAATATTGAATAAGACTAAAATCTATAATCAGCAATAATTTTGTATTTAAGTCAAAGATTCTTCAATAAAGTTGTGAGGAATTGTAAAACTAAACAAGTGTGAAGTTTACTCCTTATCGCTCTCCGGTGTAATTAAGTTCCAAGTGCTTGTGTTACAATCTATAAACTTGTCCTGGTGAACTGCCTTGACAATATAATAAACAATTAAGTTACCAATTGCAACCAAGTCCATGTGCTTGAGTTGCATATCATCAAATTATCCAGGTGATATTGCCTGGACAATAAATCAATAGCTGGTGACTGGCAAAAATCCTTCACACAAAGCAACCACAGGTTATCTTGGTGAATCACCTTGATAATCTGAATCGGTTCAGCAAACTAGCTGATACCAAACATTTTGGTGACCCCTACATGATTTGAACACGCACCCGTCTGATCCACAAGCGATAACTCCATAATGGCCCAAGAAGATACAAGCATCTCTATCATAAGCCAACTGACGGCGTCTCAAAGAACAACAGGGGGCCTGATTAAGTCTATCATTCGGAACTATAAAAAGTTGCAAGAAAATCTGTCGAGTACTTTGAAGAAAGGCTCAGACGACTGGATGTGGCATGGGCTGAATTTGAGACCACTGACAACAAAATCCGGTGCCTCGAACAGGCCCAACTCGACCACAAATACTTCACAGACGACTACTACACCAAAATATCGGAATTAACCTTCAAATACAAGAACATATTTGAATCAGCGTTAACAGATACCGCGAAGACAAAGGAGCCAAATCAACGTGTTCCTGTTGAGAATCCAAAGGGGCTTGATGTTACCTCCATAACCAACTACAACAATTCTGCTCCACTTACTACCACGAATTCGACAATCAGACGACAAACTGTTGTGATGTCATCCCTAAAGCGGCAGCTCGCCATGGACCCAACTGCAGCAAATATGAAGCTCAAGGAAAAACTATGGGAGCAAATACAAGAATTACATTTTTTAATCTGGGATGTAACATGTCTATACGTTCATCAGTCCAATATGCCGAAACCGTGAAAAACAAGGCGTTGTCACTGCCAAAAATAACTATCCCGAAATTCAGCGGCGACTATTTAAAGTGGACCTCCTCTTTCGATCTGTTTTCGCACCTTGTGGACAGACGGCATATTCCGACAATTCAGAAAATGTGATACCTAAAGGCCAATGTCTCAGGAGAAGCTGGAATGCTAATAAATCATCTGGCAGCCACAGCAGAAAATTATGAATCTGCGTGGAATTTGTTACAAGAATTGTACAATAATAAAAGAGTTATTGTCTCATCAGTGCTAACAAATTACTGAAACAACCATCCGGTTTATCCTCACCTGTACAAATAAATCAGCTACATGATGGTACACAAGAATGCTTACATGCATTGCAAAACATTGGGGTCAACACTACTTCGTGGGACCCCGTCTTGCTGCTTCATTCAAACAAAATGAAAATGCATGTACACTATGAAAAAATGGAAGTCATACATTGGGGCGCTTAAATCACGCACAAAGGCACAAACTTTGCGTGAACTGTTTAAAGGCAGGCCACTCATCCAAGTTCTGCAGCTCAAGGTCATGCCTTAAGTGTAATAAAAAACGTAATTCCCTGCTTCATCTTGAAATTGCAACTAACCGAGTCTCAAATTATGGAAATGCTACCACAAGCAAGGTGACATCATCCGTTACAACTGAAGTACCTACAATCGTTAAACCAAAGGCTGCCTCCCTCGGCTCCTCTAGCACACAACAATCTACCTAATATGTTCTACTCAGTACAGCGGTAGTAAGCATTAAAACTGCTGACACAGATATCGAATGCCGTGCTCTGCTAGATTCCGGATCACAAGTAAATTTCATCACTGAACGCCTGGTGAAGCGACTTGGCATTTCGATGCAAACCTCAAACATTAATATCAATGGCAGTCTCCGATTAACTTTCGGCCCGAGCAGTTGTGTACGGAATCGTTCTCTCGCAGATTTTTCTTTTCGTTTCGCTTTTGTGCGTTTTTCACGTGCTTCATTTACTATTTTGTTTCCAAGTTTTTTCAATCTACTAGCTTGAAGTGGTACGCCGATTAACCCATATGGAAAAACCGCCCTCGATTCCCTCATTCCCTCGACGAATCGATTTAGCATATTGTCTGACAATATGTTTAATTCCCCAAAATCCAAACGCAAAATGAATTTGAATTCAAACAGACGAAAAACAATAACCAAAGTGACCCGAAATTTGTTGTTATTAAATCAACTGACACGTATAATTCGCTCTCTCAATACAGCGTGTTCACCAAAAAGAAAGCTTTAGACGGCATTAGTACTGAATATAGCTCTGTTAGCATACTCTGGGATGGAAGTCTTCTAGTGCTCACTAAATCTAGCAAAGTAGCCGAAAAGTTTTTAAAATGTAAGAACTTTGGTGGCTTATGCCCTGTACCAATTGATTTGCACGCAACTCTTAATACCTGTATAGGCACAATATTTGACCTTAACCTTGCTAACACGCAAGAACAAGAAATTCTCAACGGCCTCAAATCCCAGGGAGTTGTTGCTGTCTACTAATTCACCAAAATTCAAAACGGAGACTGGTCGCATTGTACTAACATTTAATCTTTTCAAAGTCCCTATTGATATTGACATTGCTTGGTACTCAGTAAAAGTAGAAGAGTACTTCCCCACACTGCCAACTGTTCGGACATACCTCAAAAAAATGCAACAATAATCCCACTTGCGAGACTTGTAATTTTCCCCCACACCAACCTGAAAAATGTTTACGCACTATTTGCGCAAACTGCTTAGGCGCTCACTCAGCATCCTTGAAAGATACAGTGGTATGGACAACAAAAGCAAATACTCAAAATAAAAACACAAAACAAATGTAGTTTTAATGAAACCAGACGTTTGTACAAAATACAAAACCCAATAAGCGGTAATCTGAAACAAACTTACTCTTCGGTCACGAATTCCACCCAAGCTACTCACCCGCAACCACACTCACAAAACTCAAATGGTGACTCACATCCGATCTACAACCTTTACTCTCTTCCTATATAACTTCTTTCGGCGCTCTTCCATGCACAAATACCGTACCCATTGCTAACACAAACAAGAATCTGAAGCCAGCCAACACTCAAGCACCCACAACCACTTTGCCCACTGAAACCGCATCATCTGTTTCTACTCAAAGCTTCCATCCCATTACAAGCCAAAATATATCAGGTAACACTCAAAACAACTTTACCACCATAAATTGCTCTCAGTACCCCGTATCTCTTTCCGAACAACATTTTTTAACAGAAGATCATTCTCTCACTCCCATATCCCAGTATGACATTGAATATGTCAACACAGACAATAACAGCAGGAAGAATAATATTAACAGCGATCGCCCGTTAATAGTACTTAGATTTCGTTTATACAGTTAGTTGATGATCCTCAATATTCTTCAATGGAATATGAAAGGATATCTTAACAACTAAATATAATTAGAAACCCTAATAAAAGATCGCCAAGTAATTTGTCTCCAAGAAACCCAAAACAATACTCAGCCTACCTACACAACTTTTCTCAGTTTAATCATTGTAAACAGGGCTGTGGATTGCTCGTCCATAAAAGCATAATCATCAACTCAAACTTGTCAGTAATAGCAGTCGAAATAAACCTAAGGTACCCCATCACAGTATTCTCTGTTTATATACCCCCCGAAGAAAATTTTTCGCATTCTGATCTTTACAATCTTATTTCTAACATTTATACGCCAATATTACTCTGTGGTGATTTTAATAGCTGGAGCCCACTATGGGGCTCACCAAACGCCAATCGCAGAGGCATGGTAATTGAAGACTTCGTTCTTAGTTCAAACCTATCTATACTTAATGACAATTGCCAACTCACTTTTCCACGCACAAAACCTTTACCCACATAGACTTAACCTTATGTTCACCCCAACAACTTCCGATTTCCTCATGGTTCACTCTTAACGATTTACACAACAGCAATCACTTCCCTATAATATGCTCTATCTCACTGTTTACCACAAATACTACCTGTTAGAACTTAATAATCTCCGTAATGAAAAAGTCTTTGCTTGGAAAAAATATCGTAAGTCGCTGTGTTCTTCCAATCTAATTGCCTACAAAAAATGCAATGCTTTATTTAATAAAGCAAAAAAACTAGTAAAACGGAATAGCTTTGAGAAGTTTACAACAAAGCTTAATCCCAACTCTTCAGTTGAAAACATCTGGAAGGGTGTTAAAACTTTAACAGGAATATTTACACCAAAATCCCTCCGAGCTATGTATAACTGTCAACAATCAAGTCTTCAGCAGTGCGTGTAACATTTCGACATAATTCGCTCAACACATCTCTAAAACATCAGAAGCATCTAATAAAATATACCGGATATGACTGCCACCGATAGCCCAGAACGTTTAGCCCTACAACTTGAAAGTGATATAAATGCTAACGACCTAGAAGCTGCTCTTAAAACGTCTAAAGGTACCACCCCAGGGTTCGACAAAATAAATTATCAAATGCTGCGTCATACCCCTGAACCAATCAAACATCGGATGCTCAAACTTTATAACGCAATTTTAACCACTGGCACGATCCCACAAAGTTTTAAGGCAGGTGGCGTAGTCCCAATACCCAAGCCAAAAACCGACCCTAGTATCATTGAAAATTACAGGCCAATCTCTCTTATACCATGCCTGAGCAAAGTCATGAAGAAAATCGTCTCCAAAAGATTAATGTGGTATTTAAAGAGAAAAACCTATTATCTCCATTTCAAGTCGGATTCCGATCCGGTACAAGCACTTTAGATGCCCAGATCTTCTTGGACAACCACATCTCAAAAAATCTTTCAAAAAGAAATCATGCCTCCATACTCTGAATAGACTTTAAAAAAGCTTTTGATAAAATTGGCTGCCACGTTGTGTTGGAAAGGTTGAAAGAATGGAAACTAGGCCAGAAAATTTTCAACTATGTTAAATCTTTCCTAAGCAGCAGGAAATTTCGATGCAAAATAAATGAAGTTTTGTCGCCTACATTTCCATTGCACAATGGCATTCCGCAAGGATCACCCCTTTCGGTGACCCTATTCCTCATAGGTTTTGAAGATCTAAGCAAACTTCTAATTGAACAAAGTAATATTAGACATTGCCGATATGCAGATGATCTGTATTTAATATGCAATAAGAAAATCACATCAGACATCCTAAATAGTTTTAACAGCGCTCTAGGTGCTATTGAGAATTGGTTGCAACTTTCGGGAGCTCGCAGCACACCGCATATCAAAGAATCCTCTTTAGAGATTCTTTGGACGGGGAGATCAAGGACTTTCAGTTGGACAGAGTCACCTTCGGTCTTAATTGTTCCCCTTATCTGGCCATCCGCACCTTGTTGCAACTCGCCAAGGACTCCAAATTGAATTACCCCTTAGCATCGGAAATCCTCAGCTCTAGTACATATGTATGTAGATGATGTATTAGCTGGTGCACATGATGTACCCGAAGCAGTAAAATCACGAGATCAGCTTATTGAGGCCTTAAACTGGGCAGGTTTCCCAAAGTGGACTTCAAACAACAAAGAAATTCTGTCAGGCCTGCCGAGCAACCACCTGCTAGCTTCTGATTTTCTGGAATTACACAACTCCAGCGAAGCTAAGACTTTAGGTATCCGATGGAATGCTAAAACGGATCAGTTCTATTTTATGGCAAAATCATTGGACAAAAAAGATTCGTTTACGAAACGAGAAGTTTTGTCCACGATTGCCAAGCTGTTCGATCCCGCAGGTTGGTTCAGCCCAATAACGATAGTAGCAAAGATGCTAATGCAACAAATCTGGTCGGAACAAACAAATGGGTTAGTTATACTCCACACTGTCAAATACAGTTTCATGGATTTTGTGACACCTCAGAAAAGGCGTACGGGGCTGCTATATATATTCGGGTACAGGACACTAGTTTGAATGTTCAAACTCATTTGCTTCTCGCAAAAATAAAAGTTTCGCCTGTCAAAACCATTTCTATACCTAGACTAGAGCTAAAAGAGCTGTTCTCTTCGCGAAAATGGCAGATTTTCTCCTGCCAAAATGGGTATAGAAAGCCAAGGGTTGTACTTAAACAATTTTTCTCGCGTTGCTTAGAAAACCACCTTGTTCGTAGTCTACATTTGTAGCCAACCGCGTTTCCAAAATTTCGGAAAGCACAATGATCGAGAATTGGAATCATGTAAGTTCTGAGGATAACCCGGCAGACCTCGCTAGTCATGGTCTTTCTCCTCAAGAGTAAGTAGAGAGTCATCTTTGGTGGCATGGTCATAAATGGCTTAACCTCAGCCAAGAAATCTGGCCAATCTCTCAGCCCAAGGATTTTGAAACCATACTCGAATCTAAAGCTATTTGAGTTCATAGAGCGTCAGTTCTTCCATTTGAAGATATCTTAGGACGCTTTTCCAGCATTCCAAGGGCCATTCGAGTCATTGCTCGAATCTAAATTCGTTCAATCAAGGCTTATCCAAATCTCCCAAAGAGCGCATTATGCCCCTGAATATTCGGAGTTAGAAAATAACAAGCCTGTGGGAAAAAAGTCTTTGATATTATCGTTGACCCCATATATTAACGATAGTGGACTTCTAAGAGTCGGTTTGAATAATGCCCCATTAATGAGCTTTGATGAACGGCACCTAATAATATTGTCGTATAATTGCCATTTCTCTAAACTAATGGTAAACTTCATTCATTTGGTCTCGATCCACGGTGGCAACCAGCTAGTCCTGCGTCTTTTACGCATGCGATATTGGCTTGTAAAAGCAAAAAACCTCATTAGGTCTACTATACACAACTGCAAAACATGTGTTTTGTATAAAAAACGGGAACAAACGCAGCTAATGGCTGCTCTCCCGGCGTCTAGAACGCAAGTTTCGAGACCATATATATATATTTAGACAATGGCACAAACTTTTTTGTTGCCTCAAGAGAAATCAAACGAGACGTAAAGGCATTCCTTATAATTTGTCCTGAAGCCATCTCCAGTAACCATAATTTTGCAAAAATCAATTGGCATTTCATTCCTGCAGGGGCTCCTCAAATGGGAGGTTTATGGGAAGCAGAAGTAAAAAGCTTCAAATGCCACTTTCGGAAAATCACGGATTCGATGAAATACACTTTCGAAGAGCTTTCCACTCTATTAGCTAAAATCGAAGCGTGTTTAAATTCTCGCCCCATAAGCCCAATGTCTGAAAATATTAATGACTTTGCATCCCTTGCACCAGGACACTTTCTGGTAGGTGCACCTATTCTTGCAAAATCCGACCCAGAAATCAATGATAACCCCATATCATTGGTCAACAGATGGCAAAAATTTAAAGCTGTGAACCATATGTTCTGTTGAAGATGGAAATCTGAATATTTGTCAGAACTTCAAAGGCGGTATAAGTGGAAGTATCCACAGAAAAACCTAGCTGTTAGCGACTTAGTAATTATTCGCGAATAAAATATACCTCCAAATGAGTGGATATTAGGTAGGGTAGTAAAAATTCATCCCGGACCTGATACTAAACGACGACGAATAGTCGACGTTCAAACCCAACGAGGCATAATTAGTAGACCAGTAGTCAAACTAGTTGTTTTACCAAACTAAACTCACTAAATGTAAATATTCTAAACTAATGTTATTTTCTCATTTAGAAAAATGTGTCAAGTCGATTGTGGTCTCTGCAAAGCTAATCACCCTCTACGCTTGTGCACCGAGTTTCGCCGAATGACTCCCGAACTCCGGTTGAGACCGGCGCTAATCTATCGCTATTGCAGCAACTGTCTCGCTGCAACCCACACAATAAGCGAATGTGACAGTGTGATCCGGTGCAAACGATGCGGAAAGGCTCACCACACGATGCTGCATAATGACGTAGTCGATGATGTACTATATGAAAACGTGGTTGAGCTTTCCTGGGCACAACAGATGGATCAAGAGGACGAGTTGTTAGCAGATATCGGAGCTGACAAGCAGAAAGAAGCACCGCCCACCATGACGACTGATGACGTACTCGCACACCCATTACGACCACCGCTCAATAGGACGCTACCAAAGTCTCGAGCCAGACGCGACTCGTCTCGCCGACTTAAGCGAGCTGGTAACTTTTGATCGGATTGGCGGCATAGAAACGACCGACTGAGACTCGATTCGTCTCAGCGGCGTAGCCCGGACCGAACGGGACTCGACTCGTCCCGTCGGCCACCCCAGCCGAATAGAAAGCGCGGCCAAGGTGCTCGTCGAAGGAGAAATGCGCGAACTATAATTGAGCAGCGAGCAGCAGCCCTTCCTTGGCTGCAAATGTTGGCGCTATCACCAAGGGCTTTAGTAAAAATACGTGCTGCGGATCGTTTTCCGTGGTTCGTGCGGTGCTTAATCCAGCGAGTCCGGCGACCAGCATCTCTGATGAAACCGTGGCAAGACTTCGGCTCCGCACTGAAAGACGTAGCAATCTTGGCGCACAGGATGAAATATCAGTCTGCGTGAAGGTTGAACACATCATCCCGACGCCGACTAAACTGCGCTCAGTAGCACAACACACAGTGGGAGTTTTCAAAAATTTGAGGCTAGCCGACTCATCGTTTTATAAGGCATCACCGATCTAAATGGTACTTGGAGCTGACCTTTACGCGAGGTTGATCCAGCCTGGTACGATGCCTCCCCTGGTAGCAGGTCAATTGGTCGCCCAAAATACGCTGCTGGCATTTGTAATCTGTGGCGTTAGCCAGTAACAAAATGCAGCGGATTAGTTTTAAGGAAAAAATGAATTGGTATTTATGAATTTGGATTTTAATCAAAATTTTTATATATAAGTTGCAAATGAAAATAATATATAAAATGTAAATGGTAATATGCGCTTTTTGCAGTAATACTGCAAGGCGGGCGAAATGTTCACTCCGTTCGCCCATTTGGCAACTCTTACCACTTTCGTCAAATAGTTCTGCTTACAACTTCGAATTTTCTGAAGTTCGTAAGTGAGCCCATGATGGTTCTTCTCTTAGCGATCCTCACAGACGATAGACGGTGGTAAGTTGAGTTCCTGTAAAGATTTTAATAAACCTTTTACTTATACAATTTCTATGCTTTTTATTTTCACGCTCTTTGGAAACCAGCTCTAAAACCTCCCCGAGCTCATAAATAATAATATCAATGGTATCGGAGCAACAACCACCAGAATTCAACATCGAGTGAACGTCCGTTACAGTCCCGCATTAATGTCTTCTTAACACGTCTTGAAGCTTTCGTTCTGCCTCGCATCATATCACCACAGCCATCACAATTTATTAACACAAATGAATGGTCGCTCCCCAAAACTAAGTGCTTGCTGATCCAAATTTTAACCGCCCAGACAGAATAGACGTATTGCTAGGAGCAGAACACTATCATCAGCTACTAGAGATTAGACAAATCAAATTGTCCTCACTTCTTCCAATCCTACAAAACACCGATTTTGGATGGATTGTTTCAGGAAAAATAAAGGAAGAAGACTCGAAGAATGTATCTTGCGGCATTTGTATAGCTGACGAAGCCCTGGAAAGATCCATAGCGCGGTTATGGGAATTAGAAGAGGTGAAGCGCAACTACAAATTACTATCCTTGGCCGAAAAACAATGTGAAGAGCACTTTGCTCGACACACTTCAAAAAACCACGACAATCGGTTTGTTGTTAAAATACCATTCCACCAATGTCCTGACGCCTTGGTTGACTCTCATGGAGTTGCTCTTAATAGATTCCTGTGGCTTAAATGTCGTTTGCAGAAAAATCCATTACTAAGAGCGGAGTACATCAAATACATGGAAGAGTTCGAGGCAACGGGACATATGACAAAATGTCAGCAGACGCAATTCTCCCACCAAACTACTTTATTACACATCATTGTGTATTAAGGCCTGAAAGCTGAACTACCAAGCTGCGCGTAGTATTTGACGCTTCAGCGAAAACATCTACAGGACAATCAATGAATAATCTCATGTATGCAGGACCGACAGTGCAAAGCGAGCTTTTCTCAATACTATTACGATTTCGATTTCCCAGATTTGTTTTCACCACTGACGTTGAAAAGATGTACCGAAAAATCAGCAGAAGATCGCAAGTTCCAACTCATCATTTGGAGAACGGATACCACAAAACACTAACATATTATCAACTAAACACTGTGTAAATGATGTGCAAATCATCCACAACTTCTGCAGAATATTCCTCAAGCAGATCAGGAAGTAAATTTAGACTTCGAAAACTCAAAGGTCGACTCCATTAAAACATTAGGACTCACATGGCTTCCCAAGCCAGACAAGCTGTCAGTAAATGTAAAAATCGAAGAAGCGAAAAAATAAACCCCACACGTACCGTAACATCTGATCTGGCAAGGCTCTCCGATCCACTAGGAATCCTGTCACCGATTGTTGTCACTGCAAAAATATTCATCCAAGAGCTGTGGGAAATAAAGCTAGATTGGGATCAGGCACTACCCGAATAATAACACACAAGATGGCTCACATTTCGATCGAATCTGGAAGAATTGAGGACCCTGCAAATATAACGCCATATTTTTAATGGAGGACTTCCTGAAACCGTACAATTGCATATACTCACCGACGCCTCGGAAAAAGCGCATGGAGCCGCAGCCTATTTTCGCGCAACATTCAAAACCGGTATTACTATTTCACAATTACTGTGTGCCAAATCTCGTGTAGCGCCTCTCAAGAAACAAACAATACCACGTCTCGTGTTGTGTGCAGCAGCATTATATGCACAATTAGCAGAAAGAATCGCAGCAGAATTTCAATTTACCAACCCAATGTGGTTTTGGACAGATTCAGAAATCGTACTGTTTAGGATAAAATCGACATCAGCACATACCACCTTCGTAGAAAACCGGATTTCAATCATTAGAGAAACAACACGAGGAGAACAATGGCGTCACGTCAGCTCAAAAGAAAATGCAGCTGATATTCTGTCTCGAGGAATGTCTCCAAGGGCACTGAAATAATCGATGTTATGGTTTTATGGACCCTTATTTATACATGGCAAGGAATCTAGCTGGCCTCCAACGTTAAATCCTAGTCGTACTAACGATTTAGAGCTTAAAAAGAACAAATCCAAATCTCTTATCGCCACAACAAAAGAACCCTCTTTTATTTACAATATCAATCACAAAAACTCATTCCATCGACTACAGCGAATTTTTGGATACATTTTGCGCTTTACCACTCACGCGAGACAAAAAAAATACGTACGACAACCCTTGAGAGTCATAACGACAAAAGAACTAGATCAAGCTCTGGTTATAATTATCGCACAAAAGCAAGCATCAGAATTCAAAGAAGAAATAAAACAATTAAAAAGGCACAACGAAATACAAGGAGCAAGCAGCAGCATTTCAAACCTCACACCGTTTTTGGACAGCGTTAATGAAAACCACAAAACTTTAATAGATATTTTATGCAACAGTAATTGTCATAATGGTGATAAAATGGACTATGCTAGATATATTTTCATATTTTTGGAGAATCGGGAGTCGGTGTCATCTGTGTTTCAGAAACGTGGTTTAATTCAAATATTTCTTAAAAATAATTTATATAACCCTAACAGAAGATGCATGTTAGATTCGTTTTTTGTTGAGTTATGACAACTTGACCATTTATCTGCTGCAGGTATTGCTGTTGTCAATAGATTACTACCAACAATATACGCCAACAACTCAAATCCTAGCCTGCTAGACCAATTACAATAATAATACTGATCATATTCTAAAATTCGACCAAATGTTTTATATTACGTACATTACATGTGTCCTTTAACTGTCCTGTTGAAATTATTACCTTTATGTATCGTGGTTTGAAGTCTGTAATATTACTAATTTGAATGTCGATCTGTTAAATGTTAAATGGAATAACTGTTAGTACATTGAGGGTGTAGATGAAAAACGTGACTTCCAAAATAAAACTCTGTCAAAATCGTTTGACGACCATGTCCCGTTCCATACTGTTCGGGCCATAAACAACTCTTGCCTTGGTATAACAAAAGAGTCAGCTCAACTATAAAAGCACGTAACAAGCTTTATAATAAATGGAGTTGAACCAGACCTGACTTAATAAAGCTACAATCATTATAAAAAAATGCAAAGCCACTTTATTCAAATGCTAAACTAAATTCGTCTCTACATTCTAAAGAGTTAGTGCGCAATTGAAAAACCTTGAATGTACATGGAGAACTTAGATCTGAATGTAGAATTGACCCAAAGTTACTTAATAAATTTTGTATGGCTGTCAATATAACGTAATTTTCTTTACTGAAATGTGGCTCAGTTAATATCAAATGTATAGAAATGATCGTAAGGACAGAGTCGGTGGTGGTGTTCTTTTTGCAGTTCATTCTTCAATACCATTCGAAGAATTTAATGTCCCATTCATTGAGTCAACCGAATGTAAAGCAATACGGGTTCTGGTAGGCAACGCAGTGTTGCATGCTGGTTGTGAGATAAGGTTGCTCATATAAAATGTGCCGAATTGATGGGTAGGGTCTTAGGCTTAATACAGGAAGGTAGAGGTATTCGTTGGTCTCGTTTCAAATGCAGATAAACTATGATTGAACTTTTTAAATTTTTTACATATATTGGATGTGGAGAACATTTCATCCTGTTCCCAGAATGGTGACGTTAGAAGAGTTACGCATACAAGAGCACATAAAGAAAGCAATGAATTTTTAAGAAGACGTATTCAATATAAATTGTGCATATGCTTCTGTTATCGCGCAGAAAGTGCGACTAACTGGACGATGTAGCAATTGCAGTGTTCAAACGAGTTTAAAATAGTGTGTTTATGTTGTGATATGTAATTTTTTAAATTAATGTAAGTTGTAATGTTTGTGGTTTGTTATTCTTGAATTGAACAAACATTTATTATATTTGTTATAATTATACTCCCTGAGGAAGACGCAAATATGCGTGGAAACTCGCGTAGGAGAAAAAGATAAATGTTTGTTTATTTTACAACAACCGGCCGAAAAGCTCCAATTAAACACTGATTTAAATTTCAAACTTGGCCCAAAAATACCATTATCAAAGGTTTCGTTTATTTAGCTATTTGCTACATACCTCCTAATTCTGACTTATCGCTATATGCTCAACATGTTGTGCAACTGAGATTCTTAAGTTCCATGATTACTTCATATGACTCGGGGATAGTACTTGGCGACTTCAATTTGCTAGGCATATTATTTGACTTATCGCCATATTCTCAACATATTTCGCTACTTCGATTCTTAAGTTCAATGATCACTTCACATGACTCGAGCATTGAACTTGGCGACTTCAATTTGCCAGGCATATCATGGACCCTCATCGATAACTTTATCGTTCCAATTTCATCAAGGGGTAGGTATAATAAGTGACCAATATCAAAAGAGTAAAACGTGTTTTGCTATGCTAACAAGGGTGAGCGTTTTTCCTCGGTATTTTTCCGAAGGTAAAGCCTAAAGCTCCACTTATAACTCCCCTCACACCGTAATCAATTGCGTTCGATAGGATGGTGAAGAAATTGGAAAAACAAAGAGATGCTATAGTTGCACAGTTGACTGCGGTCCTGGAGAAATCAGAGGAGAGGGTGATGCAGAGGATTGGTAAGCTGGCAGCCGAAAAGGAAAATTTGAAGTTTTCCATTGCAGCCATAGAGAAGAGAGTTAATGCGGTTGAGAATGTATGCGCCGATATTCTCTCTTTAAGCTCTGAGCTTACTGCTACCAAGGCACGCAGCAGCAAACTAAAGATGACTCATTCCGGAGTACTTTGGTTTTGCCGAAGTTGACGTCGGTACCCTTTTGTAAAGAGGCAATTTCCTTGCATGTGGCTCACATGGTTCAAGTACTTCAAATAGTTAAGGGCAATATTATCTAATAATTTTTGCATATACTTGCCTACATCTTAATTTCGATCAAAGCTTATGTTTTGTTTTCTTATGTTCACAAATATTAAGAAAAAAGAGAAATATCGGAATGAAATGATGAAACTTTAAATGGTCCGCTCTATGTAAATGTTGCTTAACGATCTGTTTTCTCATTATCTACTTCTTCGCTCCGTCATATTCTGTACTGGCTGCTGCGCTGACGTCAGATTTTTGGCACTGCGTAATCTTGTTATCTATCATTATTGCCACCAAGGCTCAGCTCAATTTTCTTGAAAGCAGCGCAGTCTGCACGAATCTTATTATTAACGGGATCCCCAAGCAGCTGGTGAGTTTTTGACTGAATTATTTGCAAAAGTTTGTAGTGTAGCTCAGCAACGCATTGGTGTAGGAAAATATTTTTGAACTTTAATTGAATACCATGCAATGTCGATGGTGGTGGGAATTTATATGAGTCAAATGTCAATACGATTCAACCTGTTGGGATGCTCATTCCATTTACTTTTTTTGAAAACTTTAATACATCTGCAACGCCTTGTGATTTTAAGCCTTCATTGATCTCTTTTTCATCTGTCTCGGCCAGGTTTTTGTCGAATATTGTGCCTTTGCATGAGCTAGGTGATTTATGTAGGGATACTTCCTCTGGACATAAGCCACCAAAGGTTTTGCACTTAAGGAATTTTTCGGCTACCTTTTTGGATTTTGCAAGGACTAGTAAGCTACCGTCGCGGATAATACTTACTGACTTATATTCTGTGCTGACACAGTCCAGTGCTTTCTTTTTGGCAAATACATTATATTTGGAGAGGTGGTCATGACTTAGAATATTTGTTGATTTACTGCGCAGTTTATATATGATTCGGCTTTTAAGATATTTTATTCGTAGGTCGATTGGTTGAAAGCTTCCCTCGGCGAGTAAATTCTTCACTGGAGTTGTTCTGAAAGCTCTTAGGCTCCTTCTGATTGCAGCGTGATAGGGTATTTTTATTGCATTAAGTAGAGGCTTAGCACATGAACTATAAACCTGTAGCCTGTAATCGATTTTGCTTTGGATTGTTAGTTTAGTTTATAAATATTTTACTATGTTAAGCCTGGTAGCTAGTTCAGATCTTAAATTAGTACAACGGTACTTATAGCTAAGTTTATCGTCAAATATTACACTTGACATAGTATGAGTATTATTTTTAACGTTTATTTCTTTGCAGTTATAATTTCTGCAGTCATGCAAGTGCTTACATTTATTCAGTGAAATGTATGCACCCGAATGTTGGGATCAGTTATTTATGGCATTGAGAGCGTTGATAAAAGATTGCTCAATATCTGATACATTCTTCTTGTTGCAAATAAGATAAAAATCATCGGCATATAAACAGTGTTTGATATCATTTTGTTTAGTCATAAGACTGCTGATATCGTCGAAAGCTATCAGGAAAAGGGTTACTCAAAGTGGAGAGCCTTGGGGTCTTCCGTTTTGAATAGGAAATGTAGTGGAATAGGTGTTATTATGTTTGCAACGAAATTCCCTGTTACTAAGGAAAGATTTAACAAAATTAAAAATGTTTATACCTATTTTCCATTCTTGTAATTTTTGTAGAACAACGCAAGAGATGTGGTTTCTGGTTGAAAGATTTTTATATATGTGGTGATCAAGATTTCGCACAATTCAAAAATAATCATTTGCAGTCCATTCAATTAAAGAGCAAGGTTCATGTTTTTACAAAATATTTAATAAAATTCCAAAAATCAAAGATAATTAGCAGCTATTTTAAACTTCCCCGGTATTATTTTTAAAATGGGTGGTTTACTCAAATATTCTAAAATTTTGTTTAAAAGGTTCGAAATTTTTACTTAAACTTTTAAAATTTTTGTATATTTTCTAAAAAGTTTAAACCTTTGGTTAAAATATCGCTCAATGGATGTTTAAAATATATTTCAACTTATAAAAAACGAATCCTTTAAAAGCATCTGCAGTTGAAACATTTTAATAATTTTATATTGAAAGACACCACACACAAATTATAAATGCCCGAATTCAAGAACTTGGTAAAATCTCAAGTCTCAATATTTGAGATTATTATTCTCCTCGCTCTCAAGTTTTTCTCTTATATTTTAATTTGAGTTTTATGTGAACTGATCATCACCAGGTCACCATTTTGAGATTTTTATTTTGGGACTAGAGGCTTTATTTTAGACTAATGAATGCCAATTGTGACTTTTGTCACTATTAGAGACTGAGACTGCTTACTGAATTCGAACATACATTTTTGTATATATACCAGTGATCCACACCAGAGCCGCAAGATGTATACAAAGGTTTAGATAAAATAGTGCCTATGATTAAATATGCCGATTTCGAACGGCAGATGTATTTTATGAGAAGCTTTCTCATAGCAGAAATACCCTCGGAGGATTGCCGTTATCTGCCGAGGGGTGACCGCTGTTAGAAAAAAAAATTTTCCATGTTTAAGATTTTAGTTGCCTTAATTGAGACTTTCTGTCTCATTTTCTACGCGAGGAGGATATTATCCAGCTCATTTATAATGGCAAGGGCAAAACAAAGCCTTTAGGGAATTAACTATCCGTTTTATTTTTCGTATTATGTTATCGTAATACAACAGTTGTAAACTTGTTGTTTTTGTTCCTTATGTTGAATTTTCATATTTTATTATAACTCTGAAAGGTATGTTTAGTGTATTATTTATTTTATTTATTCGATCGTTACTTCGCGACAAACGTAGGCCATAATTGGAGGCCCTTTGTGATACCACCATCTTAGCGTACAATCCCCTTCGCAGAACCATTTTGAGCTCTTGAGTTATGTTGTCCAGCATCTTGGGTCTATAACAACTTATTCTCCGAGGTCTCCAAAATGTGGTGCCCCTAGAAAGCATAGCCTTCTTCACGCTAGCGCTGGACAATTGCATAGAATATGAAGAACAGTTTCCTCTTCTTCATAATTTTTGCAGCTTCTACAACATCTGTGAACGGGTACTGAAAGGGTTCCAACGACCGGGGATATATCGTGTCGTTTTAAGGTGTATAGACTACGCGACCGTTTCCCCTCCCTTCTGAGCCAAATCTGCCTAGAGATCCTACAAGTCGTAGTTTGTGCCCAGCTGTGATTTGCACGAGCATAAGCATTATCTTATAAAAGCAGCTTGCAAGTACCAAAGGGCATACCAATGCGCTTTTTAGCTTTTTACCAGGAAGAATCTGCTTGGTTGTCCCTTCCCCACAAGCTCATCCGCTAAGCAGTTGCCCTCGATCTCCCTGGAACCTAATTATTTTAAATTTGTTTTGCTTAGCCATCTCCTATATATATCGGCGGCTATCCAGTACAATATCTGATTTTATCACAGCTGAGCTCGCAGCTTTATTTGCCGCTTGGCTATCACTAAATATAAAGACAGTTTTGCCTTTCACCACGGTTTGCATAATGTCCATAGCATCCTTACTGACTAAAACCTCGGCTTGCAAAACCCTTCATTGATCCGGTCACCCAACAGAACAACTCAGAAATGTGTCCCGCGAGAAGACCGCTGCTCAGACTCTGTCATTCAGCTTCGAAACAAATGTAAAAACCGTAAGACTTCCAGGTTGAGTATATACATTTTAAGACCACTCCTCCCTACCTAGAATCAACATCGCGAAGTTCCTGTCTGGGACCATAGAATCGGCGCAGCTATTTGTGCAATCCAGAAGAAATCTATACTTGCTCAGTATGCATGAGTGCCCACGTATGCTAGACTCCCATTGATATGTCTCTCTTAATCAAAGCGTGGCGAGAGCCGCCACCTGTTGACCCACTATGTCTATGGCTCTCTGCACTTTACCAGTTATCAGTTTTTCTCAAGGCAGGTCACCATACGATTACTCCATAAAGAAGGATCGGTCTAACCACCGCTGTATAGATCCATTGGCATACGATTGGATTTAGACCCTACTTCTTTCCAATCACACAAGGTCTGCAGACAATATCGCGATAGTAATTGTGGCAAAACATTTGCACCAAATTGAAGCAGCAGCCGGAAAATCTGTACTAAAAATTAAAACCTGGCTTCAATTAATGCACTTAACGCTGGCCGACCACAAGACCGAGGCACTTTTAATAAACAGCAGAATGGCAGTGGAGTTTCTGAATATATGTGTGTGGACTGAGGTTATCTCGTCCAAGCCCACTATCAAATACGTTGGTGTGATGATTGACTCTCGACTAAATTTCAAGCCCTATTTGGAGTGCGTGTTTAATAAAGCATCGACCGCGCAGTCAACCTTATCACGCTAATATGCAAAATATCTTACAAAAAGTTACTGGAAAAAGATAACCAGTGTATGCCGGCTTAGAGCCGTACGAGCGGTCAGCGGTTTCTGCACAATTTGAGACGAAGCATCCGACGTTATAGCCGGACACAGTTTGTCTCTGCAAACATTTAAATAAACTTGGCCACTGTAGTTCCTCTCGCTGCCCAATATGCAGAGACAGCGACGAAGACGCAGAACATTTCATGTTCCAAAAGAAATATGAGCTCATGTAACGCGCATCCACATAGATCTTAGGCGCGCCGAGATGGCAAGACGCCGTCACCAATATACGTAAGGCACAAAAAAAAGCTATGTATATATGTACGTTCTCGATGTTCACGCGAAAACAAGGATACATATTTCTTTGCAGTAAGCAGTACAGCATGGATCTGCTTCATTTTGCTTTACCTCAGTTTGTTTTATCTTCGGTTTGTATTTGTTGTAGTTAGCTTTTGTTGTTCGTTTTCGTCCTGGATGCTATGTTTTGCAGTGCAAGAGTAGGAGAACGATAGTATTTGAAATGAGTGCTGCTGTCATTTGTATAGTGCTTGTGCAGCTCATTAGTATAAATCGCATAGACGGTTATAGAAGCAATTAATTAAGTAAGTAAATATTTTCCATCTACGGGACACAAATACTTTTTTTAATTAGCACCAATAAAGACAAATCACTAATTTGCAATTTTCAAATCCCTATCTGCTAATGTGCTGAATGCAATTTATTTCTTTTGGTTTTAGCTTTCTTAAGCACCTCGGTTTTCTAAACTATTTGTGCACAAAGAGGTAACCCATGTTTGCAACATTAAAAATGGCAGTTTTACTCTTTTGTGAGACAGCAGGTTGCAAAATATTAGAGGAACAAATTCCTTGAATATTATTTATGAAAATTTTGTTTTACCGATTACTAAAGCAGTTTATACATTCAAATAAAGCTCATAAACGTTGAGTAAATAATTGCAATCAAAAACTTTTATCTTCCTGGTTGATAAATACGTGGGTAGTTTACGATATTTTACGACACCTTGTGCAAGCCCTAATTGTGATGACGTACGCCACAATGCAAGCCATGATAAGTAGAGAAGAAAATATTCCGGAGAAAATGCCTTTAAATATTATTTTGGTGATTGCTAAACTAATTTTCGTATACTTTAAAATCTTAATAAACTTGTTATATTAAGTATATTAACATAGACAGCAATTCTGCGTAGGGGGTTTTATTGATAATTAGAAAAGTGGCCAAGCATCTCATCCTGAGGGACTTACCCTCGGGTTAAAACTCACCCCATACCTACATATTTATTTATCCTATTTCATAATTATAAATACACCAAACACGGACATGTATCTTTATTTCATTATTTTTATTTTTCAAGTTAAGCGCAGAGAATTCTAAAACTATGGCCATAAGAAGCCAAGCTTTCGCACAATTCAAAAATAATTATTTGTAGTCCATTCAATTAAAGAGCAAGGTACATGTTTTTACAAAATATTTAATAAAATTGCAAAAATCAAAGATAATTAGCAGTTATTTTAAACTCCCCCGGTATTATTTTTAAAATGGGTGGTTTACTCAAATATTCGAAAATTTTGTTTAAAAGGTTCGAAATTTTTACTTAAACTTTTAAAATTTTTGTATATTTTCTAAAAAGTTTAAACCTTTGGTTAAAATATCGCTCAATGGATGTTTAAAATATGTTTCAACTTATAAAAAACGAATCCTTTAAAAGCATCTGCAGTTGAAACATTTTAATAATTTTATATTGAAAGACACCACACACAAATTATAAATGCCCGAATTCAAGAACTTGGTATAATCTCAAGTCTCAATATTTGAGATTATTATTCTCCTCGCTCTCAAGTTTTTCTCTTATATTTTAATTTGAGCTTTCTGTCTCATTTTCTACTCGAGGAGGATATTATCCAGCTCATTTATAATGGCAAGGGCAAAACAAAGCCTTTAGGGAATTAACTATCCGTTTTATTTGTCGTATTGTGTTATCGTAATACAACAGTTGTAAACTTGTTGTTTTTGTTCCTTATGTTGAATTTTCATATTTTATTATAACTCTGAAAGGTATGTTTAGTGTGTTATTTATTTTATTTATTCGATCGTTACTTCGCGACACACGTAGGCCATAATTGGAGGCCCTTTGTGATACCACCATCTTAGCGTACACTCCCCTTCGCAGAACCATTTTGAGCTCTTGAGTTATCTTGTCAATCATCTTGGGTCTATAACACCTAATTCTCCGAGGTCTCCAAAATGTGGTGCCCCTAGAAAGCATAGCCTACTTCACGCTAGCGCTGGACAATTGCATAGAAGATGAAGAACAGTTTCCTCTTCTTCATAATTTTTGCAGCTTCTACAGCATCTGTGAACGGGTACTGAAAGGGTTCCAACGACCGGGGATATATCGTCTCGTTTTAAGGTGTACAGATTACACGACCGTTTACGGTCCCTTCTGAGCCAAATCTGCCTAGAGATCCTACAAGTCCTAGTTTGTGCCCTGCTGCCATTTGCACGAGCATAAGCATTATCTTATAAAAGCAGCTTGCCAGTACCAAAGAGCATACCAATGCGCTATTTACCAGGAAGAATCTGCTTGGTTGTCCCTTCCACACAAGTTCATCCGCTAAGCAGTTACCCTCGATTTCGCTGGAACCCAAATTATTTTAAATTTGTTTTGCTTAGCCAGCTCTTATAGAGAATGGCAGCTATCCAGTACCATCTCTGATTTTATCACAGCAGAGCTCACAGCTTAAACTACCGCTTGGCTATCACTAACTATAAAGACATTTTTGCCTTTTACCACGGTTTGCAGCATGTCCATAGCCTCTTTAATGGCTGCAACCTAGGCGTGCAAAACCCTACAATGATCCGGCAACCGAAAAAAAAACTCAGAAATGTGTCCCGCGAGAAGACCGCTGCTCGGACTCTGTCTTTCAGCTGTAAAAACCGTAAGACGTCCAGGTATAGTATATAGATTTTTAGACCACTACCTTCCTATCTGGAATCGACATCGCGAAGTTTCTGTCTGGAACCATAGAATCGGCGCAGCGATTTGTGCAGTCCGGAAGATATCTATACTTACTCAGTATGCATGAGTGCCCACGTATGCTAAACTCCCATTGATACTTACTTACTTACTTAATTGGCGCATTAACTGCCTAAGCGATTTTGGCCGAGGTCAACAAAGCACGCCAGCTGTCCCTATCTCGTGCTTACTGGCGCCAATTGGAAATCCCAAATAAAGCCAAGTCTTTTTCCACTTGGTCTTTCCAATGCAGAGGAGGTCTTCTTTTTCCTGTGCTACCACCAGCGGGTACCGCGTCGAATACTTTCAGGGCTGGAGCTATTTCATCCATTCATACGACGTGGCCTAGCCAGTGGAGCCACTGGTTCTTAAACCGCTGCACTATATCTACGTCATTGTACAGCTCGTACAGCTCATCGTTCCATCGTACACGGTATTCCCGGTCGCAAAGACGCAAAGGTTCATAAATCTTTCGAAGAATCCTTCTCTCGAACACTCCAAGAGACCTCTCATCTGATGTTGTCAAAGTCCATGCTTCTACGCCATACAATTGGACTTATAGTGTATGGGTTTTTTCCGTCGAGAGAGGACTTTACTGTGCAATTGCTTATTCAGTCCGAAGTAGCACTTGTTGGTAAGAGAGATTCTGCGTTGGATTTCAAGGCTGACGCTGTTATTGGTGTTAATGCTGATTCCTAAGTAAACGAAGTCCTCTACATTTTCAAAGCTATAACTGTCAACAATGATGTTTGATCCCAGTCGTAAATGTGCCGACTGTCTATTTGATGACAGAAGATACTTCGTCTTGCCCTCGTTCACCTCCAGACCCATTCGCTTCGCTTATATATCCAGATTGGAGAAGGCAGAACTAACTGCGCGGTTGTTAAGACCGATGATGTCAATGTCAACGGCGTACGCCAGCAATTGCGCACTCTTATAAAAGATGGTACCAGACCGATTTAATTCTGCGGCTCGAAATATCTTCTCCAGTATCAGGTTAAAGAAATCGCACGACAAAGAGTCCCCCTGTCTGAAACCTCGTTTGGTATCAAACGGCTCGGAGAGGTTCTTCCCAATTTTGACGGAGCTGGTGGTGTTGCTCAACGTCATTTTACATTGATATGTCTCTCTTAATCAAAGCGCGGCAAAAGCCGCCACCTGTTGACCCACTAAGTCTAGGGGTGGAAGGTCCAGAAAGACATTTAAGGCGTCGCTTGGTGTTTTTCGCAACGCTCCGCTAATGCAGATCATACTGGCCCTCTGCACTTTACCAGTTATCAGTTTTTCTCAAGGCAGGTCACCATATGATAACTCCATAAAGAAGGATCGGTCTAACCACCGTTGTATAGATCCATTGGCATACGATTGGATTTAGACCCTACTTCTTTCCAATCACACAAGGTCTGCAGACAATATCGCGATAGTAATTGTGGCAAAACATTTGCACCAAATTGAAGCAGCAGCCGGAAAAGCTGTACTAAAAATTAAAACCTGGCTTCAATTAATGCACTTAACGCTGGCCGACCACAAGCCCGAGGCACTTTTAATAAACAGCAGAATGGCAGTGGAGTTTCTGAATATTTGTATATATGTACGTCCTCGATGTTCACGCAAAAGCAAGGATACATATTTCTTTGCAGTAAGCAGTACAGCATGGCTCTGCTTCATTTTGTTTTACCTCAGTTTGTTTTATCTTCGGTTTGTATTTGTTGTAGTTAGCTTTTGTAGTTCGTTTTCGTCCTGGATGCTATGTTTTGCAGTGCAAGAGTAGGAGAACGATAGTATTTGAAATGAGTGCTGCTGTCTTGCAAGACATTTGTATAGTGCATGTGCAGCTCTTTAGTATAAATCGCATAGACGGTTATAGAACCAATTAAGTATGGTATGGCAGCGTAGGGCTGCCAGAACGCTCAAAAAGTACGAGGGGGTGCCGTTGGAAACGTTGCCTCAGAGTGCAAGGGAGGCGGTAGAAAGAGCGAAAGCTCTACTACCCAACTACCGAAGCACAGCTGGGGTAGCGGCTGAAGATGGAGTACCCCCAACAAAGAGACAGAGGTCAGTGGAGGAGCAACAACCTGCTCCTAAAAAGAAGTGTGTCCGACCCGGTGTGGCCAGACCCAGTTTTGCGGATGTTGCCAAAGACAGGATCCTTATCGGGGTTCTGGACCGCGGCAATGAGCACGGGTCGATCCCAAGGAATCAGTGGAGGTGGGTGAAGGCGGCTCTGGCAAACGTCATCATGGATGTTCTGCTAGAGAACCCTGGAGCCCCTCCTGCGTGCAGAGATGCCGGCTGGTTCCAGGGCCACGTTAAGGTAGTGGCATGTGATGATGCAAGGTCGGCGGCGCTGTATAAGGCCGCCGTTGCTAAGGTAGGGGCTGTATACCCCGGAGCGAAACTATCGGTTGTCGACTGGAAGGATATTCCAGTCAGACCGAGAGCGAGGGCCTGGGTGCCTGTAAGACCGTCATCACCGGAGAGCATCTTAAAGATGCTCCAGGTGATGAACCCGACAATACCTACGGGCGACTGGAAGGTCCTACGAGTAGAGGAGCCGGATGGGCCGTCAAGGCAAGTGGTCCTGTCTCTGAACAAGGACTCTTTGGAGATCCTGGAGAAGAGACAGGGCCGTGTTTACTACGGCCTTCACGAGGTGACTCTGCGAGTGTACCGTGGTGACGCGCAGCGTGCCTCCGAAGCGGGTGCCTCAATGGAGGTGGACATTGAGGGACCTGAACCGGAGGCTGACTTTTCCGACGCGGAGAGCGGAGCCTCCTCGCAATCAAACTTGGCATCGGCGATGCAAAGAATGTATGCTGAGGAGGAGCTGCTCCTTAGCGAAGGGGAAGACAGCGCTGACGTCACTGTCGTTGCGGTGGAGGAGTTGATGGGAACCTCAAATGATGAGGGTTCTGCAGATCAACCTCCACCGGTCTAGGGCAGCATCCGCTGCTCTCCTGAGTCGCCTACTTGGCGACGACATAGACATCGCACTTATCCAAGAACCCTGGGTTAATAACTCGGGGGTCTGTGGTCTAGGTGCGGTGGGCTATAGGCTGCTTGTTGAGTGTGGTAAAGGTAAAATAAGAACCTGCGTAATGGCGAAGAAAGATCTAAACATTTTTCTTTTACCTTGTTATAGTAATGGAGACATGACGACAACACTGCTGGAGATCGGAGGCAAGGCTTTGCTATTGGCCTCCACTTATATGGCGTATGAGGCTGAGAATCCCTCTCAGGATCTACTCCGCGATCTAGTGAACGACCACGCAGAGGGTTTAGTTCTCATCGGGTGCAACGCGAACGCCCACCATGTACAGTGGGGTAGCACCGACGTTAACAATCGAGGTGAGTCTCTTTTCAATTACCTCTTAACCACTAACTTAGTTATATGCAATAGGGGCACAGAGCCCACTTTTATCGTCAAAAATCGACAGGAGGTCATAGACCTCACTTTATGTAGTGAAAAGCTATATGATATGGTAACTAATTGGAAAGTTCTTGATGAACACTCCTTTTCAGACCATAGATATATTGAGATAACTCTAGATCTGTTCACCAGTGCTCCGAAGGTTCGTAAGAACCTGAGAAACACTGACTGGCTTCTCTATAGGGAAATTCTCGAAAGCAACCTACCACATCCATTACCGGTAGAGCCCAACACCATCGGTAAACTGGAGGACATGGTGGACTTTTTTACTGTGAGCTGCTCGCAGGCCCTGGCCAGAGCCTGCCCTGACCCAAAAACTTGGGGAAAGCGTAGGCCACACTGGTGGTCCCGCGACTTAGACTCGCTTCGCAAAGATTGCCGAAGGCAGTTCAACAGGGCGAAAAGACTGAGTCAGGAGTTAGAATGGCAGACTTATAAGCAGCTCCTGCGGGTCTATAAAAAACCCTACGTGAAGCGAAGAGGTCCTCATGGAGGAAATTCTGTACTGGCATTGAAGGCGTCAACGAAACTGCCAGACTAAGAAGAATTCTGTCGGGCACAACAAACCCGATTGGATCTTTACAGAGACAGGATGGCTCCTGGACGGCTACAGGAAAAGATACGGTCGAGCTGCTTCTCGACACACACTTTCCTGGAAGCTCACAATCAAGGGAAATAGAGTGCCCCCCTTCGGGCGCAATCGTTAATCTCCCTATCTCAAGAGAAAGTATTATTTCAGCGATAAAAAGCTTTAAACCTTACAAAACAGCAGGTCCGGATGGCATCATACCTGCGCAGCTAGATGCCACAATCTTAACTTCTGCGAATTGGCTACTAAGCATGTTTAGGGCCTGCCTTAAACTAAACTACGTACCAACGGCATGGAGATCTGTTTCAGTGGTCTTCATTCCCAAGGCCGGAAAAGTATCACATACGCGCCCGAAGGATCTCAGTCCAATAAGCCTGTCATCCTTTGTTCTCAAAACTCTAGAGAGGCTGATTAATAACCACCTCTCTTTCACGATCGATAAAAGACTTCTGTCAAATAACCAGCATGCTTATCTAAAGGGAAGGTCCACAGACACTGCGCTACACTCCCTAGTCAGCTACATTGAGAGATCTTTTAATTACAAGGAATTTTGCCTCGTAGCTTTTCTTGACATTGAGGGAGCTTTTAAACACATTAATCCGGGGGCCATAACTCAGGCCTTAAGAGGACTCGGTGTAGAAAACTCCCTGGTTGAATTTATAGAGCAAATGCTCTTAGGTAGAAAGATTACAGCAGAAGTCGGCGCAAACAGTGTTTCGAGGCATGTGTCTCGCGGAACGCCACAGGGTGGTGTACTTTCACCCCTACTCTGGAATCTAACTGTAAATTCACTCTTGCGGGAGACGGAATGGGGTGCCGCCAGGGTTGTCGCATATGCAGATGACATCGCCATAGCATACATGGGCAAGTTCCCGCAGACCTTGTGTGATTTGATGCAAAGAACACTCCGCGCTGTAGGGAACTGGTCCACGCAATGTGGTCTTAGCGTCAACTCGGAAAAGGTGGAGTTGGTACTCTTCACTAAAAAATATAAGACACCGGAGTTAATTACTCCGGTACGGAATGGTATTCGTTTAAATCTAAAGAAGGAAGCCAAGTTTCTTGGCGTCATACTAGATATGAAACTAAGCTGGAGAAATAATATTGTCCAGCGCACTCAAAAGGCTTCTGTGGCCCTATACTCCTGCAAAAGGGCCATTGGAAAGAAACGGGGTCTAAATCCAAGCGTATGCCGCTGGATCTATACAGCGGTAGTAAGACCAATTCTTCTTTATGGAGTCATCGTATGGTGGCCTGCCTTGAGCAAAAATGCTAACCTCAATCTACTCAGTAAAGAACAAAGAGCCAGTATTATCTGCATTAGCGGAGCTCTACGAACAACACCAAACGACGCCTTGAATGTTTTTCTGGACCTTCTACCCCTCGACTTAGTGGGTCAACAGATGGCGGCTCTTGCAGCGCTTCGACTAAGAGAGACATATCAATGGGAGTCTACCCTATGTGGGCACTCAAGCATACTGAGTAAGTATAGCTTCCGTCCGGACTGCACTGATCGCTGCGTCGATACCATGGTCCCAGACAGAAACTTCGCGATGTTGATTCCAGGTAGGGAGAAGTGGTCTAAAAATTTCTACACCCCACCTGGAAGTATTACGGTGTTCACAGATGGTTCGAAGCTGAATGGCAGAGTGGGAGGAGGGGTCTTCTCGCGAGATTTATCTCTGAGCTGTTCTTTTAGGCTGCCGGATCACTGTAGTGTTTTTCAAGCTGAGGTTTCAGCCATTAGGGAGGCTGTGGACAGGTTGCAAACCGTCTTAAAAGCCAACAACGTTTTTATATTTAGCGATAGCCAAGCGGCAATTAGAGCAGTGAGCTCAGCTGCGATAACTTCAAAGATTGTACTGGACTGCCGCCGATCTCTTCAGGAGATGGCTAAGCAGAACAGACTAAACCTCATCTGGGTTCCAGGCCACAGGGACATCGAGGGTAACTGTATAGCGGATGAACTTGCGAGGGAAGGGACAACCAAGCAGATTCTTCCTGGTAAAGAACGTATTGGTATGCCCTTTGGTACTTGCAGGCTGCTCTCAAAAGAATATGCTTATGCTCGTGCGAATGAGAGGTGGGCACAGACCACGACTTGTAGGATATCTAGGCAGACTTGGCCTAGATGGGATCGTAAACGGTCGCGTGGTCTGTACACCTTAAAACGGGATGATATATCTCAGGTCATTGGAGCCCTTACGGGGCACTGCCTTATAGGCAACATCGTGGGGCGTCTCGGTATACCCTTTCACAGATGCTGTAGAAGCTGCAAAAATTATGAAGAGGAGGAAACTGTTCTCCATCTTCTATGCAATTGTCCAGCGCTAGCAAGAAGCAGGCTACGCTTTCTAGGGGTACCACTTTTTGGAGACCTCGGAGAATTAGGTTCTATAGACCCAAGATGCTTGGCGAGATTCGTCAAGAGCTCAAAATGGTTCAGCAAAGGGGAATGAACACTTAGCTAGTGGTATCACAACGGGCCTCCAATCATGGCCTAAGTGGGTCGCTGAAGCAACGGTGACAGCCGCACATACCATACCAATTAAGTAAGTAAGTAAATATTTTACATCTACTGGACACAAATTATTTTTTAAATAGCACCAATAAAGACAAATCACTAATTTGAAATTTTCAATTCCCTATCTACTAATGTGCTGAATGAAATTTATTTATTTTGCTTTTAGTTTTCTTAAGCACCTTGGTTTCCTTAGCTATTTGTGCAGTAAGAGGTAACCCATGTTTGCAACATTAAAAATGGCAGTTTTACTCTTTTGTGAGACAGCAGTTTGCAAAATATTAGAGGAACAAATTCCTTGAACATTAGTTATGAAAATTTTGTTTGACCGATTACTAAAGCAGTTTATAAATTCAAATAAAGCTCATAATCGTTGAGTAAGTAATTGCAATCAAAATCTTTTATATTTCTGGTTGATAAATACGTGGGTGCTTTACGATATTTTACGACACCATGTGCATGCCCTAATTGTGATGACGTACGCCACAATGCAAGCCACGATAAGTAGAGAAGAAAATTTTCCGGAGAAAATGCCTTTAAATATTATTTTGCTGATTGCTAAACTGATTTTCGTATACATTTAAAGCTTAATGAACTTGCTATATTAAGTATATTAACATATACAGCAGTCCTGATAATTAGAAATGTGGCCAAGCATCTCATTCTGAGGGTAAGAAACAGGATTGGTAAAAACTCACCCTATACATACATATTTGTTTATCCTATTTTACAATTATAAATACAACAAACACGGACATTTATCTTCTTTTCATTATTTAAATTTTAATTTTTTGTGAACTGATTATTACCAGGTCATTGAGATTTTATTTTGAGACTAGAATCTTTATTTTGAGTCTAATATGCCTGTTGATCTGAAATTGTGACTTTTGTCACTATTAGAGACTGAGACTGCTTACTGAATTCGAACATAAATTTGTGTATATATACCAGTGATCCACACCAGGTTCCAGCATAAGAAGATTCACCAGGCTACATGGCTGTCTCCAGATGCTAAGACATGAAACCAAATCGACCACGTTGTGATAGACGGTAGGCATGATTTCAGTGTCCTAAATTTGCGCACGAACCGAGGAGCCAACATCGACTCGGATCATTCTCTTGTGGCAGCTTAGATCCGCACTTCGCCACCAGACTTACACTCCTGCTCTCTGAGAGCAATAATCTACAGAACGATATATTCGAGCAGTGGAACCATATTTCTCGCTGTCTACATAGCCCGAACGTAAAGACGTTGCCTACAGGGCCACACTGCGATCGGGCGCAACGCGAGCTGTGCGGGAACGTTATCGTGAGTTGAAGAAGGAAGCAAACGCATGTTTCGTGAGAAAAAGAGAGAGGCCGAAATGCGTGAGTACGAAGAGCTTGAGATGCTGGCCGACAGAAAAAGCGCCAGAAAATTTTTTTTCAAAAAGTTCGACGGCTTACAGAAGATTTTAAGACCGCGGCGAATTCCTGTAAGAATGAAAACGGCGACCTGGTAACTTATGTCCACAGCATACTTAAATTATGGGGAGAGCACTTCTTCACACTGCTTAATGGAAGCAGCTACAACAACGTTGGAGACGATGTTGAACCCGAATCCCCAATCAATGATGATGGACGTGATGTACCATCACCCGACTATGACGAAATTCGGAAAGCGAAAGCAGGGCTGAAGAACAACAAAGCCCCCTGGGGCGACAAGTTACCAGCTGAGTTATTTAAGTACGGCGGAGAGGAGCTGGTTAAGTGTATAGAATCGGCGCAGCTATTTGTGCAATCCGGAAGAAATCTATAATTGCTCAGTATGCATGAGTGCCACGTATGCTAGACTCCCATTGATATGTATCTCTTAATCAAAGCGTGGCGAGAGCCGCCACCTGTTGACCCACTATGTCTAGGGGTGGAAGGTCCAGAAAGACAATTAAGGCATCGCTTGGTGTTGTTCGCAACGCTCCGCTAATTCAGATCATACTGGCTCTCTGCACTTTACCAGTTATCAGTTTTGCTCAAGGCAGGCCACCATACGGTAACTCCATAAAGAAGGATCGGTCTAACCACCGCTGTATAGATCCATTGGCATACGATTGGATTTAGACCCTACTTCTTTCCAATCACACAAGGTCTGCAGACAATATCGCGATAGTAAATGTGGCAAAACATTTGCACCAAATTGAAGCATCAGCCGGCGAAGCTGTACTAAAAATCAAAACCTGGCTTCAATTAATGCACTTAACGCGGGCCGATCAGAAGACCGAGGCATTTCTAATAAGCAGCAGAATGGCAGAAGGGTTTCTAAATATTCGTGTGTGGACTGAGGTTACCACGTCCAAGCCCACTATCAAATACCTTGGTGAGATGGTTGACTCTCGACTAAATTTCAAGCCCCATTTGTAGTACGTGTTTTATAAAGCCCACATAAGAGCAATTCAGGAGCCCTGGAGTTTCAAACAAAAACCCTGTGGACTAAGTGATTTCCGCGGTGCCAACATCTTATATGAAGAAAGCTCGTCAGACCGAGGGCTTCTCTTATAAGTTCTTCTCACTTTGCCGTAACTAAGCTTGTTTAGTTCTTCAAGCACCTCGTCATCAGTTATATTAATATTGCTTTCATAGTAAGGGTAATTTTCTACTCGAGGAGAATATTCTCCATATAATTGGAGGCCCTTTGTGATACCCCCACCTCAGCGTTCACTCCCCTTCGCAGAACCATTTTGAGCTCTTTAGTCTTTAACACCTAATTCTCCGAGGTCTCCAAAAAATGGTGCCCCTAGAAAGTATAGCCTGCTTCACGCTAGCGCTGCACAATTGCATAGAAGATGAAGAACAGTTTCCTCCTCTTCATAATTTTTGCCGCTTCTACAACATCTGTGAACGGGTACTGTAAGGGCTCCAACAACCTGGGATATATCGTCTCGTTTTAAGGTGTACAGACTACGCGACCGTTTCCCCTCCCTTCTGAGCCAAATCTGCCTAGAGATCCTACAAGTCGTAGTTTGTGCATTATCTTATAAAAGCAGCTTGCAAGTACCAAAGGGCATACCAATGCGCTTTTTAGCTTTTTACCAGGAAGAATCTGCTTGGTTGTCCCTTCCCCACAAGCTCATCCGCTAAGCAGTTGCCCTCGATCTCCCTGGAACCTAATTATTTTAAATTTGTTTTGCTTAGCCATCTCCTATATATATCGGCGGCTATCCAGTACAATCTCTCATTTTATCACAGCTGAGCTCGCAGCTCTAAATACCGCTTGGCTATCACTAAATATAAAGACAGTTTTGCCTTTTACCACGGTTTGCATAATATCCATAGCATCCTTACTGACTAAAACCTCGGCTTGCAAAACCCTTCATTGATCCGGTCACCCAACAGAACAACTCAGAAATGTGTCCCGCGAGAAGACCGCTGCTCAGACTCTGTCATTCAGCTTCGAAACAAATGTAAAAACCGTAAGACTTCCGGGTTAAGTATATACATTTTAAGACCGCTCCTCTCTACCTGGAATCAACATCGCGAAGTTCCTGTCTGGGACCATAGAATCGGCGCAGCTATTTGTGCAATCCGGAAGAAATCTATACTTGCTCAGTATGCATGAGTGCCCACGTATGCTAGACTCCCATTGATATGTCTCTCTTAATCAAAGCGTGGCGAGAGCCGTTACCTGTTGACCCACTATGTCTAGGGGTAGAAGTTCCAGAAAGACATTTAAGGCGTCGCTTGGTGTTATTCGCAACGCTCCGCTAATGCAGATCATACTGGCTCTCTGCACTTTACCAGTTATCAGTTCTTCTCAAGGCAGGTCACCATATGATAACTCCATAAAGAAGGATCGGTCTAACCACCGTTGTATAGATCCATTGGCATACGATTGGATTTAGACCCTACTTCTTTCCAATCATACAAGGTCTGCAGACAATATTGCGATAGTAATTGTGGCAAAACATTTGAACCAAATTGAAGCAGCAGCCGGAAAAGCTGTACTAAAAATTAAAACCTGGCTTCAATTAATGCACTTAACGCTGGCCGACCACAAGCCCGAGGCACTTTTAATAAACAGCAGAATGGCAGTGGAGTTTCTGAATATTTGTATATATGTTCGTCCTCGATGTTCACGCAAAAGCAAGGATACATATTTCTTTGCAGTAAGCAGTACAGCATGGCTCTGCTTCATTTTGTTTTACCTCAGTTTGTTTTATCTTCGGTTTGTATTTGTTGTAGTTAGCTTTTGTTGTTCGTTTTCGTCCTGGATGCTATGTTTTGCAGTGCAAGAGTAGGAGAACGATAGTATTTGAAATGAGTGCTGCTGTCTTGCAAGACATTTGTATAGTGCATGTGCAGCTCTTTAGTATAAATCGCATAGACGGTTATAGAACCAATTAAGTAAGTAAGTAAATATTTTACATCTACTGGACACAAATTATTTTTTAAATAGCACCAATAAAGACAAATCACTAATTTGCAATTTTCAATTCCCTATCTACTAATGTGCTGAATGAAATTTATTTATTTTGCTTTTAGTTTTCTTAAGCACCTCGATTTCTTTAGCTATTTTTGCACTAAGAGGTAACCCATGTTTGCAACATTAAAAATGGCAGTTTTACTCTTTTGTGAGATAGCAGTTTGCGAAATATTAGAGGAACAAATTCCTTGAACATTAGTTATGAAAATTTTGTTTGACTGATTACTAAAGCAGTTTATACATTCAAATAAAGCTCATAATCGTTGAGTAAGTAATTGCAATCAAAATCTTTTATATTTCTGGTTGATAAATACGTGGGTGCTTTACGATATTTTACGACACCATGTGCATGCCCTAATTGTGATGACGTACGCCACAATGCAAGCCACGATAAGTAGAGAAGAAAATTTTCCGGAGAAAATGCCTTTAAATATTATTTTGCTGATTGCTAAACTAATTTTCGTATACATTTAAAGCTTAATGAACTTGCTATATTAAGTATATTAACATATACAGCAGTCCTGATAATTAGAAATGTGGCCAAGCATCTCATTCTGAGGGTAAGAAACAGGATTGGTAAAAACTCACCCTATACATACATATTTGTTTATCCTATTTTACAATTATAAATACAACAAACACGGACATTTATCTTCATTTCATTATTTAAATTTTAATTTTTTGTGAACTGATTATTACCAAGTCATTGAGATATATATATATATATTTTGAGACTAGAATCTTTATTTTGAGTCTAATATGCCTGTTGATCTAAAATTGTGACTTTTGTCACTATTAGAGACTGAGACTGCTTACTGAATTCAAACATAAATTTGTGTATATATACCAGTGATCCACACCAGGTTCCAGCATAAGAAGATGCACCAGGCTACATGGCTATCTCCAGATGCTAAGACATGAAACCAAATCGACCACGTTGTGATAGACGGTAGGCATGATTTCAGTGTCCTAAATTTGCGCACGAACGTAGGAGCCAACATCGACTCGGATCATTCTCTTGTGGCAGCTTAGATCCGCACTTCGCCACCAGACTTGCACTCCTGCTCTCTGAGAGCAATAATCTACAGAACGATATATCCGAGCAGTGGAACCATATTTCTCGCTGTCTACATAGCCCGAACGTAAAGACGTTGCCTACAGGGCCACACTGCGATCGGGCGCAACGCGAGCTGTGCGGGAGCGTTATCGTGAGTTGAAGAAGGAAGCAAACGCATGTTTCGTGAGAAAATGAGAGAGGCCGAAATGCGTGAGTACGAAGAGCTTGAGATGCTGGCCGACAGGAAAAGCGCCAGAAATTTTTTTTTCAAAAAGTTCGACGGCTTACAGAAGATTTTAAGACCGGGGCGAATTCCTGTAAGAATGAAAACGGCGACCTGGTAACTGATGTCCACAGCATACTTAAATTATGGGGAGAGCACTTCTTCACACTGCTTAATGGAAGCAGCTACAACAACGTTGGAGACGATGTTGAACCCGAATCCCCAATCAATGATGATGGACGTGATTGTAGGGTTTATAATATATGTATCTACTTTATTAATTTAAACTTGTTTTAATATTTTTATTTTCATATATAAATTTGTCTTTCAATATTTTTCAATTTGATTTTTTAATAATTAATTTTCTGGTTGTATAAAATAAAGTTGTTAAAACTAAAATATTTTAAATAGAATAAAAACATATTCTATATTGGCGATCCTGCATTTATAATAATATTTCACAAGAATTTGTAATAAAGGGAAATCATCGATTCAACGTGTTATTAATTGTTAGAAGCTGGCTTAACATTAACCCAGGACATTTTGTGCATTCACAAAGTTAGCATTTCCGAGCGTTGCAAGCAAACCAAGAGTGCGAATACTCGAATACCGAAAGCACAAACCATACTTGTGAAATAAAAACAAAGACGTCCTTATAAATTTGACTACTTTCCTGAATTAAAACATTGCGAAATAAACAATCTCAACATTCAACATCAAATTCAGCACCAACAATCCGCACAACATCACTTCAAATATTCACATTTAACGTCGCTACAACCATCACAGTGTCTACAACAACGCAATAACACTCCAGATCATCTATAATCTCTTTTATAATTACAAATACTACAACCATTTTTTGCTGAACATTTTGTGTGCAATCAAGTTCGTATCTTAAATCTTTTATTAAAATAAAATTATTACAAATATTAAATATTAATTCTTAATATTAATATTATTTAAATTATTATTATTACTTATATTTAATTTACTTTTGTAAACTTTCTCTCCAATTATTTTTTTTTTATATGCCACTATCACGTTCACCTATACGTACACGCAACTTCACAACAATGGAAAACCAAAATAACAATCCAACTTACATTTCAGACTTAAACACTACACAAAATATACACAATGATAATTTAACTCAAAACACTAATAACTTAAAAACAAATTTTTCAAAATCAATTAAATTACCTCCATTTTGGGAAGAATGTCCTGAAGCTTGGTTTCTTCTTGTTGAAGGACAATTTGAAATTAATAATATTCAAGACGATAATATAAAATTTCAAAACATACTTATTGTTTTACAACGTGAAACAATTTCCAAAATTTTGGATGTTATCAATCCACCTCCTTTTATGAATAAGTACGCTACTATTAAGAAAGCGTTGTGTGAAAGATTTTCTCTTAGCGAAGAAAAAAGATTAGAAAAGTTATTTTCAAATACAGAACTAGGCGATCGTTCTCCATCAGAACTTTTTAGATATATGAAGTCTCTAATAGATTCTGATTCTATCGTCAGTAAGGAATTACTTTTCAAATTGTGGATCCGAAAATTACCACAACAGATACAAATTCATTTAACATCAAGTAATAATCAAAATAAAGATGAAAATGTTATTCTTGCAGATAAACTTTTTGATTTATTAAATCAATCTCAATCTTCTAAATCTTTGTCAATAGCAAGTGTTGAAAATAACATCCTCGAACAATGTATTAAAAATTTAACAGAATTAACTACTGCAATTTATCAAAATTTAAACAAAATTACTTCTGATATTAATGAATTACAAATTAGATCAAGATCTAGAAATAGAAATAGAAGTAATTCTAATTCAAGAAAATTTTCTAGATCAAAAGATAATATTATTCAAACCATTTGTTGGTATCATAGAAAATTTAAAAATAATGCTTTAAAATGTATTAAACCCTGTAGTTTTAATACAAATGAAAAACAATCAAGTCAAAACTGTTTAAACTGAAACGTTCCATTATGACGGTGGCTAATAATGGAAATAACATTAAATCATCACGCCGCCTATTTATTTATGATAAATTAAATAAACTAAATTTTTTAATAGATACTGGCGCTATAGTTTCTGTAATTCCTTCTTCCAAATTCAAATCATTTAAAAGAAATTCCGATCTTAATTTGACTGCAGCTAACGGTTCCCCTATTAAAACATTTGGTACCAAACTTTTAAAAATTGACTTAGGTCTTAGACGTGATTTCGAATTCCCTTTCATTTTAACAGATATTTCAACTCCAATTATAGGTGCTAACTTTTTAGAGAAATTCGGGATATTAGTGGATATCAGAAATAAAGAAATTACTGATTTAACAACAAAATTAAAAGTTTCTGGATCTTCTGGATTTTGCGATATATTTTCACTCAAAATACCAATTTCTGAAAATAAATTTACAACCCTTTTAAATAATTTTCCTTTAATAACCTGTGAACCAGATTACACTAAACCAGTACAACACCATACGGTTCACAGGATTGAAACCAAAGGAGTTCTACCTTTTTCAAAACCTCGTCGTCTAGATCAAATTAAATTTAAAATAGCAAAAACTGAATTCGAATTTTTAATAAAAACTGGTATATGCAGACCTTCAAACTCTCACATTGCATCTCCTTTACATTTAGTTCCAAAAAAAGAACCAAATGATTGGAGACCTTGTGGCGATTACAGAAGACTCAATTTTATAACGATACCTGATCGTTATCCATTACCACATATTCATGATTTAACTATAAATTTACATAATAAACAAATATTTTCGAAAATTGATCTTGTTCGTGCATATCACCAAATTCCAATGGCTGACGAAGACATTCATAAAACAGCAATAACCACACCTTTTGGAATGTTTGAGTTCGTACGGATGCCTTTTGGTTTACGAAACAGTGCCCAAACATTTCAACGTTTTATTAACGAAGTATTTTCCGGTTTAGAATTTGTATTTGTTTATATTGATGATATTCTTGTTGCTAGTGATAATGAAGAACAACATTTAGAACATTTAAAACTAATATTTAAAAGACTTGAGAAATATAATTTAAATATTAAACCTTCTAAATGCATTTTCGGAACTAATAAACTAGATTTTCTCAGTTATGAAATTTCTAATCAAGGCATTAGACCATCTTCCGATCGTATTGAAACCATTACAAATTTTGAAAAACCACTTTCAATAAATAAATTACAAAAGTTCTTAGGTATGGTAAATTATTATCATAGATATGTGAAAATGTTAGCAGCAGAACTTAGTCCTCTGCATGAAATGTTAACATTTGCAACTAAACAAAAACTCAAACAGCTTATTTGGACAGAAAAGACAACCACTGCTTTTGAAAACGTTAAACAACTCTTTGCTCAACAAACTTTACTTACTCATTTTGATAAAAATGGTAAATTATCACTTGCTGTAGATGCATCAAATGTAGCAATTGGTGCAGTTTTACAACAATTTAGTAACAACACTTTAGAACCACTTGCTTATTTTTCACGAAAATTATTTTCTACAGAAATGAATTACTCAACATTTGACAGAGAACTTTTAGCCATATACAATTCAATTAAACATTTTAAACATTTTCTTGAAGGTAGAATTTTCACAATATACACTGATCATAAACCTTTAACACATGTTCTAAATTCAAAAACAGATAGATCACCTCGACAAATTAGACATCTTAAGTACATTGCACAATTTACAAATGATATTCAATACATTTCTGGAAAAGAAAAAATTGTTGCTGACACACTTTCACGTATTTCAGATATTAACACAATTTTAACTCAAGATATTAATTTTCAAACTTTGTATAAAGAACAACAAAAAGACCAAACTCTTCATGACTTAATTTCTGACAAAAATTGTAACAATAATTTAAAAGAAATTAATATTCCAGTTCTTAATCTCAATATTTGGTGTGATATTTCTCAACAACCTTTTAGACCTTTTGTTCCAAATTCTATGAAGAATATCATTTTTGATAAAATCCATTCTTTATCACATCCTAGTGTTCGTACTACTAGACGTTTAATTCAATCAAAATATTTTTGGCCTAACATGCGTAAAGAAATTAATAGTTGGACTTCCGCATGTATTAACTGCCAGAAATCAAAAATTTCTAAATATACTAAAACACCAGTACAAAAAATTAATATACCATCTGGACGATTTGAACACATACATATGGATCTTGTTGGTCCATTACCTGTTTCAAAAGAAAATCGTTACATTTTAACTATAATTGACAGACATACACGTTGGCCGGAAGCTTATCCACTTAAAGATATTTCAGCGAATACAATTGCCAAAACATTTGTACAAAATTATATTCCCCGTTTCGGCGTTCCACTTAATATAACAGTAGATCAAGGATCACAATTTACATCAAAATTATTTACTGAATTAACAAAATTATTAGGATCTCACAAAATTCATACATCTCCTTATCATCCTCAATCAAATGGAATGATTGAAAGATTTCATAGAACCTTAAAAACTGCTATTACAGCATCAAACGATTCAATTCACTGGTCTGAAATTCTTCCTTGGATTTTATTGGGACTTCGTATATCTATTAAAGATGATTTAAAATGTTCTTCTGCAGAATTAGTTTACGGACAAACACTCAGATTACCTGGAGAATTAATCGTTTCAAATAATAATAACAATAATGAATTTGATAATACAATGGAAACACTTTCCAAACTGAGAGAACATTTTTCACACGTTCGTTCAAAAATTGTACATCATAATAAAGAAGATTTTTTTGTTCCCAAAAATTTGGATACTTGCGAATATGTGTTTGTTAAAGTTATTCATAGGTCAAATCTACAACCACCTTATGAAGGCCCATTTAAAGTTATCTCTAAACACAATAAAGTATTCAAAATTCAAAAAGGTAACTTAATCAAAACAATTTCCATAGACTTATTAAAACCTGCACATACAATTCCTAATTCCAGTTCACTAACACTTCCAAAGAAAACCAAAAAAATTACATATAATATTAATTAATTTTTTTTTTTTTATTGGAGGGGGAGTATATGTAGGGTTTATAATATATGTATCTACTTTATTAATTTAAACTTGTTTTAATATTTTTATTTTCATATATAAATTTGTCTTTCAATATTTTTCAATTTGATTTTTTAATAATTAATTTTCTGGTTGTATAAAATAAAGTTGTTAAAAATAAAATATTTTAAATAGAATAAAAACATATTCTATAGTGATGTACCATCACCCGACTATGACGAAATTCGGAAAGCGATAGCACGGCTGAAGAACAACAAAGCCCCCTGGGGCGACAAGTTACCAGCTGAGTTATTTAAGTACCGCGGAGAGGAGCTTGTTAAGTGTATGCATGAGCTCATCTCTAGAATATGGTCGGAAGAACGCATGCCTACTTATTGGAACTTAAGTGTGCTCTGCCTAATCCACAAAAGGGTGATCCTGCAGTATGTGCCAATTATCGCGGGATTAGTCTTCTTAACATCGCCTATAAGGTTCTGTCGAGTGTATTGTGTGAAAGACTTAAGCCCACCGTCACTGATTGGACCTTTTCAGTGTGGCTTTAGACCTAGTAAATCTACCATCGACCAGATATTCACAATACGCCAGATCTTAGAAAAAACACGAGAAAGAAGAATCGACACACACCATCTTTTTGTCGACTTCAAAGCCGCCTTGAACAGCACGATAAAAAGTTTGCTTTATGTCGCAATGTCCGAATTTGGTATCCCCGCAAAACTTATACGGCTATGTAAAATGACGTTGAGCCACACCACCTGCTCCGTCAGAATCGGAAGGGACCTCTCAAAACCGTTTGATACCAAACGAGGTTTCAGATAGGGTGACTCTCTGTCGTGCGATTTCTTTAACCTGATGCTGGAAAAGATAATTCGAGCCGCAGAACTAAATCGGTCAGGCACCATCTTTTATAAGAGTGTGCAATTGCTGCCGTACGCCGATGACATTGACATCATCGGCCTTAACAACCGCGCAGTTAGTTCTGCCTTCTCCAATCTGGATATATAAGCGAAGCGAATGGGTCTGGAGGTGAACGAGGGCAAGACGAAGTATCTCCTGTCATCAAATAGACAGTCGGCACATTTACGACTGGGATCAAACATCATTGTTGACAATTATAACTTTGAAAAAGTAGAGGACTTCGTTTACTAAGGAACCAGCATTAACACCAATAACAGCGTAGCCTCGAAAGCCAACACAGAATCTCTCTTGCCAACAAGTGCAACTTCGGACTGAGTAAGCAACTGCACAGTAAAGTCCTCTCTCGGCGGACAAAAACCATACTCTATAAGTCTCTCATCATGCCTGTCCTATTGTATGGTGCAGAAGCATGGACGATGTCAACAGGGCTTTTGGAGTGTTCGAGAGAAAGATTCTTCCAGCAAAATCGCTTAGGCGGTTGATGCGCCAATTAAGTAAGTAAGTAAGATCCACACCAGAGCCGCAAGATGTATACCAGGGGTCAGCATTTCATAGCACAATTGTGCCCTCTCACTTCACAAGTATTATTACGCTCTATCGTTTAGTCGTTGGCGAGACAGCAACGAATTAACATCGTGCTTGACTGTTGCGCTTTGTTTCTTAAATGCAAAGATGCCTTGCGAGACATAATTTATGCTTGAAAATGCTTTTGGTGACATGCAATGCATTTTGCGTTTTAAGACATTGCAAAAACAAACCAGAAATTATGCTTTGAAAAGACATTTCGAATTTTTTCATAATGATTTAAAAAAACGGAATGAAGAAGAAAGACAACGTCTTTTTAATGAAGAAAGAAAACTTATTATTCATTTTTTTTTATATTTTTATGTTTGTAACTATGTATGTTACATAACATACATTCATCCAAATGAATATTTGAATGTTTTATTTGTGTTTGTATCTATGCACGTACATATGTACACTGTATATGCAAAACCTTTTTATATGTTCTCTTTGAAACGCAATAAGTGACAACTTTTTTTTCAATTCACGCAATTTCCGACTGGGATGCTCATGCGGAGCAGTTCGCTTGTGATCACCAACACAGTCACAGTTTAACTTTTGCCGACCACTGATCTATACAAAGAAGGTCACGCAATCCGCGAATCAAAAATTGCCTCTCTCTGCGCAGGTCGTCATAAAGCAACACAATATTTGCTTTCGCTTGAAATGTGTATGGGTATGGGGTGTGTGTGGGTGTGTGGGTATGGGGATTATTCATATACCAAACCAAAAACGACTTCCTTTGTCCCAAGTATACACATCAAAATTACCTGCAAAAAGCACAAAGTTACGTGAAAAATCCTTTTTTTATACTTGTATACAAATTGAACATATGTAGGTGTTACCATAATTTACCATCTGAATGTTTTTAAATAACTAAACTCATGTTTCCTATTACAAATTTCAATTTACGGTTTTATTAAATTTTCTTTTCATGGTATATGCATTTTGACTATTAGTAGATATCGTTTAAATTTATTCTTTTCATAAACATCCTTGACCTGAAAAACAACATTTTCAAGTCGCAATTTACTTCTGATGCTTTCTCTACGTGTTTTTTTTATGAAGTCGTCTTTAATCATTAAACCATCTCGATTAAGCGATTTAAAAATTGATTCTAACTCATTTATGATTATTGATTATTTGGCTTTATTAAACCGCCTTCCGTGAGGTGGTCTAACCAAGTGAACGTTCCACTCCATTGGGGATCGGTGCTAAAATTTTAGCAATATAATTTTTCAGACGAAGTTATATGTATCCCGCAAGATTTTCCAAAGCGTCGTATTCCAGGCATGTTAGTCGTCGCCCTCGTCAATGTCAGGTTTAGATAAAATAATGTCTATGATTAAATATATTATGAATTGATTTGTGTAGGTAGGTAGGTAGTAGGAAGGTCAATTTCGGGCAGTTTATTGATCCCGTATTCAAGGCATGTTAGTCGTCGCCCTCGTCAATGTCAGGTTTACATAAAATAGTGCCTATGATTAAATATGTTATGAATTGATTTGTATAGGAAGGTAGGTAGTAGGAAATTCAATTTCGGGCATTTTATTGATCCCGGGATTTTTAAGATATGAAAACAAAATTCCGGGACAATCCACAATTTCACCTAGTTTTGATTCGCAAATTTGAGTTTGTCAAAAAATGTAGCACGTCTGTAATCGTTGTATTATAGAAATATGCAAAATAACATTAATAGAACAAAGAACGATTTGTTCTAATTCATGTATGTATTTATTGGTATTTTCAATAAAAAAAAAAAAAAATAAACCTACAGTTTGACACTCACAAAATAATGTATACTTCAAGTACAAATATAAATTTGTAGGACAGAAGCAATTGTACATACATAAAGTAAAATTATTTTTAATTGCTGTTTGAGACCAATAATAATAATAATAATTTGGCGCTTACACTATATTGCTCAGTATTTGGTCGAGCTTCTCTTACCATTAGTGGTGTGCGTCTTTATATTATACCACAAATACCATAAGCAATTGAACATACATGTAGGAATTCCTCACCTGATTCGCTGCTTCTTCCGCAATAAAACCAAAGTGGGGTTTTATACAACTATTTATTAAAATTACTTAGTTTAAATTAAATTAAGATATTACAAAAACTTCTTATAATCTTTTAGCGACTGTGGTCTTTCGTGGTCCGACTCGTAGTGTCCGTTCGTTTTTTATTTTAAAAATGTCCAAGCTCGTTGTTCGTCATGTTTCGTTAAGTTATCGTTTAGTTATCAATTATAAGGTGGGTATTGTCTTCGTCAATCATAAGTTGAGTATCGTCTTTGTTAATTATAAGGTGAGTAATATCTTTGTCAGTTATAAGGTAGGTATTGTCTTAGTTAATTATAAGGTAAGTATTTCTTTGTTAATTATAAGGAAAGTATTTCTTTGTTAATTATAAGGTAAGTATTTCTTTGTCAACAGTCAGTCACCCTTCGCCCAGCACTACATTCGGCCATCTTGATTTCATTCGCCCACGAATGAATTGATCCACTTTTTCATATATTCTGCAACTGTTGACGTCTGTCCCGGTCCCTCATGAACGCCCACTTTCTCGACCTCGTATCGACCACATTGATAACATGGGAATGACAATCCTATGCATTCTCTCCACTTGCCCATTTCCCCTCGGCACTCCTGTGGTTATTAGCAAATGCTGAATGTTCTCACTCCGGCAATATTCCTTGAATAAATTTGAGGTAAACGCAGTTCCCCTATCACTAATTATTCACTTCGGATTACCGAATATAGCTGCCTGTTTCTTAAGTCCCTCTACTACTGCTTCTGATCCCGTATTTTTTGTGGGATATAACCACACAAACTTGCTAAATGCATCTATCACCACCAAAATAAAATTGTATGACTTACTGGTCGTTTCTAGCGGTCCTACGTGGTCAACGTGGTACGTACCTAGCGGCTTATCTTCTTTATCTATTGTATTTAAAAATCCCTCTTTTTCCTCTGACTTGGCTTCGTTAACAATACATCCAATGCAACTTCGAACTATTTGAGCCACCTTTGCGTTGATTTGAGGAATAAAAAACGTGCCATTTTAATTATTTGAATGGACAGCCGAGGCCCAGAAATCATTCGAATCTTTGAAAGCTCAAATGTCTGAGGCTCCTTTCTTACACAGTCCGGATATTTCTACGCCTTTCTACATCCACTGCGATGCTAGTCATACCGGTATAGGTGGAGTCCTCATGCAAATTAATAGCGCAGGCGATGAGATTCCCATCGCCTTTATGTCCCGAAAGCTCAATAAGTGTCAACGAAATTACTCAGTGACTGAAAAAAAATGTCTAGCCGCCATCATGAGTATTAAAAAGTGCCGAGCATATGAAGAGGGTCACGATTTTACGGTCATAACGGACCATGCTTCATTGAAATGGCTAATGTCTCAGTCCGATCTTAGTTGTCGCTTAGCTCGGTGGGCTCTCAAGCTGCAAGTTTATTCTTTCAATATACAGCATAGAAAGGGTACTCAAAATGTTGTACCGGATGCTTTGTCACGTACGTTCACAGACGATTTATCCGCACTTAGCACAGAGCTTTTTATAGATTTAGATTCTGAACATTTTAGCTCAGAAGAGTATAAAAAGTTGAAAACTAAAGTTACTGAGAACATTTCTCATATACCGGATGTCAAAGTCATTGACAAATTTGTATATCGCCGTTCTGAGCATGCACCTGGCGAAAAAGTAGCCGACGATTTAGTATGTAAGTTGTGGCTTCCACGAGACTTGATCCCAACTGCTCTGAAATTGGCCCATGATGACCCGCAAGCAGCTCATGGAGGTATTAATAAAACATTAGAGAGAATACGTCGCTTTTATTACTGGCCTAATTTGGTATCTGATGTTAAAAACTACGTAAATAACTGTTCTATTTGCAAGTGTACCAAACACCCAAATCGTGCCTTACGACCTCCATTGGCTAAACTAACCGAATCTTCTCGATTATTTCAAAGATTATTTATCGACTTCTTAGGTCCTTATCCTAGATCCCGTTCAGGGAATATCGCAATTTTAGTAATTGTGGACCACTTCACAAAGTTTCCTTTCTTGAAACCTGTCAACGAAATGACAGCCGAATCGATAATACGCTTTATGGAAGAAGATTTATTTCACTGTTTCAGAGTACCTGAAGTTATAGTGTCTGACAATGGAGTTCAGTTCAAGTCACACGTTTTTAACGCGTTGTTTGATAAATACAGTATCCACCATTCATACACTGCTGTTTATGCACCCCAAGCGAATGCCTCAGAAAGAGTTAACCGCTCGGTACTTTCAGTTATAAAAGCATACATTCACCCTAACCAGTCCAATTGGGATGCTCAACTCAGCAGCATTTGCTGTTCGCTGCGTTCGAGTTTCCACTCTACAATTAACACAACCCCGTATCGACTTGCTTTTGGCCAACACATTGTCACAAATGGGTCACAAGTTGCTTCGGAATTTAAATTTACTTGAGGATCGCTCAGTTCATTTTGAAAGAGACGATTCCTTTAATATTTTGAGAACAAAAGCGGCTGAAGTTATGAAAAATCAATATAGCCGCAATGAAAAATCCTATAATTTGAGGAGTTGCAATGTGTCTTTCGCTGTTGGTCAGGAAGTGTACCGTCGTAACTTTCAGCAAAGTAACTTTTCTAAAGGATTTTAGGCGAAGCTAGCACCAACTTTCGTCAAGGCTAGAATAGCACGCAAACTTGGAAACAGCTACTATGAGCTGGAGGATTTGCATGGTCGCCCAGTCGGAAAATTTCACGCAAAAGACAATAAGCAATAAGAAAATATCAATCTTTGCTCCAAGCGTTGATCACCCTTTCCTTGTTGTTACAACGTAAAGTGTGATCTTGGCGGAGGGGACTTGTAATGCCGCTTGTCGCCTTGCAGAAGAAAGCATACAAAATTCTAAAACTGAATGTTCAAAATAATTTCTTTATTTGTAATTTTCGTTATCCCGCCATCTATCGGTCATATTAGCTTGAATCCCCTAGCGACAAGATTAAATGTCAAATAGGCTTGTTTTGACATGTTTACTTTTCTGTGTCAAACAAAACAGGAAGAGAGAGTTTCCGCCCAGGAGAGTTTTCCTTTTTGACAAAGCGCTTAACCTCAGCCTCTTTCCTCGTGGATTTCGATCGTATCAGTTGTGTGCGCTTTAGCTAAAATAAAGTTTTCAACTAAAAAAAAAAAAAAAAAGTTTTCTTGTATCGCATTTGATATCAGTGTGCGCAAAACCTTCTTTTTAATCTACTGATTAAACTGATTAATAGCTTGGTTTTATAGTTGCGTCAAAAGTAGCCATCTGCTACAAGAAACCCGCAATCCATTTTGCAAGCTTTGTTACAAGCTCACCTTTGATTTTAACATACATATATGCAAGAAGAGACTTTGGAATCAACGCATTGGTTCCGCACCCTACTTGTGCCCCATTTGGTGCCATTTCCTTAAGGGTAAGTGTCTTCTACATTACTCATAATAAGAGCTTGCTCTTATTGTTCGTGTTATTTTTGTATTTTTGTGCAGAATTGGCACCTAATCAGCAATTAAAGCTTATTAAAAACCACAAACCCATACCCGACCGCAAAATAATTTAGCTACCACCCGCATAGCCATCATGTGCTAAAAAATCACGTACATACGAACATACATACATACATATATGGATATGCGCTAAGCCGCTCTTTTCATCCACCTACATCATTTCTGGAGCAGCAATCAGCGCAATATCATCTCGCATGGACATAACCCGTCATTGCCAGCGAAGTGATCGGCCTCGCATACATACATATGTAACAGTGGAGGAGTTACCATCCACGTGTACCCGCACTGCTAAGCCTATCGCTTTTACACGGCGTTGTTTTTGCTTTTAACTGCCCATATGCATATTTAGGAAAATTTAATTACTTTTACCTACAATATCAGTAAGGCATAAAGCCATAAAAGAGATTTGAATTATATGGTCTCCTTTTCTTTTCTTATTTTCATGCTTAAAATTTCTTGGATAGGCAAATAATTTGTAAACATATTAGTATACAAATTCATTGAATGATGTTTAAGAAAAGTAGTAAAAGCATAAATTAAGAAAAAAAGAAAATGTTCGCTAAAATTTTTGTAGTCATATAATTATGAAATAGAAAAAAATGTAATTTATAAGTCAATTAGTATGCTTCAGAATTTAATTAATTAACTTAGAGAACCAACCTAATGTTAATATTGCATATGTACATACAAATGTACAGCTAAAACACACTTGCATACCTAATCATGCATGCTGCGCCAAAGCATACGTTCAATACATACCTACATACATAATGTCTAGCATCAACCGCACACCGAAAGATCTTTCGTCGTGGGAGCATATTAATGTAAGTGATCGTTAACTTTTTACATACAAACATACATACCAATAATTCTTTAACAAATGCATATACATAAAATAAAAACAAAGTTGAAGTTAGTAGGCATGTTATTATTTGTTTTTGGTTATTTTTTGCAACTTTTGACGCCTGCAAAGTCAATAGCATTTTCTTTGGTGCATACCTATATTTTCCATAGCTAGTTAAATACATACATACACACATGCGTATGAGTCACGCTCTTTTCATTTTAAGCTTTCGTATTAGAAAAGGAAAAGAGAATTAACCTTCCTCTTAATTTGCCTCTCGGCTGCATAAATCTTTTTGCACATATGTTTGTATGTAAGTATTTTTATTTTGTTGATCGACGGTTGTTCTTACAAACCGCATATTAAAATTTAATATTGTCAAACAATAAAACATATGCATATTCTTTACATATTTACATAACTAGCATATACCTATGTATGTAGATATATTTTTCTTATTGCATTATATTGTACGTACATATGTACATAAACATTAATCTTGCTTTTCAGCATGAGCTCATATGCTTGAGCCATAGTTTTTTTTTCTTTTATATTTCGGTTAAGTTCTTTTTCTTTGTATTATATCCAAAATCCTAATTTTGAATTAAAACTGCATTGTATTTGTAATCTTTTAGAAAGAATTTGAAATGAAATTAAGCCTAATTAAATCTTTGTAAAAATCTAATCATGTGTTAATTTGAGCTTTTTGGATTACGGAACCATGCATCGACACAGTGTGAATAGGGGCATTAGTCTCTGATTTTTTTTATAAGGGATCACAATTAAATTTTACTCAGGCAGTAAGTGATCATGGTAGGGTGGGCGATTTTAATGTTGCGCTGTCATCTCGCAACAACATCAACAAAAAGCGATCGTAAGCGATCTTAGCTAGGTTAGCTCCTTCTCTATTTTATTTTCTTTCTTACCTACCATCATTAGTGTGTAGTCCCTATGTGTCTGTGGCAAATAAGTTTTGTTTTCCCCTATTCCTTCTCTCCCCATTCAGCACGCGAATTTTTTTTGTTTGTTTATTGTTTCTTTGCTAGCGAGCAAACACCCAGCAGTCAATATCAACCCCACTCAAGCCGACAATAATGAGCCGGTACAAGCGCGTGCTCTGCTGTGTGTACCTAACATCCGCTCGACACAATCTACAACGTTATATGTTACAAGCTAAACGCAACACATTATCGTTACTTATATTTCCCGATGCTCATCACCAAACGCTACACGGTGAGGTGCAATTGATGACGACATACGTAATGCAGCGCTTTTGGATTTTATCATCCCGAAGTCTTGCAAAATCAGTATTCCGAAAGTGCCTTGTGTGTTTCAGGTATATTTCCAAAATGCATGAACAAAAAATGGGTAAGTTACCGGCCGTTCGGCTTCAGCCGACCAGACCATTCAAACACAGTGGACTTGACTACGCTGGGCCAATTTTAATCAATCTAGCAATCGGAAATCGCCTGCTTTTAAAGCGTATATTTGTCTTTTTGTCTGCATGAGTACGAAAGCTATTCATCTGGAAGCAGTGTTCAATGTAACAACAGAGGCTTTCGTTGCTGCCTACCGAAGATTCATTTCGAGGAGAGGAAGGTGCACGGATCTGTATTCCGATTGCGGAACCACGTTCATTGGCGCTGACAAAGAACTTAATCTTTGTTTCGAACGTCAAAAGTTAGAACTGCCTGAGCATTTGGCAGCTCAGCTAGCCCATGAAGGAACAACCTGGCATAGCTTCACCCCACTTTGGAGGTTTGTGGGAAGCCGGATTGAAGTCGTCCAAGCATCATCGCCATTAGCGCGAATACAACAAGTACATGCCAGAACAGATGGATTAGTAAGAGCAGTTACTCTTTTATGCAACGGTAAACTTCTAAAGCGCCCTTTTTCGAAAGTGTGTTTGCTACCAATAATGGAACCAACCAATCCAGGGAAAGAGCAACCTGGTGAACACGACTAAAACGACTACCAGATTTAAGAACATTCGTTCTTAGTGGGGGATAATGTTCGGTATTATTCAATTTATTTTTAGTTTTGTTCGTTTAAACTTTATATATCATCAACTACTATTGTGAATTTATTCCTTTTTTCGCGAACTGTCAATAAAATAAGCGGGTTGTGCTGAATAACACTCCACATCTGATATTGAGCCGGACAAATACTTTTTTTTCCTATTTTTTCTATTAATGTTTAACCAACATTAAATTGGTGCCGAAACCCGGGACTTTTAAAACTTCTTAGTCCCGCATCCTAAATTCTTGCATTCATCCCAAGAATTTTATCAATTAAACTTTATTTGCAATAGCAACTTGGCATTAATACATTTTTCCGCCAGCTAAGTATTCTATATTACACCGCATTCACGTGAAAGAGCAACGAAAAATTTACTCGCACCTTCAGCGCTTCTTACACAGCTTTGAAGCAAAACCAGCTGCGGAAAAATCCGCTGGATTTATACAAAGCCTTCTGACAGAAGTTGAACTGCTATAAACAAGGCCATGACGACATTTGCAGTACTGTTCGGTCCAATTCAATTCTCGACGTTGACGTTCCCTATCTGAACGATGAGGTATTCTACGACTGCTACGACCTGTACATTGCATTCAAGTCCAAACTGCTCGACTTGCAACTGGAACTTGCTCTTCCGACGACGCCCGGTACGCACTCAAGCACCTTTGCAGTTAACACCACACGCAACGACACCATTGCAGCTAAAGCCCGCCTGCCCAAGATTGATTTACCTACATTTTCCGGAGACTACTTGGAGTGGATTCCATTCCGCGACATGTTTCTGTCGCTCGTACATAACAACGCTACGCTTACACAGGTACAAAAATATTTTTACTTAAAAGGTTAATTCACTGGAACTCCCATGGAAATGGTAGAGGAGTATCCAGCTACAAATTATAGTTACGAACCCGCCTGGTCCGCACTTGTTAATCGATACCACAATAAACGCAAACTTGTTGATCAAATTCTAAGGAAGTTGTTTAATGCACAAAACACAGACGGACGTATGCATAGCATACAACAATTGTTAGACGTTACGTGTAATTGCCTTGCGCTGTTAGAACAATGGATATCAATACTTCAAACTGGAACCCCATCCTTATGTTTTTATTAACTCAAAAAATAGATAAGCAAACGAGAAGAGAATGGGAGCAATCTCTCTACGGAAGTAGTGAAATTCCATTAGTTGAATCTTTTCTTAAATTTCTAGATTCGACGTACAAAGCACTAGAGTTTGTCGAAGAAGGTATTCCTTCAGGGAAGCAACAAAAAAATATTGCAACACCAAATAAAGAATTTTGTCGAAAATTCCATACAAACACAGTCCACACAGCAACAACTACCACAACATCACATACCATTTGCCTCTGTTGTCATCGAAATCACTTTTTATACAAATGTTTTAAATTTGCTGCATTTTCAGCAGCTGAAAAATAAAAGAGTTTGTCAAGCAAAACAAATTGTGTATTAATTTCTTAGGTAAGGGTCACGCCTGCAGTAATTGTACAAGCACATCACGCTGCAAAGTTTGCGGAGAATCACATCATACTCTTCTTCACAACGATTTCTTTATTGGAAGCTCAACTATAAACAAGAACAATCCAAGTACCGTCTCATATAATTCAGTGAGCACTACCGGAGCTGCGGCCACATCGACGGCTCAGCTGCACTCTCTATTTACTCACGTGAGCACACAGGTACTCCTACGAACCGTTCGTATAATAGCAGATACACCCAGTAGGAAATTTTATTTTAAAGCACTTGTTGATCAAACTTCTTTTATATCTGAAGATGCAGCTCAATTACTCAGATTGAAGACACGCAACATAAAGACAAATATATCAGACATCGGAGGATCTGAATCATATCTTGCAAGAAAAGCCGTTACATTTAATTTGCGTTCACATTACAACTACCTGTTTGACGTTGAATGTCATTTTCTTTTATTGCCAAAAGTCACGACTTATACTCCAGCAGCAATAGAATCAAGTTAAAACTTACCCAGCGTCTTTCTCGCCGATCCAAGCTTTGGCTCTCCAGCTAAAATTGATTTTATTTTGGGTGCTGATTTATACTGCGATATTTTGCTTTCCGGAATGATTAAATGTGAAAATGGTTTATTGTTACAAGAGACATATTTTGGGTGGATGGTCTCGGGTCCAATAAAACCAAACATAAGCGACTGCAGTTTTTCGGTAAATTTATTTACCCTTGACGACCAGCTACGTTTGTTTTGGAAACAAGAAGGCCTAATTGAAAGCCGCCCAATCTATACTGAGGAAGCTGCAGTTGAGCAACATTTTTTAGAAACCCATTCGCGTGACGATACCGGACGATATACAGTACAACTGTCATTTAAACGTTTTTTACTACAAGCAGAACTACCGTCATTTAGTCACACTTATTTTAACGCACTACGAAGACTAAACCAACTTGAAAAACGATTAAAATTACAACCGGAGTTTGCAATGCTTTATAAGAGTTTCATGGATGAGTACGTAAGTCTAGGTCATATGAAAGAGATAGGCGAGTATCCAAAAGACATTCCAGTAAATTCATATTTTCTCTATCATCATGGTGTCTTAAAAGAAGGAAGCAGCATTACTAAACTAATACTATCTCGTTGGAGAACTCATACAATAGCATTTACCGCTGATCTAGAGAAAATGTTTCGGCAGATCAAAGTAATTAATGAACACCAACATTTTCAATTCATTCTGTGGAGAGAAGAATCTACTAAATCCATAAGAATTTACAAGCTTTGCACCATTACTTATGGTACTACTTCTGCGCCTTATTTAGCTATACGTGTGTTACATCAGCTCGCAAATGATGATCAGCGCTCTTTTGCCCTTGCAAGCAAAATTCTCTTAAATGACAGCTACGTCGATGATATTCTTTCTGGTTGCGATTCAATTCAAGAGGCGATAGAATTACACAAGCAACTTACTACGCTTTGCAAGAGAGGGGGTTTCAATTTAAGAAAATGGAATTCTAACTCTTTAGTGTTGTTAGAAACAATTCCAACGGACTTTAGAGATAAGCTCAACTCATTTCAATTAACTTCTGAGAACTTCGTTAAGGCGCTAGGACTTTATTGGGAAACTAAAGAAGACCAGTTTAGCTTCTTAATCGATTTTAATTTCTCTTCCACGATAACTAAGAGTAGTCTTTTTTCAGACGCGATTAAACTCTTTGAACCATTACGTTGGCTCGCACCTACAACTATCGTAGCTAAAATGATATTTTAAAAACTTTGGTTAGAGGATTAGACTGGCGAGATCCTCTTCCATCTCATCTTCATTCAGAATGAATACGGTATCATGACACTTTGAAAGAGCTTTGAAAGAGCACTCAAAGTTCTTATTACGAATCAAGCCTTGACAATATTTACTAATGGTCAGATAGTACGACTGTTTTGAGTTGGATCCGGAGCTATTCTAATAGATGGGCAGTATATGTCGCTAATACGACGAATAGCTCAATATCTACAACATTAATACAATCGAAAACGAAAGTAGCTCCACTCAAAGTTCTTATTACGAATCAAGCCTTAACAATATTTACTAAACGAAACAAACGAAAATCCTGCCGACTGTTTTACTCGAGGCCTAACACCCTCAAAACTTCTTACGCTTTCTCTGTGGTGGAGTGGACCGTCCTGGTTGAAATCAACCCAATCGCACTGGCCTAAACTCAACCAAATTCTGAAGACTAGTCTTGAGGAACGAAAATCGGCCGTCAATTTACACAACACCACCGTAACGTCCAACGGTTTTGAAAACTACTCTTGGATTACGAAATACTCCAGCCTCTCGAAACTTATCCGCATTACCGCGTACATACTCCGATTTTACAACATTCTGAAGTCAGCTGTACTCACACGTACGAATGATGGGGGAAAAGACCACGAGACGGGTTTTTTAAAATCATGGGAATTAAACCGCGCGTTTGTCACAGTAGTAAAATTAGTTCAACGCGTGGACTTCGCAAACGAAATAAGCTGTTTATCCAAAAATAATTCTCTAAGCAAAAGCAATCGGATTGTTCAACTCGCTCCGTTTCTTGATAAAGATAATCTCCTTAGAGTTGGAGGCCGAATTTCGACGGCTAATACTACTTTCGAAACCAAACATCCAATTTTGCTAGCTAAACGCAACACATTATCGTTACCTATATTTCCCGATGCTCATCACCAAACGCTACACGGTGAGGTGCAATTGATGATGACATACGTAATGCAGCGCTTTTGGATTTTATCATCCCGAAGTCTTGCAAAATCCGTAATCCGAAACTGCCTTGTGTGTTTCAGGTATATTTCCAAAATGCATGAACAAAAAATGGGTAAGTTACCGGCCGTTCGGCTTCAGCCGACCAGACCATTCAAACACAGTGGACTTGACTACGCTGGGCCAATTTTAATCAATCTAGCAATCGGAAATCGCCTGCTTTTAAAGCGTATATTTGTCTTTTTGTCTGCATGAGTATGAAAGCTATTCATCTGGAAGCAGTGTTCAATCTAACAACAGAGGCTTTCGTTGCTGCCTACCGAAGATTCATTTCGAGGAGAGGAAGGTGCACGGATCTGTATTCCGATTGCGGAACCACGTTCATTGGCGCTGACAAAGAACTTAATCTTTGTTTCGAACGTCAAAAGTTAGAACTGCCTGAGCATTTGGCAGCTCAGCTAGCCCATGAAGGAACAACCTGGCATAGCTTCACCCCACTTTGAAGGTTTGTGGGAAGCCGGATTGAAGTCGTCCAAGCATCATCGCCATTAGCGCGAATACAACAAGTACATGCCAGAACAGATGGATTAGTAAGAGCAGTTACTCTTTTATGCAACGGCAAACTTCTAAAGCGCCCTATTTCGAAAGTGTGTTTGCTACCAATAATGGAACCAACCAATCCAGGGAAAGAGCAACCTGGTGAACACGACTAAAACGACTACCAGATTTAAGAACATTCGTTCTTAGTGGGGGATAATGTTCGATATTATTCAATTTATTTTTAGTTTTGTTTATTTAAACTTTATATATCATCAACTACTATTGTGAATTTATTCCTTTTTTCGCGAACTGTCAATAAAATAAGCGGGTTGTGCTGAATAACAATCAACACCGGACAAATCATTTTTTCTATTAATGTTTAACCAACATTAAATTGGTGCCGAAACCCGGGACTTTTAAAACTTCTTAGTCCCGCATCCTAAATTCTTGCATTCATCCCAAGAATTTTATCAATTAAACTTTATTTGCAATAGCAAATTGGCATTAATACATTTTTCCGCCAGCTAGGTATTACATATTACACCGCATTCACGTGGATCACCTAACCTGCAAATTTTCGCTAGCAAAATGGAGTGTCTTAACTCATCAATTGAAGAGCAACGAAAAATTTACTCGCACCTTCAGCGCTTCTTACACAGCTTTGAAGCAAAACCAGCTGCGGAAAAATCCGCTGGATTTATACAAAGCCTTCTGACAGAAGTTGAACTGCTATAAACAAGGCCATGACGACATTTGCAGTACTGTTCGGTCCAATTCAATTCTCGACGTTGTCGTTCCCTATCTGAACGATGAGGTATTCTACGACTGCTACGACCTGTACATTGCATTCAAGTCCAAACTGCTCGACTTGCAACTGGAACTTGCTCTTCCGACGACGCCCGGTACGCACTCAAGCACCTTTGCAGTTAACACCACACGCAACGACACCATTGCAGCTAAAGCCCGCCTGCCCAAGATTGATTTACCTACATTATCCGGAGACTACTTGGAATGGATTCCATTCCGCGACATGTTTCTGTCGCTCGTACATAACAACGCTACGCTTACACAGGTACAAAAATATTTTTACTTAAAAGGTTAATGCACTGGAACTCCCATGGGAATGGTAGAGGCCGTCAATTTACACAACACCACCGTAACGTCCAACGGTTTTGAAAACTACTCTTCGATTACGAAATACTCCAGCCTCTCGAAACTTATCCGCATTACCGCGTACATACTGGGGGAAAAGACCACGAGACGGGTTTTTTAAAATCATGGGAATTAAACCGCGCGTTTGTCACAGTAGTAAAATTAGTTCCACGCGTGGACTTCGCAAACGAAATAAGCTGTTTATCCAAAAATAATTCTCTAAGCAAAAGCAATCGGATTGTTCAACTCGCTCCGTTTCTTGATAAAGATAATCTCCTTAGAGTTGGAGGCCGAATTTCGACGGCTAATACTACTTTCGAAACCAAACATCCAATTTTGCTAGCTAAACGCAACACATTATCGTTACCTATATTTCCCGATGCTCATCACCAAACGCTACACGGTGAGGTGCAATTGATGATGACATACGTAATGCAGCGCTTTTGGATTTTATCATCCCGAAGTCTTGCAAAATCCGTATTCCGAAACTGCCTTGTGTGTTTCAGGTATATTTCCAAAATGCATGAACAAAAAATGGGTAAGTTACCGGCCGTTCGGCTTCAGCCGACCAGACCATTCAAACACAGTGGACTTGACTACGCTGGGCCAATTTTAATCAATCTAGCAATCGGAAATCGCCTGCTTTTAAAGCGTATATTTGTCTTTTTGTCTGCATGAGTATGAAAGCTATTCATCTGGAAGCAGTGTTCAATCTAACAACAGAGGCTTTCGTTGCTGCCTACCGAAGATTCATTTCGAGGAGAGGAAGGTGCACGGATCTGTATTCCGATTGCGGAACCACGTTCATTGGCGCTGACAAAGAACTTAATTTTTGTTTCGAACGTCAAAAGTTAGAACTGCCTGAGCATTTCGCAGCTCAGCTAGCCCATGAAGGAACAACCTGGCATAGCTTCACCCCACTTTGGAGGTTTGTGGGAAGCCGGATTGAAGTCGTCCAAGCATCATCGCCATTAGCGCGAATACAACAAGTACATGCCAGAACAGATGGATTAGTAAGAGCAGTTACTCTTTTATGCAACGGCAAACTTCTAAAGCGCCCTATTTCGAAAGTGTGTTTGCTACCAATAATGGAACCAACCAATCCAGGGAAAGAGCAACCTGGTGAACACGACTAAAACGACTACCAGATTTAAGAACATTCGTTCTTAGTGGGGGATAATGTTCGGTATTATTCAATTTATTTTTAGTTTTGTTCATTTAAACTTTATATATCATCAACTACTATTGTGAATTTATTCCTTTTTTCGCGAACTGTCAATAAAATAAGCGGGTTGTGCTGAATAACACTCAACATCTGACATTGAGCCGGACAAATCTTTTTTCTATTAATGTTTAACCAACATTAAATTGGTGCCGAAACCCGGGACTTTTAAAACTTCTTAGTCCCGCATCCTAAATTCTTGCATTCATCCCAAGAATTTTATCAATTAAACTTTATTTGCAATAGCAAATTGGCATTAATACATTTTTCCGCCAGCTAAGTATTCTATATTACACCGCATTCACGTGGATCACCTAACCTGCAAATTTTCGCTAGCAAAATGGAGTGTCTTAACGCATCAATTGAAGAGCAACGAAAAATTTACTCGCACCTTCAGCGCTTCTTACACAGCTTTGAAGCAAAACCAGCTGCGGAAAAATCCGCTGGATTTATACAAAGCCTTCTGAAAGAAGTTGAGCTGCTATAAACAAGGCCATGACGACATTTGCAGTACTGTTCGGTCCAATTCAATTCTCGACGTTGACGTTCCCTATCTGAACGATGAGGTATTCTACGACTGCTACGACCTGTACATTGCATTCAAGTCCAAACTGCTCGACTTGCAAATGGAACTTGCTCACTTGCGACGCCCGGTACGCACTCAAGCACCTTTGCAGTTAACACCACACGCAACGACACCATTGCAGCTAAAGCCCGCCTGCCCAAGATTGATTTACCTACATTTTCCGGAGACTACTTGGAGTGGATTCCATTCCGCGACATGTTTCTGTCGCTCGTACATAACAACGCTACGCTTACACAGGTACAAAAATATTTTTACTTAAAATGTTAATGCACTGGAACTCCAAAGGAAATGGTAGAGGAGTATCCAGCTACAAATTATAGTTACGAACCCGCCTGGTCCGCACTTGTTAATCGATACCACAATAAACGCAAACTTGTTGATCAAATTCTAAGGAAGTTGTTTAATGCACAAAACACAGACGGACGTATGCATAGCATACAACAATTGTTAGACGTTACGCGTAATTGCCTTGCGCTGTTAAGAACAATGGATATCAATACTTCAAACGGGGACCCCATCCTTATGTTTTTATTAACTCAAAAAATAGATAAGCAAACGAGAAAAGAATGGGAACAATCTCTCTACGGAAGTAGTGAAATTCCATTAGTTGAATCTTTTCTTAAATTTCTAGATTCGACGTACAAAGCACTAGAGTTTGTCGAAGAAGATATTCCTTCAGGGAAGCAACAAAAAAATATTGCAACACCAAATAAAGAATTTTGTCGAAAATTCCATACAAACACAGTCCACACAGCAACAACTACCACAACATCACATACCATTTGCCTCTGTTGTCATCGAAATCATTTTTTATACAAATGTTTTAAATTTGCTGCATTTTCAGCAGCTGAAAAATAAAAGAGTTTGTCAAGCAAAACAAATTGTGTATTAATTTCTTAGGTAAGGGTCACGCCTGCAGTAATTGTACAAGCACATCACGCTGCAAAGTTTGCGGAGAATCACATCATACTCTTCTTCACAACGATTTCTTTATTGGAAGCTCAACTATAAACAAGAACAATCCAAGTACCGTCTCATATAATTCAGTGAGCACTACCGGAGCTGCGGCCACATCGACGGCTCAGCTGCACTCTCTATTTACTCACGTGAGCACACAGGTACTCCTACGAACCGTTCGTATAATAGCAGATACACCCAGTAGGAAATTTTATTTTAAAGCACTTGTTGATCAAACTTCTTTTATATCTGAAGATGCAGCTCAATTGCTCAGATTGAAGACACGCAACATAAAGACAAATATATCAAACATCGGAGGATCTGAATCATATCTTGCAAGAAAAGCCGTTACAATTAATTTTCGTTCACATTACAACTACCTGTTTGACGTTGAATGTCATTTTCTTTTATTGCCAAAAGTCACGACTTATACTCCAGCAGCAATAGAATCAAGTTAAAACATACCCAGCGTCTTTCTCGCCGATCCAAGCTTTGGCTCTCCAGCTAAAATTGATTTTATTTTGGGTGCTGATTTATACTGCGATATTTTGCTTTCCGGAATGATTAAATGTGAAAATGGTTTATTGTTACAAGAGACATATTTTGGGTGGATGGTCTCGGGTCCAATAAAACCAAACATAAGCGACTGCAGTTTTTCGGTAAATTTATTTACCCTCGACGACCAGCTACGTTTGTTTTGGAAACAAGAAGGCCTAATTGAAAGCCGCCCAATGTCAACTGAGGAAGCTGCAGCTGAGCAACATTTTTTAGAAACCCATTCGCGTGACGATACCGGACGATATACAGTACAATTGTCATTTAAACGTTTTTTACTACAAGCAGAACTACCGTCATTTAGTCATACTTATTTTAACGCACTACGAAGACTAAACCAACTTGAAAAACGATTAAAATTACAACCGGAGTTTGCAATGCTTTATAAGAGTTTCATGGATGAGTACGTAAGCCTAGGTCATATGAAAGAGATAGGCGAGTATCCAAAAGACATTCCAGTAAATTCATATTTTCTCTGTCATCATGGTGTCTTAAAAGAAGGAAGCAGCATTACTAAACTAATACTATCTCGTTGGAGAACTCATACAATAGCATTTACCGCTGATCTAGAGAAAACATTTTCAATGCATTCTGTGGAGAGAAGAATCTACTAAATCCATAAAAATTTACAAGCTTTGCACCATTACTTATACATATATATACGTGTGTTACATCAGCTCGCAAATAATGATCAGCGCTCTTTTGCCCTTGCAAGCAAAATTCTCTTAAATGACAGCTACGTCGATGATATTCTTTCCGGTTGCGATTCAATTCAAGAGGCGATAGAATAACACAAGCAACTTACTACGCTTTGCAAGAGAGGGGTTTCAATTTAAGAAAATGGAATTCTAACTCTTTAGTGTTGTTAGAAACAATTCCAACGGACTTTAGAGATAAGCTCAACTCATTTCAATTAACTTCTGAGAACTTCGTTAAGGCGCTAGGACTTTATTGGGAAACTAAAGAAGACCAGTTTAGCTTCATAATCGATTTTAATTTCTCTTCCACGATAACTAAGAGTAGCCTTTTTTCAGACGCGATTAAACTCTTTGAACCATTACGTTGGCTCGCACCTACAACTATCGTAGCTAAAATGATATTTCAAAAACTTTGGTTAGAGGATTAGACTGGCGAGATCCTCTTCCATCTCATCTTCATTCAGAATGGATACGGTATCGTGACACTTTGAAAGAGCTTTGAAAGAGCACTCAAAGTTCTTATTACGAATCAAGCCTTGACAATATTTACTAATGGTCAGATAGTACGACTGTTTTGAGTTGGATCCGGAGCTATTCTAATAGATGGGCAGTATACGTCGCTAATACGACGAATAGCTCAATATCTACAACATTAATACAATCGAAAACAAAAGTAGCTCCACTCAAAGTTCTTATTACGAATCAAGCCTTAACAATATTTACTAAACGAAACAAACGAAAATCCTGCCGACTGTTTTACTCGACGCCTAACACCCTCAAAACTTCTTACGCTTTCTCTGTGGTGGAGTGGACCGTCCTGGTTGAAATCAACCCAATCGCACTGGCCTAAACTCAACCAAATTCTGAAGACTAGTCTTGAGGAACGAAAATCGGCCGTCAATTTACACAACACCACCGTAACGTCCAACGATTTTGAAAACTACTCTTTGATTACGAAATACTCCAGCCTCTCGAAACTTATCCGCATTACCGCGTACATACTCCGATTTTACAACATTCTTAAGTCAGCTGTACTCACACGTACGAATGATGGGGGAAAAGACCACTAGACGGGTTTTTTAAAATCATGGGAATTAAACCGCGCGTGTCAGCACAGAATATAAGTCAGTAAGTATTCTCTGCGACGGTAGCTTACTAGTCCTTGCAAAATCCAAAAATGAGCCTTGGTGGCAATAATGATAGATAACAAGATTACGCAGTCCCAAAAATCTGACGTCAGCGCAGCAGCCAGTACAGAATATGACGGAGCGAAGAAGTAGAGAATGACAAAACAGATAGTTAAGCAACTTTTACATAGAGCGGGCCATTTAAAGTAACATTATTTCATTCCGATATTTCTCTTTTTTCTTAATATTTGTGAACATAAGAAAATAAAACATAAGCTTTGATCTAAATTAAGGTGTAGGCAAGTGTATGCAAAAATTATTAGATAATATTGCCCTTAACTATTTGAAGTACTTGAACCATGTGAGCCACATGCAAGGAAATTGCCTCTTTACAAAAGGGTACCGACGTCGCATCTGTCAACTTCGGCAAAACCAAAGTACTCCGGAATGAGTCATCTTTAGTTTGCTGCTGCTTGCCTTGGTAGCAGTAAGCTCAGTGCTTAAAGAGAGAGAAGCGGCGCATACATTCTCAACCGCATTAACTCTCTTCTCTATGGCTGCAATGGAAAACTTCAAATTTTCACAGCAAAACACATCTTTCTCTGTTGACATTGGTCACTTATTATACCTATCACTTGATGAAATTGGAACGATAAAGTTGTCGATGAGGGTCCATGATATGCCTGGCAAATTGAAGTCGCCAAGTGAAGTGATCATTGAACTTAAGAATCGAAGTAGCGAAATATGTTGAGAATATGGCGATAAGTCAAATAATATGCCTAGCAAATTGAAGTCGCCAAGTACTATCCCCGAGTCATATGAAGTAATCATGGAACTTAAGAATCTGAGTAGCGCAACATGTTGAGCATATAGCGATAAGTCAGAATTAGGAGGTATGTAGCAAATATCTAAATAAACGAAACATTTGATAATGGCCGGTTGTTGTAAAATAAACAAACATTTATCTTTTTCTCCTACGCGCGTTTCCACGCATATTTGCGTCTTTCTCAGGGAGTATATTTATTACAAATATAATAAATGTTTGTTCAATTCAATAATAACAAACCACAAACATTACAACTTACATTAATTTAAAAAAATACATATCACAACATAAACACACTATTTTAAAATCGTTTGAACACTGCAATTGCTACATCGTCCAGTTAGTCGCACTTTCTGCGCGATAACATAAGCATATGCACAATTTATATTCAATACGTCTTCTTTAAAATTCATTGCTTTCTTTATGTGCTCTTGTATGCGTAACTCTTCTAACGTCACCCTTCTGGGAACATGATGAAATGTTCTCCACATCCAATATATGTGAAAAAATTTAAATGTTCAATCATATAATGTAATATAATTTTGGCGCGTACACTATATAGCTCAGTGTTTGGCCGAGCTTCTCCTACCATTTGTGGTGTGCGTCTTTATATTAAACCACAAATGGAGGGACCTACTGTTTTGTGCCGACTCCGAACGGCAGATGTATTTAGTGAGAAGCTTTTTAATGGCAGAAATGCCCTCGGAGGTTTGCCATTGCCTGCCGAGGGGTGACCGCTATTAGAAAAAACTTTTTCTATTATTAAGATTTTGCTTGCCCTGACTGGGATTCGAACCTCGAACTCACCGGCATATCAAGTTATAGCACGCACCGCTACCGACTCGACCACAGCGGCCCCAAATGTTCAATCACAGTTTGTGTAAAATTTCAATAAAAACTTATCTTTTCGATCTGCGTTATCGGAATTCCTTTAATGTTTAATGTTTAATGTTTAATGAATATTTGTTTGTACTCTTCTGAGGGTGCTTTAGGAATCGTGGAAGTGGAATAGTTGTATTTTTAGTTATGAGGACGAGTCTGCAGATTTGAAAGAAGTGGAATACGGAGGTAGGAGTAGTGTTAATGGGAAGTGGTTTCGTTTTTTCTGACTTCACTGCATGGGGGAAGTAAAACCAATTTTACAATCGGTCTCGTAATTTGACCCTTTGCCGTGTCGATGTCGACAACTCGTACTCGATCGCCAGCTCCTCGATGTACTTGGACGACTCTTCCTAGTCTCCATTCGTTAGGTTGCAGGTTTTCCTCTTTAATGACGACTAGGTCCCTCTGTTGCATATTAGACTAGGGATGTTTCCATTTGTTCCGCTTCTGTATTCAGCCAAGTATTCCGTTTTCCACCTTCTGCAAATGAGCTTAAAGTTTCTGCAATCGATTAACGATCGATGCAGGGTGTTCATTAGCGTCAACTTCTGGTGGAGCAAGAAGATGTCCGCCAGTTAAAAAGTGACCTGGAGTAATCGGCTCCAGATCTGACGCTTCGTTCAAAGAGAGACTTAATGGCCGGGAGTTGAGGCAAGACTCAATACGGCACAAAAGAGTGCTGAACTCTTCGAACGTATATTTTCGGTTTGAGGCGATTTTTTTGAAGTGGGATTTGAAACTTTTCACTCCTGCTTCCCACAAACCACCCATATGAGGAGCTGCAGCCGGTATGAAATGCCAATCTACTCTTGATGGCTGTATTTCTCGATGGTATGGTTGCGTACCTCAACTGAAAATGCTTTGAACTCCGATCGTAGAGTTCGAGAGGCTCCGACAAAGTTAGTACCATTGTCGGAGTATATGATTTTCGGGCAACAAATCTTGCAAAGGCGGCTAAGAAGGATGCGGTACTTAGATCACTAGTCGCTTCTAGGTGAATAGGACTTAATCTCGAAAGGGCCTGCAAAGTCCACACCAGTATTGGTGAACGCCCGCGAAAAGGTGGTGCGTTCCGTAGGAAGAGTGCTCATAAGTTGTGTTTGAGAACTTTTTTGCAGATCGTACAAATCTTGCAGCTATGGATAATGGATCTAATGATATTTTTGATTTTTGGAATCCAATATTGAGTTCGAATCAGGCGTAGCATAAGCTGATTCTCCTCATGCAAAGAAATCTGGTGGATGAATAGGACTATTAGGCCAGACAACCTGCAGTTATAAGGAAGGATAATGGGGTGGCGTTCGTTATACGCTAGATCCAGGGATGCGCTGAGACGGCCTCCAGTCTTCATTACCTCATCTTTGTCGATAAATCGGCTTAGGGGCAATATTTCCGTTTTGTTGTCAATTGGTTTTTTAGATTTTAGATTTGAATATTCTTCACTGTAAAACTGCTTCTGGTAAATTGTTATTAAGCGTAGAGTCGTTTCTTTAATTTCAGAAGATGAAATTAATAAAGAATCCGCTTTAAATGAAGCTTTTGTTTGTGGGTGAGTTCTTTTCGAGAATCTCATAACATATGATATAACCCTTAAAGCCCTCGGCAAGTCTGAAAATCTGTCGAGAATAAAGTTAAAATTATTAGCCTTTGTTGTTGCGTGAACATGCACCCTTTTTTCTTCTATTTCTGTTTTATAATCGGTCGGTTGTACTGGCCATTTTGATTTGTCTTCTTTTAACCAAGAAGATCCCTGCCACCACAAAGGATTGGTGATTAATTCCTTTGCAGATAGTCCTCTGCTGGCCAAGTCCGCGGGATTTGACGCTGATTCGACATGGCACCACTTTTCGTTTCCGACTTTTTCAAAAATCTTTGTTATTCGGTGTGCAACGAAAGTTGACCACGAACAAGGAGGTTTACGAATCCAGGCCAAGACTATTGTTGAGTCTGTCCAAAGTTTCATTTTCAAGCATCCCAAATCGAGGTTGCTGACAACTGCTTCAACAATTTCTGCGAGAAAAACTGCTCCACAAAGTTCCAAGCGTGGTAATGAAATGGTCTTGACTGGAGCCACCTTTGTCTTAGCCAAAAGGAAGTTGACGGAAACCGTGTCTCCAGTTTGAACTCTTAAGTAAACGGCCGCGGCATATGCCTTTTCCGATGCATCACAAAAGCCACGAAGTTCGATGTCATCTATTGGTGTAAAGTGCACCCATCGAGGGATGCGAATTTCATTGATATCCGAGTACCCACTCAGGAATGTTTTCCAGCTATCAAGAGTTGCTGAAGACACAGTCTCATCCCAGTTTGTCCCCTCCAGCCAAATGTGTTGCATTAGCATTTTGGCGACAATAACGTTTGGTGCAAGCCATCCGAGTGCTATTGAAGATGAGTTGCAGCTTCGTGGGACTTGCAACACAACAAAGTGAAAAAAAATTTAAAATTACAGCACGTTTGAAGTGAATGTGAAAGCCGATGTTTTTAAAGAAAAAAAACAAAAAAATCGAACTGTGCAATAAAATATTAAACGGACTGCGTTTCCAAGAAAATATATTACAATTCGCGTGCTGTCAAGAATGATTTGCAACTCGCAAAACAAATTAAACTCCACAAAGTGAAAACGTTTGCAGTGAAAGTGAAACCCGATCTGTTTAAATAAATCGCACTTTGCAAACAAAATATTAAAAGCGCTGTGTTTTGACGTAAGTGTTTACTTAATAATTGATTCGCGTGTTTTGGTTATGTCCGTTCGCGCACAAACGAAATAAATAACCTTCTTCACAACTCCACCAATTATTTAAAAAAAAGTGGGTTTAATTGTTATCCACAAAAAAAATTACTACATGTTTTGTGCACTTGAAATTTCAACCACGTACCTTTAAATTATAAAATGTGCGGCTTGTATAATGCTGGTTTATTGTGGCAGAGTGTTGATGCTGTCCAGTGGCTGTTTCTTCTGTGTGGCAGATACGGTTGTTAAATGAATTCCAACGCTGGGGCTTTAAAATGTATAAATGTGTTAGCCTTTGATTTCTCGGCTCCGAAGGACCAATAAATACACGCGGCGCGTTGTAATGGAAATAGCGCCGGTGTATTATATGAAAAATAGAAAATAATTAAAACAGAGTGGAATTAATAATATAATTCAGTGTGTGTGTTTATTTGTGGTTATAATTGAATGCTTTTTAGAACAATATATTACCTTTAAATATGTACCAATGTGGTTGTTGTGGTTGGTGATGGTGATGGGGTGATAGCTGGTAGTCGCTGCGGTTTAGTTGGCTTCTAGAATCCAATAGCCCGAGCCTAAGCAGTTAGAATTCGGTTGAACCCCCAAATGCGGTAAATTTCGCTGAGGGGAAATTCAACGAAGAGAGAGTGGTAACGGTACGCGAAATTTGCTTACTTTCATTGGAAAGTGTACTGGGGTGGTTGATCATATTTTTAATATTTAGGCCGGAGGCCTAACCAGCATGGTATTCAATTAAAGTTGAAGAATATTTTCCTACACCAATGCGTTGCCGTAAATGTCAACTTCTTGGTAACACCATCAAAAAATGCACCAACAACTCTATATGCGAAGTGACCACTACCCAACTATATGCTATTATATTACTTATTCACTTGCTTACACACTGTCATACAACAAACCCAGCAGATTCTACAAAGCCAAAGTCAACTGGGAAAAATACCAAACCGTTCTTACTTCTAAATTTACTGACGATTTTCATTACCACAACCTAAACAAGGAAGCATCTAAACTCCAAAAAGCCATTAGACATGCAGCAAACCTAGCAATTCCCACAAGTTACCAACCCAGAAGATCAAAAACTTACCCTGGTGGACACCAGAACTAAACACGCTTCGTACCGCAAAAGTCGCCGCTTGGAGAGAATACCAAAAATCAGGGAACTTAGAATCTTTAATCGCATTAAAAAAAAAGAACGCCCGCTTTAATAGAGAATAGAAAACTTCATAAATCTTGTATTAAATCCTCAGATGTAGGTAAAAGAAAGATATGCTTTAGTCTTCACAATACTTCATTTATTTAACCATTTACAAAATATCTTAATTAATACGATTGAAATAAGTACGTCGCTCGACACCCAGGAAAAGGAAAAACCGAAGTGCCCCAGCCCACATAAGTGTTGCCACTCGATTATCATGAATAAATAAATGTGTGCTGCCAACACCTTCCCTTTTAAATAATGTTTATCCGATAGATTTTCTTCATGTGGCCTTGTAGCGGTCGACTGGTTTACGTGTACGCTGGGGTCGCATATATGGGCTCACCGGCCTGGTTTGGTTTTCAGTCCGCATACTCTGAATTTCGTTTTCGCGTGACTGCTCATCGTTAGTTGTTTGATTTACCGGCATCGATTCTGATGTCTCGTTCGGAATGTCAGCTGGTGTGCAGGAGTTTGAAAACGTGATCTGGTGCGATATCATACAGCTGAAACGCCTCCGCCAGTCGTTTGGCATTACATTCGGCTTCGTTTTTCGTTAATGCTGAACTTTCTTGATGACGTTTTCGAATTTGATTGGCGTGACATCGAACCACCTTACCATTCTCTAGTTGTATGTTGTAAATAACCTTGCCGATGCGTTCAACGATTCTACCTTTCACCCATTTGAAACTGTCTTTGTGTTTATATTCGCTAACAAAGACGAGATCTTCGATGTCGTAACACCTCCGCTTAGCACCGTGCTTTTTATCAAAGTGATTCTTCATTTTAACTTGTCTGTCGCTATATATTTTAGATCCGGTAGGTAAAGTTGGCTTAAGCAAATCGAGTTTTAGACGTAGCTGCCTTCCAAGTAAAACTTCCGCCGGTGATTTGCTGTCTTCATTTTGCTTGTTTGGTGTGGATCTGTAAACTTGTAAAAATACTAAAAGATTTTGCGCAGTTACCCCTTCCCCGTTCACCTTTTTTAGTGCTCGTTTGAAAGTATCGACAAACCTCTCAGCTTGGCCGTTCGACATGGGATAATAGGGACTGCTGCGAATATGTTCAATGCCGTGCTCAGCTAAAAATTGCTGGAATTGGTAACTGGTGAATTGGGTACCATTATCGGATACTATTGTTTTCGGCAATCCAAATCTAGCAAAAATTTCATTCAAAATAAGAATTGTTTGCGTTGTTGTAATCGATTTGGTTTTTATTATTTCTGGCCACTTTGAAAACGCGTCAATAACCACGAGATAGTAACAAGAATCAATTGGTCCAGCGTAATCAATGTGGAGCCGTTCCCACGGACCGGAGGGTTTTGGCCAGGGATGTAAATTTGTTTTTGTTGGCATTTTAGCTGCAGCAGTGCAGTTCGAACAACTTTTGACCAGAGTTTCAACGTCAGCATGAATTTTCGCCCAGTACACGTAGTTGTGGGCGATGGCTTTTGTATACTCTATGCCTGGGTGACCACGATGAAGCTCTTTAAGTACACGCATTTGAAAAAGTTTTGGTATTATAATTCGTCGACCGAACATTAAGCAACCTTCGACTATGCTTATGCTATCTCTTCGATTAAAGTACGGTTTGAAATCATAATTGTCACATTTCGCTGGCCATCCGTCAGTTACATATTTACCAATTTTTGAAAGTACGGTGTCTTTCGTGGTTTCGTATCGAACCATTTTGCCTGTAAGCGGTAGTTTGTTAATTGATTCTGCTAAAATTTGTTTTATTTCCGACTCTAACTCAATTGCTGCGATAATGTAATCTTCTGAAGGTTTAAGTGTGTTGCATATAAGGCGCGACAGAACGTCAGCGTATCCGAAACTGGTTGTTGATATAAACTTTAATTCGAAATCGTATGCGAGCAATTTGACTGCCCATCTCTGTAGTCTATTTGCTTGGTGTGCACTGATTCCCGCTTTATTTCCAAATATAGCGAGTAAGGGTATGTGATCTGTCTGAAGTTTAAACTTTCGACCGAAGATCATTCTGTGGAATTTTGTAAGTGCGAAAATAATTGCCAAAGCCTCTTTCTCTATTTGACTGTAATGTTTTTCTGCGGGTGTAAGCGATCTCGATGCATGGCAAATAGGTTTCAATGAGCCGTCTTCAAATTCATGGAAAATAACCGCTCCGAGGCCGTAGCTAGATGCGTCGGCTGCTACTACTATGCCTTTTGTTGGATCATAATGTGTTAGTAACAGCTTTGATGATAGAATATCTTTAAGACTATTAAAACAATTTTGGTGTATTTTTGTTCAGTGCCAGGTTTTGTTTTTCTGTAGTAACTCGTCTAATGGACCTCGATGTTTCTGCATGTGGCTAATAAATTTTCCATAAAAATTAATCGCGCCCAAAAATGATCTTAATTCGGATTGATTTGTCGGCTCAGGCATGTATTTGATTGCATCGATGTGCTTCGGATCTGGACTTATGCCATCTTTATTTAGAATGTAGCCTAAATAAGACATTTCAGAATTAGAAAATTTACATTTTTCCAATTTTAATTTAAAACCATATTGTTGTATTCGCTGTAGGACTTCGTACAAATTTGCGTCGTGCTCTGTTTGGTTTTTACCCGAAACGAAAATATCGTCAATGTAGGCTGCCGCATTGTCCAAACCCGCCAACATTTGGTCCATTATCTGCTGAAAAATTGCAGGAAATGTCTTCACGCCGAAGACCATACGATTGTATCTGAATAAACCGATGTGTGTGTTTATTGTGAGCAGTTCTTTGGAAGAGTCATCAACGTCAACTTGTAGGAATGCATCTGATAAGTCGATGTGACTGAACACTGTGGCGTTGTTGAGCTTAGCAAAAATATCCTCAGGTAGAGGTAGTGGATACTGATACGTTTCCAAAGCGTCGTTCAGACCTGTCGAAAAGTCAGCGCATATACGGATGCTGCCGCTTGACTTCTTTATTACAACAATTGGCGCTGCCCAGTTTGAGTAATTAACAGGCGAAATTACATTTAGATCTTGCAGTCTCTGCAATTCTGATTCGACAAGATGTTGGATTGCGTAAGCGACGGGTCGCTTGGGACGAAAAACAGGTTGACAATTCGCCTTTATAACTAAATGCGCTTTAGTTTTATTGCAGATGCCTAGTTGCTTGTCGAAAAGTGCTGGAACTAAATCTTGAATGCGTGATTTGTCACAAGATTTGAATATTGGAACGATACTTGCCTTCGTTCTTGACGAGATCTGGATACAAATAGCATTGAGAGGCATATTATCCAGTTGGAACGCAGATATCCAATCCAAACCGAACACATTAAGGTTGATTGTAGTTACAAAACACGTCAGCATTTTTGTTGTTCCCTTCAAGTCGACTTCACACTCAAATTGTGCATACAGGGGTAAGTCGCCAGTTGCGCTTCTTGCGGAATGTGTAACTTTTTTTATATTTATTAAACTTAATTTGTCAAAATTAGCTTTCGAAATTATTGTGATGTCGGACGCTGTATCAAATTACAATTTTACTTGCATATTGTTGATTCTTACGCTGATATATTTGCGTTGTGAAGTTATGATGCTGTTCGTTTGGTATATACTTTTAATGAGCGGCTGTTTTGCATTTGTTTTGCCTTTGCTTTGTGTTTGAGTTTTGTTGTTCTTGGTTTGCTTTGTGTTTGGTTAAAAAAAATTTCCATTTGTTCTGGATTCATCTTTATAACTTTTCGTTTGTGTCAAGAAAGAAAAAAAATTCACCTCCTCGTCGCCACTATTATATCCTCAGATGTAGGTAAAAGAAATATATGCTTTAGTCTTCACAATACTTCATTTATTTAACCATTTAGAAAATATCTTAATTAATACGATTGAAATAAGTACGTCGCTCGACACCCAGGAAAAGGAAAAACCGAAGTGCCCCAGCCCACATAAGTGTTGCCACTCGATTATCATGAATAAATAAATGTGTGCTGCCAACATCTTGGAACTTCGCACTCTTGGAAAATATAGTATCAACAAGATTGACGTGGTTTTTAAAAACAATGAAACTACTGTCCCCTTTTCAAGTAGGTTTTCAATCAGGTACAAGTACTTTAGATGCTCTCCTTTTTTGGCTTCTTATGGAACTAGTTTTAGAATTCTCTGCGCTTAACTTGAAAAATAAAAATAATGAAATAAAGATACATGTCCGTGTTTGGTGTATTTATAATTATGAAATAGGATAAAAAAATATGTAGGTATGGGGCGAGTTTTAACCTGAGGGTAAGTCCCTCAGAATGAGATGCTTGGCCACTTTTCTAATTATCAATAAAACCCCCTACGCAGGATTGCTGTCTATGTTAATATACTTAATATAACATGTTTATTAAGCTTTTAAAGTATACGAAAATTAGTTTAGCAATCACCAAAATAATATTTAAAGGCATTTTCTCCGGAATATTTTCTTCTCTACTTATCATGGCTTGCGTTGTGGCGTACGTCATCACAATTAGGGCTTGCACAAGGTGTCGTAAAATATCGTAAAGCTCGCACGTATTTATCAACCAGGAAATTAAAAGTTTTTGATTGCAATTATTTACTCAACGTTTATGAGCTTTATTTGAATGTATAAACTGCTTTAGTAATCGGTAAAAAAAAATTTTCATAACTAATATTCAAGGAATTTGTTCCTCTAATATTTTGCAACCTGCTGTCTCACAAAAGAGTAAAACTGCCATTTTTAATGTTGCAAACATGGGTTACCTCTTTGTGCACAAATAGTTTAGAAAACCGAGGTGCTTAAGAAAGCTAAAACCAAAAGAAATAAATTGCATTCAGCACATTAGCAGATAGGGATTTGAAAATAGCAAATTAGTGATTTGTCTTTATTGGTGCTAATTAAAAAAGTTATTTGTGTCCCGTAGATGAAAAATATTTACTTACTTAATTAATTGCTTCTATAACCGTCTATGCGATTTATACTAAAGAGCTGCACAAGCACTATACAAATGACAGCAGCACTCATTTCAAATACGATCGTTCTCCTACTCTTACACTGCAAAACATAGCATCCAGGACGAAAACGAACAACAAAAGCTAACTACAACAAATACAAACCGAAGATAATACAAACTGAGGTAAAGCAAAATGAAGCAGATCCATGCTGTACTGCTTACTGCAAAGAAATATGTATTCTTGTTTTCGCGTGAACATCGAGGACGTACATATATACATAGCTTTTTTTTGCGCCTTACGTATATTGGTGACGGCGTCTTGCCATCTCTGCGCGCCTAAGATCTATGTGGATGCGCGTTACATGAGCTCATATTTCTTCGTCGCAGTCTCTGCATATTGGGCAGCGAGAGGAACTACAGTGGCCAAGTTTATTTAAATGTTTGCAGAGACAAACTGTGTCCGGCTATAACGTCGGATGCTTCGTCTGAAATTGTGCAGAAACCGCTGACCGCTCGTACGGCTCTAAGCCGACATACACTTGTTATCTTTTTCGAGTAACTTTTTGTAAGTTATTTGGCATAATGGCGTGATAAGGTTGACTGCGCGGTCGATGCTTTATTAAACACGCACTCCAAATGGGGCTTGAAATTTAGTCGAGAGTCAATCATCACACCAACGTATTTCATAGTGGGCTTGGACGTGATAACCTCAGTCCACACACAAATATTCAGAAACTCCACTGCCATTCTGCTGTTTATTAAAAGTGCCTCGGTCTTGTGGTCGACCAGCGTTAAGTGCATTAATTGAAGCCAGGTTTTAATTTTTAGTACAGCTTTTCCGGCTGCTGCTTCAATTTAGTGCAAATGTTTTGCCACAATTACTATCGCGATATTGTCTGCAGACCTTGTGTGATTGGAAAGAAGTAGGGTCTAAATCCAATCGTATGCCAATGGATCTATACAGCGGTGGTTAGACCGATCCTTCTTTATGGAGTTATCGTATGGTGACCTGCCTTGAGAAAAACTGATAACTGGTAAAGTGCAGAGAGCCAGTATGATCTGCATTAGCGGAGCGTTGCGAATAACTCCAAGCGACGCCTTAAATGTCTTTCTGGACCTTCTACCCCTAGACGTAGTGGGTCAACAGGTGGCGGCTCCCGCCACGCTTTGATTAAGAGAGACATATCAATGGGAGTCTAGCATACGTGGGCACTCATGCATACTGAGCAAGTATAGATTTCTTCCGGACTGCACAAATAGCTGCGCCGATTCTATGGTCCCAGACAGGAACTTCGCGATGTTGGTTCCAGGAAGGGAGGAGTGGTCTTAAAATGTATATACTTAACCTGGAAGTCTTACGGTTTTCACATTTGTTTCGAAGCTGAATGACAGAGTCTGAGCAGCGGTCTTCTCGCGGGACACATTTCTGAGTTGTTCTGTTGGGTGACCGGATCAATGAAGGGTTTTGCAAGCCGAGGTTTTAGTCAGTAAGGATGCTATGGATATTATGCAAACCGTGGTAAAAGGCAAAACTGTCTTTATATTTAGTGATAGCCAAGCGGCAAATAAAGCTGCGAGCTCAGCTGTGATAAAATGAGAGATTGTACTGGATAGCCGCCGATATATATAGGAGATGGCTAAGCAAAACAAATTTAAAATAATTAGGTTCCAGGGAGATCGAGGGCAACTGCTTAGCGGATGAGCTTGTGGGGAAGGGACAACCAAGCAGATCCTTACTGGTAAAGAGCGCATTGGTATGCTGCTTTTAAAAGATAATGCTTATGCTCGTGCAAATGACAGCAGGGAACAAACTACGACTTGTAGGATCTCTAGGCAGATTTGGCTCAGAAGGGAGGGGAAACGGTCGCGTAGTCTGTACACCTTAAAACGAGACGATATATCCCAGGTCGTTGGATCCCTTTTAGTACCCTTTCACAGATGTTGTAGAAGCTGCAAAAATTATGAAGAGGAGGAAACTGTTCTTCATATTCTATGCAATTGTCCAGCGCTAGCGTGAAGCAGGCTATGCTTTCTAGGGGCACCACTTTTTGGAGACCTCGGAGAATTAGGTGCTATAGACCAAATATCCTTGACGAGATAACTCAAGAGCTCAAAATGGTTCTGCGAAGGGGAGTGAACGCTGAGGTGGTGGTATCACAAAGGGCCTCCAATTATATGGAGAATATCCTCCTCGAGTAGAAAATTAGCCTTACTATGAGCGCAATATTAATAGAACTAACGACGAGGTGCTTGAAGTGGATGAGGCAGAAAGTCTCAAAGCTAAATTGGATCAAGTTTTAAAGAGCAGCTCAATTTATCAGAAAGTTTGGGAAAATAATTTTTTGTAATTAGGGCGATAAAGGCTAATTCCTACACAAAGCATTTAAATTTTTGTCGACATTCCAACCAACATGTGTTGAGTCGATGCTTTTTCACTGCAGATTTTAAATGCAACAAATTTAGGTCAAGGTTGGAGGATAACACCCTTAAGTTTTTATTACTTTAAAATAGCATTTTGGTCGATATAAGGAATAATTCTGCCTCGCTTAAAATGGAATGGGTGATGTATTAAATTTTTTCTTCATGTATTTCTTTTTTTACTGAATGGTTATACATTAATATTAGTATTCAATATTGGCCGCTGTGGTCGAGTGGGTAGCGGTGCGTGCTATAACTCGATATGCCGCTGGGTTCGAGGTTCGAGGGTAACTGCTTAGCGGATGAACTTGTGGGGAAGGGACAACCAAGCAGATTCTTCCTGGTAAATAGCGCATTGGTATGCCCTTTGGTACTTGCAAGCTGCTTTTATAAGATAATGCTTATGCTCGTGCAAATCACAGCTGGGCACAAACTACGACTTGTAGGATCTCTAGGCAGATTTGGCTCAGAAGGGAGGGGAAACGGTCGCGTAGTTTGTTAACCTTAAAACGAGACGATATATCCCAGGTTGTTGGAGCCCTTACAGTACCCGTTCACAGATGTTGTAGAAGCGGCAAAAATTATGAAGAGGATGAAACTGTTCTTCATCTCCTATGCAATTGTGCAGCGCTAGCGTGAAGCAGGCTATACTTTCTAGGGGCACCATTTTTTGGAGACCTCGGAGAATTAGGTGTTATAGACCAAAGATGCTTGACAATTATATGGAGAATATTCTCTTTGAGTAGAAAATGACCCTAACTATGAAAGCAATTTTAATATAACTGATGACGAGGTGCTAGTTCTTCAAGCTTAGTTACGGCAAAGTGGGAAGACATTATAAGAGAAGCCCTCGGTCTGACCGAGCTTTCTTCATATAAGATGTTGGCACCACGGAAGTCACTTAGTCCACAGGGTTTTTGTTTGAAAACCCAGGGCTCCTGAATGGCTCTTATAACCTCAGTCCACACACGAATATTTAGAAACTCCACTGCCATTCTGCTGCTTATTAGAAGTGCCTCGGTCTTGTGATCGGCCCGCGTTAAGTGCATTAATTAAAGCCAGGTTTTGATTTTTAGTACAGCTTCGCCGGCTGATGATTCAATTTGGTGCAAATGTTTTGCCACAATTACTATCGCGATATTGTCTGCAAAACCCCACTTCTGTACAGGAGTTTGCGATTTGAAAATTGCTCCCTATCATCAGGTGGAAGTTTCCGCAGACCTTATGTGATTGGAGAGAAGTGGGGTCTAAACGCAATCGTATGCCACTGGATCTATACAGCGGTGGTTAGACCGATCCTTCTTTATGAAGTTATCGTATGGTGGCCTGCCTTGAGCAAAGCTAATAACTGGTAAAGTGCAGAGAGCCAGTATGATCTGAATTAGCGGAGCGTTGCGAACAACACCAAGCGATGCCACAGGTGGCGGCTTTTGCCGCGCTTTGATTAAGAGAGACATATCAATGTAAATTGACGTTGAGCAACACCACCAGCTCCGTCAAAATTGGGAAGAACCTCTCCGAGCCGTTTGATACCAAACGAGGTTTCAGACAGGGGGACTCTTTGTCGTGCGATTTCTTTAACCTGATGCTGGAGAAGATATTTCGAGCCGCAGAATTAAATCGGTCTGGTACCATCTTTTATAAGAGTGCGCAATTGCTGGCGTACGCCGATGACATTGACATCATCGGTTTTAACAACCGCGCAGTTAGTTCTGCCTTCTCCAATCTGGATATATAAGTGAAGCGAATGGGTCTGGAGGTAAACGAGCGCAAGACGAAGTATCTCCTGTCATCAAATAGACAGTCGGCACATTTGCGACTGGGATCAAACATCATTGTTGACAGTTATAGCTTTGAAAATGTAGAGGACTTCGTTTACTTACCAACCAGCATTAACACCAATAACAGCGTCAGCCTTGAAATCCAACGCAGAATCTCTCTTACCAACAAGTGCTACTTCGGACTGAATAAGCAATTGCACAGTAAAGTCCTCGCTCGACGGAAAAAACCCATACACTATAAGTCCAATTGTATGGCGTAGAAGCATGGACTTTGACAACATCAGATGAGAGGTCTCTTGGAGTGTTCGAGAGAAGGATTCTTCGAAAGATTTATGAACCTTTGCGTCTTTGCGACCGGGAATACCGTGTACGATGGAACGATGAGCTGTACGAGCTGTACAATGACGTAGATATAGTGCAGCGGTTTAAGAACCAGTGGCTCCACTGGCTAGGCCACGTCGTATGAATGGATGAAATAGCTCCAGCCCTGAAAGTATTCGACGCGGTACCCGCTGGTGGTAGCACAGGAAAAAGAAGACCTCCTCTGCGTTGGAAAGACCAAGTGGAAAAAGACTTGGCTTTATTTGGGATTTCCAATTGGCGCCAGTAAGCACGAGATAGGGACAGCTGGCGTGCTTTGTTGATCTCGGCCAAAATCGCTTAGGCAGTTAATGCGCCAATTAAGTAAGTAAGTAAGTATCAATGGGAGTTTAGCATACGTGGGCACTCATGCATACTGAGTAAGTATAGATATCTTCCGGACTGCACAAATCGCTGCGCCGATTCTATGGTTCCAGACAGAAACTTCGCGATGTCGATTCCAGATAGGAAGGTAGTGGTCTAAAAATCTATATACTATACCTGGACGTCTTACGGTTTTTACAGCTGAAAGACAGAGTCCGAGCAGCGGTCTTCTCGCGGGACACATTTCTGAGTTTTTTTTTCGGTTGCCGGATCATTGTAGGGTTTTGCACGCCTAGGTTGCAGCCATTAAAGAGGCTATGGACATGCTGCAAACCGTGGTAAAAGGCAAAAATGTCTTTATAGTTAGTGATAGCCAAGCGGTAGTTTAAGCTGTGAGCTCTGCTGTGATAAAATCAGAGATGGTACTGGATAGCTGCCATTCTCTATAAGAGCTGGCTAAGCAAAACAAATTTAAAATCATTTGGGTTCCAGCGAAATCGAGGGTAACTGCTTAGCGGATGAACTTGTGGGGAAGGGACAACCAAGCAGATTCTTCCTGGTAAATAGCGCATTGGTATGCTCTTTGGTACTGGCAAGCTGCTTTTATAAGATAATGCTTATGCTCGTGCAAATGACAGCAGGGCACAAACTACGACTTGTAGGATATCTAGGCAGATTTGGCTCAGAAGGGACCGTAAACGGTCGTGTAGTCTGTACACCTTAAAACGAGACGATATATCCCCGGTCGTTGGAACCCTTTCAGTACCCGTTCACAGATGTTGTAGAAGCTGCAAAAATTATGAAGAAGAGGAAACTGTTATTTATCTTCTATGCAATTGTCCAGCGCTAGCGTGAAGTAGGCTATGCTTTTTAGGGGCACCACATTTTGGAGACCGCGGAGAATTAGGTGTTATAGACCCAAGATGCTTGACAAGATAACTCAAGAGCTCAAAATGGTTCTGCGAAGGGGAGTGTACGCTAAGATGGTGGTATCACAAAGGGCCTCCAATTATGGCCTACGTGTGTCGCGAAGTAACGATCGATTAAATAAAATAAATAATACACTAAACATACCTTTCAGAGTTATAATAAAATATGAAAATTCAACATAAGGAACAAAAACAACAAGTTTACAACTGTTGTATTACGATAACACAATACGACAAATAAAACGGATAGTTAATTCCCTAAAGGCTTTGTTTTGCCCTTGCCATTATAAACGAGCTGGATAATATCCTCCTCGAGTAGAAAATGAGACAGAAAGTCTCAATTAAGGCAACTAAAATCTTAAACATGGAAAGTTTTTTTCTAACAGCGGTCACCTCGCGGCAGATAACGGCAATCCTCCGAGGGTATTTCTGCTATGAGAAAGCTTCTCATAAAATACATCTGCCGTTCGAAATCGGCATATTTAATCATAGACACTATTTTATCTAAACCTTTGTATACATCTTGCGGCTCTGCTGTGGATCACTGGCATATATACAAAAATTTATGTTCGAATTCAGTAAGCAGTCTCAGTCTCTAATAGTGACAAAAGTCACAATTGGCATTCATTAGTCTAAAATAAAGCCTCTAGTCTCAAAATAAAATCTCAAAATGGTGACCTGGTGATGATCAGTTCACAAAAAACTCAAATTAAAATATAAGAGAAAAACTTGAGAGCGAGGAAAACAATAATCTCAAATATTGAGACTTGAGATTATACCAAGTTCTTGAATTCGGGCATTTATAATTTGTGTGTGGTATCTTTCAATATAAAATTATTAAAATGTTTCAACTGCAGATGCTTTTAAAGGATTAGTTTTTAATAAGTTGAAACATATTTTAAACATCCATTGAGCGATATTTTAAACAAAGGTTTAAACTTTTTAGAAAATATACAAAAATTTTAAACGTTTAAGTTTAAATTTCGAACCTTTTAAAAAAAATTTTAGAATATTTGAGTAAACCACCCATTTTAAAAATAATACTGTGAAAGTTTAAAATAGCTGCTAATTATCTTTGATTTTTGGAATTTTATTAAATATTTTGTAAAAACATGAAGGATAAATAAATATGTATGTATGGGGTGAGTTTTTACCAATCCTGTTACTTACCCTCAGAATGAGATGCTTGGCCACTTTTCTAATTATCAACAAAAACCCCTACGCAGGATGGCTGTCTATGTTAATATTCTTAATATAACAAGTTTATTAAGCTTTTAAAGTATACGAAAATTAGTTTAGCAATCACCAAAATAATATCTAAAGGCATTTTCTCCGGAATATTTTCTTCTCTACTTATCATGGCTTGCATTGTGGCGTACGTCATCACAATTAGGTTATGCACAAGGTGTCGTAAAATATCGTAAAGCACCCACGTATTTATCAACCAGGAAATTAAAAGTTTTTGATTGCAATTATTTACTCAACGTTTATGAGCTTTATTTGAATGTATAAACTGCTTTAGTAATCGGTAAAACAAAATTTTCATAACTAATATTCAAGGAATTGGTTCCTCTAATATTTTGCAACCTGCTGTCTCACAAAAGAGTAAAACTGCCATTTTTAATGTTGCAAACATGGGTTACCTCTTTGTGCACAAATAGTTTAGAAAACCGAGGTGCTTAAGAAAGCTAAAACCAAAAGAATTAAATTGCATTCAGCACATTAGCAGATAGGGATTTGAAAATTGCAAATTAGTGATTTGTCTTTATTGGTGCTAATTAAAAAAGTTATTTGTGTCCCGTAGATGAAAAATATTTACTTACTTAATTAATTGCTTCTATAACCGTCTATGCGATTTATACTAAAGAGCTGCACAAGCACTATACAAATGACAGCAGCACTCATTTCAAATACTATCGTTCTCCTACTCTTACACTGCAAAACATAGCATCCAGGACGAAAACGAACAACAAAAAGCTAACTACAACAAATACAAACCGAAGATAATACAATGTTCTGCGTCTTCGTCGCTGTCTCTGCATATTGGGCAGCGAGAGGAACTACAGTGGCCAAGTTTATTTAAATGTTTGCAGAGACAAACTGTGTCCGGCTATAACGTCGGATGCTTCGTCTGAAATTGTGCAGAAACCGCTGACCGCTCGTACGGCTCTAAGCCGACATACACTTGTTATCTTTTTCGAGTAACTTTTTGTAAGTTATTTGGCATAATGGCGTGATAAGGTTGACTGCGCGGTCGATGCTTTATTAAACACGCACTCCAAATGGGGCTTGAAATTTAGTCGAGAGTCAATCATCACACCAACGTATTTCATAGTGGGATTGGACGTGATAACCTCAGTCCACACACAAATATTCAGAAACTTCACTGCCATTCTGCTGTTTATTAAAAGTGCCTCGGTCTTGTGGTCGGCCAGCGTTAAGTGCATTAATTGAAGCCAGGTTTTAATTTTTAGTACAGCTTTTCCGGCTGCTGCTTCAATTTGGTGCAAATGTTTTGCCACAATTACTATCGCGATATTGTCTGCAGACCTTGTGTGATTGGAAAGAAGTAGGGCCTAAATCCAATCGTATGCCAATGGATCTATACAGCGGTGGTTAGACCGATCCTTCTTTATGGAGTTATCGTATGGTGACCTGCCTTGAGAAAAACTGATAACTGGTACAGCGCAGGGAGCCAGTATGATCTGCATTAGCGGAGCGTTGCGAATAACTCCAAACGACGTCCTAAATGTCTTTCTGGACCTTCTACCCCTAGACGTAGTGGATCAACAGGTGGCGGCTCTCGCCACGCTTTGATTAAGAGAGACATATCAATGGGAGTCTAGCATACGTGGGCACTCATGCATACTGAGCAAGTATAGATTTCTTCCGGACTGCACAAATAGCTGCGCCGCTACTATGGTCCCAGACAATAACTTCGCGATGTTGATTCCAGGTAGGGAGGAATGGTCTTAAAATGTATATACTCAACCTGGAAGTCTTACGGTTTTTACATTTGGTTCGAAGATTAATGACAGAGTCGGAGCAGCGGTCTTCTTGCGGGACACATTTCTGAGTTGTTCTTTTGGGTGACCGGATCAATGTAGGGTTTTGCAAGCCGAGGTTTTAGCCAGTAAGGATGCTATGGACATTATGCAAACCGTGGTAAAAGGCAAAACTGTCTTTATAGTTAGTGATAGCCAAGCGGGAATTAAAGCTGCGAGCTCAGCTGTGATAAAATCAGTTATTGTACTGGATAGCCGCCGATATATATAGGAGATGGCTAAGCAAAACAAATTTTAAATAATTTAGGCTCCAGGGAGATCGAGGGAAACTGATTAGCGGATGAGCTTGTGGGGAAGGGACAACCAAGCAGATTCTTCCTGGTAAATAGCGCATTGGTATGCCCTTTGGTACTTGCAAGCTGCTTTTATAAGATAATGCTTATGCTCGTTCAAATCACAGCTGGGCACAAACTACGACTTGTCGGATCTGTAGGGGAGTGAACGCTGAGGTGGTGGTATCACAAAGGGCCTCCAATTTTATGGAGAATATCCTCCTCGAGTAGAAAATTAGCCTTACTATGAGCGCAATATTAATAGAACTAACGACGAGGTGCTTGAAGTGGATGAGGCAGAAAGTCTCAAAGCTAAATTGCATCAAGTTTTAAAGAGCAGCTCAATTGATCAGAAAGTTTCGTAAAATAATTTTTTGTAATGGGGGCGATAAAGGCTAATTCCTACACAGAGCATTTAAATTTTTCTCGACGTTCCAACCAACATGTGTTGAGTCGATGCTTTTTCACTGCAGATTTTAAATGCAACAAATTTAGGTCAAGGTTGGAGGATAACACACTTAAGTTTTTATTACTTTAAAATAGCATTTTGGTCGAAATAAGGAATAATTCTGCCTCGCTTAAAATCGAATGGGTGATGTATTTAATTTTTACTTCATGTAGTTCTTTTTTTACTGAATGGTTATACATTAATATTAGTATTCAATAGTGGCCGCTGTGGTCGAGTGGGTAGCGGTGCGTGCTATAACTTGATATGCCGCTGGGTTCGAGGTTCGAACCTCAGCCAAGGCAAGTAAAATCTTAAACAGGAGAGTTTTTTTCTAACAGCGGTCACCCCTCGGCAGATAACGGCAAACCTCCGTGGGTATTTCTGCCATGAAAAGGCTTCTCATAAAATACATCTGCCGTTCGAAATCGGCACAAAACTGTAAGTCCCTCCATTTGTAGTATAATATAAAGACGCACACCATGAATGGTAAGAGAAGCTCGGCCAAATACTGAGGTATATAGTGTAAGCGCCAAATTATTATTATTATTATTGGTCTCAAACAGCAATTTAAAATAATTTTACTTTATGTATGTACAATTGCTTCTGTACCAAATATTTATATTTTACTTGAAGTATAATAAGTATAATTATTTTGTGTGTGTCAAATTTTATGTTTATTTCTTTTTTATTCTTGAAAATACCAATAAATACATATGTACATGAATTACATCAAATCGTTCTTTGTGCTATTAATGTTGTTTTGCATAATTCTATAATTCAACGATTACAGACGTGTTACATTTTTTGACAAATTAAAATTTGCGAAACAAAACTAGGTGAAATAAAAAGCGTGAAATTTACGTTATTACTACTTACCTTCCTATGCAAATCAATTCATAATATATTTAAACATAGGCACTATTTTATCTAAACCTTACATTGACGAGGGCGACGACTAACATGCCTTGAATACGACGCTTTGGAAAATCTTGCGGGATACATATAACTTCGTCTGAAAAATTATTTTGCTAAAATTTTAGCACTGACCCCCAATGGAGTGGAACGTTCACTTGGTTAGACCACCTCACGGAAGGCGGTTTAATAAAGCCAAATAAACAATAATCATAAATGAGTTAGAAGCTATTTTTAAATCGCTTAATGGAGATGGTTTAATGATTAAAGACGACTTCATAAAAAAACACGTAGAGAAAGCATCAGAAGAACTGCGACTTGAAAATGTTGTTTTCCAGGTCAAGGATGTTCATAAAAAGAAGTATTTATTGTTTAATATCTACTATAACTCAAAATGCATATACCATGAAAAGAAAATTTAATAAAATCGTAAATTGAAAATTGTAATAGGAAATATGGGTTTAGTTATTTAAAAACATTCAGATGGTAAATTATGGTTAACACATACATATGTACATATGTTCAATTTGTATACAGGTATAAAAAAAGGATTTTTCACGTAACTTCGTGCTTTTTGCAGGAAATTTAGATGTGTATACTTGGGACAAAGGAAGTCGTTTTTGGTTTGGTATATGAATAATCCCCATACCCACACACCCACACACACCCCATACCCATACACATTTCAAGCGATAGCAAATATTGTGTTGCTTTATGACGACATGCGCAGAGAGAGGCAAATTTTGATTCACGAATTTCGTGACCTTCTTTGTATACATCGTGCGGCTATGGTGTGGATCACTGGTATATACATATACAAAAATTTAAGTTCGAATTCGGTAAGCAGTCTCAAAATTCACAACTGGCATTCATTAGACTCAAAATAAAGCATATAGTCTCAAAATAAAAATCTCAAAATGGTGACCTGGTGAGGATCATTTCACAAAAAACTCAAATTAAAATATAAGAGAAAAATTTGAGAGCGAGGAAAACAATAATCTCAAATATTGAGACTTGAGGTTATACCAAGGTCTTGAATTCGGGCATTTATAATTTGTGTGTTGTATCTTTCAATATAAAATTGTTAAACTGTTTCAACTGCAGATGCTTTTAAAGGATTCGTTTTTTATAAGTTGAAACATATTTTAAACATCCACTGAGCGATATTTTAACCAAAGGTTTAAACTTTTTAGAAAATATACAAAAATTTTAAAAGTTTAAGTCAAAATTTCGAACCTTTTAAACAAAATTTTAGAATATTTGAGTAAACCACCCATTTTAAAAATAATACTGGGGAAGTTTAAAATAGCTGCTGATTTTCTTTGATTTTTGGAATTTTATTAAATATTTTGTAAAAATATGAACCTTGCTCTTTAATTGAATGGACTACAAATTATTATTTTTGAATTGGGCGAAAGCTTGGCTTCTTATGGACCTAGTGCGCTTAACTTGAAAAATAATAGGAATTTAAATAATGAAATGAAGATAAATGTGGTGTTTGGTGTTTTTATAATTATGAAATAGGATAAATAAATATGTATGTATAGGGTAAGTTTTTACCATACCTGTTACTTACCCTCAGAATGAGATGCTTGGCCACTTTTCTAATTATCAATAAAACCCCCTACGCAGGATTGCTGTCTATGTTAATATACTTAATATATCAAGTTTATTTAGCTTTTAAAGTATACGAAAATTAGTTTAGCAATTACCAAAATAATATATAAAGTCATTTTCTCCGGAATATTTTCTTCTCTACTTATCATGGCTTGCATTGTGGCGTACGTCGTCGCAATTAGGGCATGCACAAGGTGTCGTAAAATATCGTAAAGCACCCGCGTATTTATCAACCGGGAAATTAAAAGTTTTTTATTGCAATTACTTACTAAACGCTTATGAGCTTTATTTTAATGTATAAACTGCTTTAGTAATCGGTCAAACACAATTTTCACAACTATAATTCAAGGAATTTGTTCCTCTTATATTTCGCAAACTGCTGTCTCACAAAAGAGTAAAGCTGCCATTTTTAATATTGCAAACATGGGTTACCTCTTTGTGCACAAATAGTTAAGAAAACCGAGGTGCTTAAGAAAACTAAAAACAAAATAAATAAATTGCATTCAGCACATTAGCAGATAGGGATTTGAAAATTGCAATTTGATGATTTGTCTTTATTGGGATATTTAAAAAATAATTTGTGTCCAGTAGATGAAAAATATTTACATACTTACTTAATTGGTTCTATAACCGTCTATGTGATTTATACTAAAGACAGCAGCACTCATTTCAAATACTATCGTTCTCCTACTCTTGCACTGCAAAACATAGCATCCAGGACGAAAACGAACAACAAAAGCTAACTACAACAAATACAAACCGAAGATAATACAAACTGAGGTAAAGCAAAATGAAGAATATCCATGCTGTACTGCTTACTGCAAAGAAATATGTATCCTTGTTTTCGCGTGAACATCGAGGACGTACATATATACATAGCTTTTTTTTGCTTCTTACGTACATATATTGGTGACGGCGTCTTGCCATCTCTGCGCCCCTAAGATCTATGTGGATGCGCGTTACTTGAGCTCATATTTCTTTTGGAACATAATATGTTCTGCGTCTTCGTCGCTGTCTCTGTATATTGGGCAGCGAGAGGAACTATCGTGGCCAAGTTTATTTAAGTATTTGCAGAGACAAACTGTGCAAGGTGAAAAGTTTTGTCAACGTGGTTTCTCTCTACCCATTTTTCGATATTTGGTATCAGCTCATATGTGCATCTGCCCTTTGGGGAGCTATTCCAACGAGCCTGCCAGGTGTACATTAAACGGCGTCTTTCTTCAGCCTCTATATCTTTCCGGCTAGTTCTTTCATTGCTCTCGGAAAGCCTGTGTGTTTCATTTCATGAGCCGTATATCTACGTAAATTAGTCCGGCTATAAGGTAGGATGCTTCGTCTGATATGGTGATATACACTTGTTATCTTTTTCGAGTAAATTTTCATAAGTTATTTGGCATAATGCGTGATAAACTTGACTGCGCTCTCGATGCTTTATTAAACATATACTCCAAATAGGGCTTGAAATTTAGTCGAGAGTCAATCATCACACCAAGGTATTTGATAGTGGGCTTGGACGTGATAACCTCAGTCCACACACAAATATTCAGAAACTCCGCTGCTACTCTGCTGCACAATTTCTATCGCGATATTGCCTGCAAAACCCCACTTCTGTACAGGAGTTTGCGATTTGAAAAATAGCTCCCTATCATCATGGGCAAGTTTCCGCAGACCTTATGTGATTGGAGAGAAGTGGGGTCTTAACCCGACCGTATGCCACGGGATCTATACAGCGGGGGTTAGACCGATCCTTCTTTATGGAGTTATTGTATGGGGGCCTGCCTTGAGCAAAACTGATAACTAGTAAAGTGCAGAGAGCCAGTATAATCTGCATTAGCGGAGCATTGCGAATAACACCAAGCGACGCCTTAAATGTCTTTCTGGAACTTTTACCCCTAGACATAGTGGGTCAACAGGTGGCGGCTCTTGCCTTGCTTGAATAAGAGAGACTTATCAATGGGAGTCTAGCATACGTGGGCACTCAAGCATACTGAGCAAGTATAGATTTCTTCCGGACTGCACAAATAGCTGCGCCGCTACTATGGTCCCAGACAAGAACTTCGCGATGTTGATTCCAGGCAGCAAATAACACCAAGCGACGCCTTAAATGTCTTTTTGGAACTTCTACCCCTAGACTTAGTGGGTCAACAGGTGGCGGCTCTTGCCCCGCTTTGATTAAGGGAGTCTTATCAATGGGAGTCTAGCATACGTGGGCACTCATGCATACTGAGCAAGTATAGATTTCTTCCCGACTGCACAATTCGCTGCGCCGCAACTATGGTCCCAGACAAAAACTTCGCGATGTTGATTCCAGGTAGGGAGGAGTGGTCTAACAATTTATATACTCTACCTGGAAGTCTTACGGTTTTTACAGATGGTTCGAAGATGAATGATGGAGTCCGAGCAGCGGTCTTCTCGCGGGACACATTTCTGAGTTGTTCTTTTCGGTTGCCGGATCAATGTAGGGTTTTGCAAGCCGAGGTTTCAGCAATTAAGGAGGCTATGGAAATGCCGCAAATCGTGTTAAAAGGCAAAACTGTCTTTATGGTTAGTGATAGCCAAGCGGTATTTAAAGCAGTGAGCTCAGCTGTGATAAAATCAGTTATTGTACTAGATAGCCGCCGATCTCTACTGGAGATGGCTAAGCAAAACAAATTTAAAACCATTTGGGATCCAGCGAGATAGAGGGTAACTCCTTAGCGGATGAACTTGTGGGGAGAGGACAACCAAGCAGATCCTTACTGGTAAATAGCGCATTGGTATGCCCTTTGGTACTTGCAAGCTGCTTTTATAAGATAATGCTTTGCTCGTGCAAATGACAGCAGGGCACAAACTACGACTTGTAGGATCTCTAGCCAGATTTCGCTCAGAAGGGACCGTAAACGGTCGTGTAGTCTGTACACCTTAAAACGAGACGATATATCCCAGGTCGTTGGAGCCCTTACCGTACCTTTTCACAGATGTTGTAGAAGCTGCAAAATTTATGAAATGGAGGAAACTGTTATTTATCTTCTATGCAATTGTCCAGCGCTAGCGTGAACTAGACTATGCTTTCTAGGGCACCACTTTTTGGAGACCTTGGAGAATTAGGTGTTATAGACCCAAGATGCTTGACGAGATAACTCAAGAGCTCAAAATGGTTCTGCGAAGGGGAGTGAACGCTGAGGTGGTGGTATAACAAAGGGCCTCCAATTATATGGAGAATTTCCTCCTCGAGTAGAAAATGAGCCTTACTATGAGCGCAATATTAATAGAACTAACGACGAGGTGCTTGAAGTGGATGAGGCAGAAAGTCTCAAAGCTAAATTGCATCAAGTTTTAAAGAGCAGCTCAATTTATCAGAAAGTTTGGTAAAATAATTTTTTGTAATGGGGGCGAGAAAGGCTAATTCCTACACAGAGCATTTAAATTTTTGTCGACATTCCAACCAACATGTGTTGAGTCGAAGCGTTTTCACTGCAGATTTTAAATGCAACAAATTTAGGTCAAGGTTGGAGGATAACACACTTAAGTTTTTATTACTTTAAAATGGCATTTTGGTCGAAATAAGGAATAATTCTGCCTCGCTTAAAATGGAATGGGTGATGTATTTAATTTTTACTTCACACTAATATTAATATTCAATAGTGGAGGTTCGAACCTCAGCCAAGGCAAGTAAAATCTTAAACAGGAGAGTTTTTTTTCTAACAGCGGTCACCCCTCGGCAGATAACGGCAAACCTCCGAGGGTATTTCTGCCATGAAAAGGCTTCTCATAAAATACATCTGCCGTTCGAAATCGGCACAAAACTGTAAGTCCCTCCATTTGTGGTATAATATAAAGACGCACACCATTAATGGCAAGAGAAGCTCGGCAAATACTGAGCTATATAGTGCAAGCGCCAAATTATTATTATTATTATTGGTCTCAAACAGCAATTAAAAATAATTTTAATAATTGTATGTACAATTGCTTCTGTACCAAATATTTATATTTTACTTGAAGTATAATAAGTATAATTATTTTGTGTGTGTCAAATTTTATGTTTATTTCTTTTTTATTCTTGAAAATACCAATAAATACATACATATATGAATTACATCAAATCGTTCTTTGTGCTATTAATGTTGTTTTGCATAATTCTATAATTCAACGATTACAGACGTGTTACATTTTTTGACAAATTAAAATTTGCGAAACAAAACTAGGTGAAATAAAAAGCCCGAAATTGACATTATTACTACCTACCTATCAATTCATAATATATTTAAACATAGGCTCTATTTTATCTAAACCTTACATTTACGAGGGCGACGACTAACATGCCTTGAATACGACGCTTTGAAAATCGTCTGAAAAATTATTTTGCTAAAATTTTAGCACCGACCCCCAATGGAGTGGAACGTTCACTTGGTTAGACCACCTCACGGAAGGCGGTTTAATAAAGCCAAATAATCAATTATCATAAATGAGTTAGATTCAATTTTTAAATCGCTTAATGGAGATGGTTTAATGATTAAAGACGACTTCATAAAAAAAACACGTAGAGAAAGCATCAGAAGTAAATTGCGACTTGAAAATGTTGTTTTTCAGGTCAAGGATGTTTATAAAAAGAAGAATTTATTGTTTAATATCTACTATTAGTCAAAATGCATATACCATGAAAAGAAAATTTAATAAAATCGTAAATTGAAATTTGTAATAGGAAATATGAGTTTAGTTATTTAAAAACATTCAGATGGTAAATTATGGTAACACATACATATGTTCAATTTGTATACAGGTATAAAAAAATGATTTTTCACGTAACTTTGTGCTTTTTGCAGGAAATTTAGATGTGTATACTTGGGACAAAGGAAGTCGTTTTTGGTTTGGTATATGAATAATCCCCATACCCACACACCCACACACCCACACACACCCCATACCCATACACATTTCAAGCGAAAGCACATATTGTGTTGCTTTATGACGACATGCGCAGAGAGAGGCAAATTTTTATTCGCGAATTTCGTGAGCTTCTTTGTATAAATCGTGCGGCTCTGGTGTGGATCACTGGTATATATACAAAAATTTATGTTCCAATTCGGTAAGAAGTCTCAAAAGTCACAACTGGCATTCATTAGACTCAAAATAAAGCATATAGTCTCAAAATAAAAATCTCAAAATGGTGACCTGGTGATGATCATTTCACAAAAAACTCAAATTAAAATATAAGAGAAAAATTTGAGAGCGAGGAAAACAATAATCTCAAATATTGAGACTTAAGATTATACCAAGGTCTAGAATTCGGGCATTTATAATTTGTGTGTGGTGTCTTTCAATATAAAATTATTAAACTGTTTCAACTGCAGATGCTTTTAAAGGATTCGTTTTTTATAAGTTGAAACATATTTTAAACATCCACTGAGCGATATTTTAACCAAAGGTTTAAACTTTTTAGAAAATATACAAAAATTTTAAAGGTTTAAGTCAAAATTTCGAACCTTTTAAACAAAGTTTAAGAATATTTGAGTAAACCACCCATTTTAAAAATAATACTGGGGAAGTTTAAAATAGCTGCTAATTATCTTTGATTTTTGGAGTTTTATTAAATATTTTGTAAAAATATGAACCTTGCTCTTTAATTGAATGGACTACAAATTATTATTTTTGAATTGGGCGAAAGCTTGGCTTCTTATGGCCCTAGTGCGCTTAACTTGAAAAATAATAGGAATTTAAATAATGAAATAAAGATAAATGTGGTGTTTTTATAATTATGAAATAGGATAAATAAATATGTATGTATAGGGTAAGTTTTTACCATACCTGTTACTTACCCTCAGAATGAGATGCTTGGCCACTTTTCTAATTATCAATAAAACCCCCTACGCAGGATTGCTGTCTATGTTAATATACTTAATATAACAAGTTTATTTAGCTTTTAAAGTATACGAAAATTAGTTTAGCAATTACCAAAAGAATATTTAAAGTCATTTTCTCCGGAATATTTTCTTCTCTACTTATCATGGCTTGCATTGTGGCGTACGTCGTCACAATTAGGGTATGCACAAGGCGTCGTAAAATATTGTAAAGCACCCGCGTATTTATCAACCGGGAAATTAAAAGTTTTTGATTGCAATTACTTACTAAACGCTTATGAGCTTTATTTTTATGTATAAACTGCTTTAGTAATCGGTCAAACACAATTTTCACAACTATTATTCAAGGAATTTGTTCCTCTAATATTTCGCAAACTGCTGTCTCACAAAAGAGTAAAACTGCCATTTTTAATATTGCAAACATGGGTTACCTCTTTGTGCACAAATAGTTTAGAAAACCGAGGTGCTTAAGAAAACTAAAAACAAAATAAAAAAATTGCATTCAGCACATTAGCAGATAGGGATTTGAAAATTGCAATTTGATGATTTGTCTTTATTGGGATATTTAAAAAATAATTTGTGTCCAGTAGATGAAAAATATTTACATACTTACTTAATTGGTTCTATAACCGTCTATGCGATTTATACTAAAGACAGCAGCAATCATTTCAAATACTATCGTTCTCCTACTCTTGCACTGCAAAACATAGCATCCAAGACTAAAACGAACAACAAAAGCTAACTACAACAAATACAAACCGAAGATAACACAAACTGAGGTAAAGCAAAATGAAGAATATCCATGCTGTACTGCTTACTGCAAAGAAATATGTATCCTTGTTTTCGCGTGAACATCGAGGACGTACATATATACATAGCTCTTTTTTGCTTCTTACGTACATATATTGGTGACAGCGTCCTGCCATCTCTGCGCTCCTAAGATCTATGTGGATGCGTGTGAGCTCGTATTTCTTTTGGAGCATAATATGTTCTGCGTCCTCGTCGCTGTCTCTGCATATTGGGCGGCGAGGAACTATCTTGGCCAAGTTTATTTAAGTATTTGCAGAGACAAACTGTGTAAGGTGAAAAGTTTTGTCAACGTGGTTTCTCTCTAACCATTTTCCGATATTTGGTATCAGCTCATATGTGCATCTGCCCTTTGGGGAGCTATTCCAACAAGCCTGCCAGGTGTCCATTAAACGGCGTCTTTCTCCAGCCTCTATATCTTTCCGGCTAGTTCTTTCATTGCTCTCGGAAAGCCTGTGTGTTTCATTTCATGAGCCGTAATAGACTACGTAAATTAGTCCGGCTATAACGTAGGATGCTTCGTCTGATATTGTGATATACACTTGTTATCTTTTTCGAGTAAATTTTCATAAGTTATTTGGCATAATGCGTGATAAACTTGACTGCGCTCTCGATGCTTTATTAAACACGTACTCCAAATAGGGCCTGAAATTTAGTCGAGAGTCAATCATCACACCAAGGTATTTGATAGTGGGCTTGGACGTGATAACCTCAGTCCACACACAAATATAAAGAAACTCCGCTGACATTCTGCTGCTTATTAAAAGTGCCTCGGTCTTGTGGTAGGCCAGTGTTAAGTGCATTAATTGAAGACAGGTTTTGGTTTTTAGTACAGCTTTGCTGGCTACTGCTTCGATTTGGTGCAAATGTTTTGCCACAATTACTATCGCGATATTGTCTGCAAAACCCCACTTCTGTACAGGAGTTTGCGATTTGAAAAATAGCTCCCTATCATCATGGGCAAGTTTCCGCAGACCTTATGTGATTGGAAAGAAGTGGGGTCTAAATCCAATCGTATGCCACGGGATCTATACAGCGGTGGTTAGACCGATCCTCCTTTATGGAGTTATCGTATGGTGGCCTGCCTTGAGCAAAACTGATAACTGGTAAAGTGCAGAGAGCCAGTATGATCTGCATTAGCGGAGCGTTGCGAATAACACCAAGCGACGCCTTAAATGTCTTTCTGGAACTTTTACCCCTAGACATAGTGGGTCAACAGGTGGCGGCTCTCGCCGCGCTTTGATTAAGAGCGGCATATCAATGGGAGTCTAGCATACGTGGGCACTCATCCATACTGAGCAAGTATAGATTTCTTCCGGACTGCACAAATCGCTGCGCCGCTACTATGGTCCCAGACAAGAACTTCGCGATGTTGATACCAGGTAGAGAGGACTGGTTTAACAATTTATATACTCTACCTGGAAGTCTTACGGTTTTTACAGATGGTTCGAAGTTGAATGATGGAGTCTGAGCAGCCGTCTTCTCGCGGGAAACATTTCTGAGTTGTTCTTTTCGGTTGCCGGATCAATGTAGGGTTTTGCAAGCCAAGGTTTCAGCAATTAGGGAGGCTATGAAAATGCCGCAAACCGTGTTAAAAGGCAAAACTGTTTTTATACCTAGTGATAGCCAAGCGGTAGTTAAAGCTGTGAGCTCAGCTGTGATAAAATGAAAGATTGTACTGGATAGCCGCCGATCTCTACAGGAGATGGCTAAGCAAAAGAAATTTAAAATCATTTGGGTTCCAGGGAGGTGAGGGTAACTGCTTAGCGGATAAACTTGTGGGGAAGGGACAACCAAGCAGATCCTTACTGGTAAAGAGCGCATTGGTATGCTGCTTTTAAAAGATAATGCTTATGCTCGTGCAAATGACAGCAGGGAACAAACTACGACTTGTAGGATCTCTAGGTAGATTTGGCTCAGAAGGGACCGTAAACGGTCGCGTAGTCTGTACACCTTAAAACGAGACGATTTATCCCAGGTCGTTGGATCCCTTTTAGTACCCTTTCACAGATGTTGTAGAAGCTGCAAAAATTATGAAGAGGAGGAAACTGTTATTTATCTTCTATGCAATTGTCCAGCGCTAGCGTGAACTAGACTATGCTTTCTAGGGCACCACTTTTTGGAGACCTTGGAGAATTAGGTGTTATAGGCCCAAGATGCTTGACAAGATAACTCAAGAGCTCAAAATGGTTCTGCGAAGGGGAGTGTACGCTAAGATGGTGGTATCACAAAGGGCCCCCAATTATGGCCTACGTGTGTCGCGAAGTAACGATCGAATAAATAAAATAAAAAATACTTTAAACATATCTTTCAGAGTTATAATAAAATATGAAAATTCAACATAAGGAACAAAAATAACAAGTTTACAACTGTTGTATTACGATAACACAATACGAAAAATAAAACGGATAGTTAATTCCCTAAAGGCTTTGTTTTTCCCTTGCCATTATAAATGGCTGGATAATATCCTCCTCGAGAAAGTCTCAATTAAGGCAACTAAAATCTTAAACATGGAAAGTTTTTTTCTAACAGCGGTCACCCCTCGGCAGATAACGGCAACCATTAATGGTAAGAGAAGCTCGGCCAAATACTGAGCTATATAGTGTAAGCGCCAGATTATTATTATTATTATTGGTATTAAACAGCAATTAAAAATATTTTTACTTTATATATGTACAATTGCTTCTGTACCAAATATTTATATTTGTACTTGAAGTATAAATTATATTGTGTGTGTCAAATTTTAGGTTTATTTCTTTTTTAAAAATCCCGGGATCAATAAAATGCCCGAAATTGACTGTCCTACTACCTACCTACATATACAAATCAATTCATAATATATTTCAGGGACCTAAAATAACTGTTATGATGTTCTCAAAAAATTTAAAAGTCAAAGCCTTAAAATCTTCGTAGAAGGAAATTGTTGATATCCTTGTCATCCTCATGATGTCCTCTGCAAGGATCATGGATGCTTTTTATTTTTTTAACTTTTAAAGTAAAAGTACAATTATAACTGTTAAATTAAAGCTCATTGTAACCGACTTACGCTATAATCTGTCCGACAAAAATGTAGAAACCGTTTGCCTTTAAAAGCTCAAAAACAATATAATGCCTTAATTACAAAACCCTTTACTTTTACTGATGTTATCATGAAAGGAGTAGTGATTGTCACTTGTTTTTTCTTCTCCTCATATATACTGAAAGGGTTAAGCTAAGAACTCTGCATTGGTGATTAGAACCAGAGACGAATGGAAGAGTAACAAGATAAAATTACAGCAAGTATGTAACTATTGTGTATAAATGCGAACAGTAATTCGGCTTCTATGTGTATGTATGTTTATGTTTACACAACGCTGCATGAAACCGAAACCAAAATGCTACGAGGGTAGTACTCGTGTTTTATATGTTGCGTATTTTCAATTCGATACTTACAAGCTTTATTTGTTCTGTTTTCAGTGAGTTGAAAAATTCATCTCGCACAGCACGTGAAAATAACCGTGCGATGATTTTTTAAGGTTTTCCAACATGCATTGTCGAGACAGGAGTGCATTGATCCACTAATTTTGCCTTTCGGCGTTGAATCACACCACTTACGTCGTCAAGCAGATTAAAAAACATTTTCATTTCTATGTTACTGTTTTCATTACTGATCGCTAAATATAAAATGAAACCCTCGTACTGTGCCTATGGTTATAACATGCGTACACATATGTAACGGGTGTTTTTTTTAGGGGTATAGAACTTCGAATTGAAATAAAACACAAGAAAATCGTTTTAAGGTCCTTCAATTTGACTTTATTGGAAGGATAATTTTATGCCATTAATGTTTAAATATGATTTCGGGCATGTGGCCGGCGCGGCTGGCTCGAATAAAGCCAATTCTACAGGTCCAATTTTCAACCACTTTTTCGAGCATATGGGGCCGTATGTCGGCAATAACTCCACGAATGTTGGCTTCCAATTCCCCTAACGTTTCTGGTTTGTTGGTGTAGACGAGAGACTTTACATATCCCCAAAGAAAATAATCCAATGGTGTCAAATCACACGATCTTGGTGGCCAATTGACAGGTCCATTCCGCGAAATTATGCGCTCAGCGAATGTTTCCTTCAATAAATCGATTGTGACGTGCGCTGTGTGGCATGTAGCGCCGTCTTGTTGGAACCACAACTCATCGACATTCATGCCATCCAATTCGGGAACAAAATAGTCGGTTATCATGGCTCTATACCGGTCTCCATTAACGGTAACTGCCTCTCCAGCATTATTGCGGAAGAAGTATGGCCCAATGACTCCACCAGCCCATAGAGCACACCAAACAGTCAGTTTTTGTGGATGTAATGGCGTTTCAAGGGTCTCATGTGGATTCTCTTCACTCCAAATGCGGCAATTTTGCTTGTTGACGTAGCCATTCAACCAAAAATGAGCCTCATCACTGAACAAAATTTTGCGATGAAAATCAGCATCGAGATCAATCTCATTTTCGGCCCATACACCAAAATCACGACGCATTGCATGGTCTCGCGGCTTTAATTCTTGCACAAGCTGGATCTTGTAAGGTCGCAAGCCAAGATCTTTGCGCAAAATCTTCCATAAAGTTGATGGACAAAGCTCCAATTGCTGTGCACGGTGGCGAATCGATTCATTCGGGTCCTCTTCAACACTTTGCTCTACAGCGGCAATTGTTTCTTCGGTGCGCACTGTTCGACGTCTCTGCGGATGCGTATTATCACATAGAGTAAACGTAGTGCGAAAACGATCCATGGTTAACCGAATTAATTGCTCTGATGGACGATTATGTCGACCATAAAATGGACGGAGCTCACGGTAAACTTCGCGAACTGAACCATTATTTTCGAAATAAATTTGCACGATTTGCAAGCGTTGTTCTTTTGTCAACCTGTTCATGATGAAATGGCAAACCAAACTGAACATAAATGACATTAGAGTTGCCAGATTTGACCACAAAATGCCAGTTTTATCTCTATTCGAAAAACAAACCTGTAAAAAAAACACCCGTTATGTTGTAAAAATGAACTCATGTTCGACTATGTCATAGTTAAGTCACCAATAATGCGTGTAGGCTGTTAAATATAGTATTACGGAGTCACGGTATTTTTGCTTCAAGTTAAAAATCACTTATTATAAAAACGATAGTTGTATTGGCTTATTTGTGTATAGTAAACACATTTTTGTGTATGTACATAACTTTTAACTATTAGTGTTTCTGAATGAGTTAGTTTCTGATTTATATCTTAAATTATAAACACCCAATCTCAAACAAACCATATATTTTTGAATTCTAGAAACTAACACCAATCGATTGATACCAAATTTATTTATATAGGTTCAACGGTTGGATCGCTATCTGACCAAGCCTTTTATTTTTGACAAAAAAAATATTTGGCTTGGTTTAACTGTTATTATCTGACTGAAAAAATAAAAGTCAATTTTTTACTGGAATTTTGTAACAAAAAATTTTACAGTCAGAAATAAACTGTTTTTCAGCGACTTTTATTTTAAAAGTCATAACTGTTAGGGTCCCTGATATATTTAGTCATAGGCACTATTTTATCTAAACCTTTGTATAAATCTTGTGGCTCTGGTGTGGATCACTGGTATATATACAAAAATTTATGTTCGAATTCAGTAAGCAGTCTCAGTCTCTAATAGTGACAAAAGTCACAATTGGCATTCATTAGTCTAAAATAAAGCCTCTAGTCTCAAAATAAAAATCTCAAAATGGTGACCTGGTGATGATCAGTTCACAAAAAACTCAAATTAAAATATAAGAGAAAAACTTGAGAGCGAGGAGAACAATAATCTCAAATATTGAGACTTGAGATTATACCAAGTTCTTGAATTCGGGCATTTATATTATGTGTGTGGTGTCTTTCAATATAAATTTATTAAAATGTTTCAACTGCAGATGCTTTTAAAGGATTAGTTTTTAATAAGTTGAAACATATTTTAAACATCCATTGAGCGATATTTTAAACAAAGGTTTAAACTTTTTAGAAAATATACAAAAATTTTAAAAGTTTAAGTTTAAATTTCGAACCTTTTAAAAAAAATTTTAGAATATTTGAGTAAACCACCCATTTTAAAAATAATACTGTGGAAGTTTAAAATAGCTGCTAATTATCTTTGATTTTTGGAATTTTATTAAATATTTTGTAAAAACATGAAGGATAAATAAATATGTATGTATGGGGTGAGTTTTTACCAATCCTGTTACTTACCCTCAGAATGAGATGCTTGGCCACTTTTCTAATTATCAACAAAAACCCCCTACGCAGGATGGCTGTCTATGTTAATATTCTTAATATAACAAGTTTATTAAGCTTTTAAAGTATATGAAAATTAGTTTAGCAATCACCAAAATAATATTTAAAGGCATTTTCTCCGGAATATTTTCTTATCATGGCTTGCATTGTGGCGTACGTCATCACAATTAGGGCATGCACAAGGTGTCGTAAAATATCGTAAAGCACCCACGTATTTATCATCCAGGAAATTAAAAGTTTTTGATTGCAATTATTTACTCAACGTTTATGAGCTTTATTTGAATGTATAAACTGCTTTAGTAATCGGTCAAACAAAATTTTCATAACTAATATTCAAGGAATTTGTTCCTCTAATATTTCGCAAACTGCTGTCTCACAAAAGAGTAAAACTGCCATTTTTAATGTTGCAAACATGGGTTACCTCTTTGTGCACAAATAGTTTAGAAAACCGAGGTGCTTTAGAAAGCTAAAAGCAAGAGAAATAAATTGCATTCAGTACATTAGCAGATAGGGATTTGAAAATTGCAAATTAGTGATTTGTCTTTATTGGTGCTAATTAAAAAAATTATTTGTGTCCCGTAGATGAAAAATATTTACTTACTTAATTAATTGCTTCTATAACCGTCTATGCGATTTATACTAAAGAGCTGCACAAGCACTATACAAATGACAGCAGCACTAATTTCAAATACCATCGTTTTCCTACTCTTGCACTGCAAAACATAGCATCCAGGACGAAAACGAACAACAAAAGCTAACTACAACAAATACAAACCGAAGATAAAACAAACTGAGGTAAAGCAAAATGAAGCAGATCCATGCTGTACTGCTTACTGCAAAGAAATATGTATCCTTGTTTTCGCGTGAACATCGAGGACGTACATATATACATAGCTTTTTTTTGCGCTTTACGTATATTGGTGACGGCGTCTTGCCATCTCTGCGCGCCTTAGATCTATGTGGATGCGCGTTACATGAGCTCATATTTCTTTTGGAACATAATATGTTCTGCGTCTTCGTCGCTGTCTCTGCATATTGGGCAGCGAGAGGAACTACAGTGGCCAAGTTTATTTAAATGTTTGCAGAGACAAACTGTGTCCGGCTATAACGTAGGATGCTTCGTCTGAAATTAAACAGAAACCGCACACCGCTCGTACGGCGCTAATCCGTTATACACTTGTTATCTTTTTCGAGTAACTTTTTGTAAGTTATTTGGCATAATGCGTGATAAGCATGACTGCGCGGTCGATGCTTTATTAAACACGTACTCCAAATGGGGCTTGAAATTTAGTCGAGAGCCAATCATCACACCAACGTATTTGATAGTGGAATATTCAGAAACTCCACTGCCATTCTGCTGTTTATTAAAAAGGTCCTCGATCTTGTGGTCGGCCAGCGTTAAGTGCATTAATTGAAGCTAGGTTTTAGTTTTTAGTACAGCTTTGCTGGCTGCTGCTTCAATTTGGTGCAAATGTTTTGCCACAATTACTATCGCGTTATTGTCTGCAGACCTTTTGTGCCTGGAAAGAAGTAGCATCTAAATCCAATCGTATGCCAATGGATCTATACAACGGTAGTTAGACGGATCCTTCTTTATGGAGTTATCATATGGTGGCCTGCCTTGAGAACAACTGATAACTGGTAAAGTGCAGAGAGCCAGTATGATCTGCATTAGCGGAGCGTTGCGAAAAACACCAAGCGACGCCTTTAATGTCTTTCTGGGCCTTCTACCCCAACAGGTGGCGACTCATGCCACGCTTTGATTAAGAGAGACATATCAATGGGAGTCTAGCGTACGTGGGCAATCATGCATACTGAGCAAGTATAGATTTCTTCCGGATTGCACAAATAGCTGCGCCGATTCTATGGTCCCAGACAGGAACTTCGCGATGTTGATTACAGGTAGAGAGGAGTGGTCTTAAAATGTATACACTCTTACTGGAAGTCTTACGGTTTTTACATTTGGTTCGAAGATGAATGACAGAGTCCGAGCAGCGGTCTTCTCGCGGGACAAATCTCTGAGTTGTTCTTTTAGGTGACCGGATCAATGTAGAATTTTGTAAGCCGAGGTTTTAGCCAGTAAGGATGCTATGGACATTCTGCAAACTGTGATAAAAGGCAAAAATGTATTAAAAGTTAGTGATAGCCAAGCGGTATTTAGAGCAGTGAGCTCAGCTGTGATAAAATCAGAGATTGTACTAGATAGCCGCCGATCTCTACAGGAGATGGCTAAGCAAAACAAATTTAAAACCATTTCCGTTCCAGCGAGATCGAGGGTAACTGCTAAGCGGATGAACTTGTAGGGAAGGGACAACCAAGCAGATTCTTCCTGGTAAATAACGCATTGGTATGCCCTTTGGTACTTGCAAGCTGCTTTTATAAGATAATGCTTATGCTCGTGCAAATGACAGCAGGGCATAAACTACGACTTGTAGGATCTCTAGGCAGATTTGGCTCAGAAGGGACCGTAAACGGTCGCGTAGTCTGTACACCTTAAAACGAGACGTTGGAGCCCTTACAGTACCCTTTCACAGATGTTGTAGAAGCTGCAAAAATTATGAAGAGGAGGAAACTGTTATTTATCATCTATGCAATTGTCCAGCGCTAGCGTGAAGCAGGCTATGCTTTCTAGGGGCACCACTTTTTGGAGACCTCGGAGAATTAGGTGTTATAGCCCAAATATGCTTGACGAGATAACTCAAGAGCTCAAAATGGTTCTGCGAAGAGGAGTGAACGCTGAGGTGGTGGTATCACAAAGGGCCTCCAATTATATGGAGAATATCCTACTCGAGTAGAAAATGAGCCTTACTATGAGCGCAATAATAATAGAACTAACGACGAGGTGCTTGAAGTGGATGAGGCAGAAAGTCTCAAAGCTAAATTGCATCAAGTTTTAAAGAGCAGCTCAATTTATCAGAAAGTTTGGTAAAATAATTTTTTGTAATGGGGGCGAGAAAGGCTAATTCCTACACAGAGCATTTACATTTTTGTCGACATTCCAACCAACATGTGTTGAGTCGATGCTTTTTCACTGCAGATTTTAAATGCAACAAATTTAGGTCAAGGTTGGAGGATAACACACTTAAGTTTTAATTTCTTTAAAATAGCATGTTGGTCGAAATTAGGAATTATTCTGCCTCGCTTAAAATGGAATGGGTGATGTATTTAATTTTTACTTCATGTATTTCTTTTTTTACTTAATGGTTTTACGTAAATATTAGTATTCAATAGTGGCCGCTGTGGTCGAGTGGGTAGCGGTGCGTGCTATAACTCGATATGCCGCTGGGTTCGAGGTTCGAACCTCAGCTAAGGCAAGTAAAACCATAAACAGGAGAGTTTTTTTCTAACAGCGGTCACCCCTCGACAGATAACGGCAAACCTCCGAGGGTATTTCTGCCATGAAAAGGCTTCTCATAAAATACATCTGCCGTTCGAAATCGGCACAAAACTGTAAGTCCCTCCATTTGTGGTATAATATAAAGACTTTTTACTTTATGTATGTCCACTTGCTTCTGTACCAAATATTTATATTTTACTTGAAGTATAATAAGTATAATTATTTTGTGTGTGTCAAATTTTATGTTTATTTCTTTTGTATTCTTGAAAATACCAATAAATACATACATATATGAATTACATCAAATCGTTCTTTGTGCTATTAATGTTGTTTTGCATAATTCTATAATTCAACGATTACAGACGTGTTACATTTTTTGACAAATTAAAATTTGCGAAACAAAACTAGGTGAAATAAAAAGCCCGAAATTGACATTATTACTACCTACCTACCTATACAAACCAATTCATAATATATTTAAACATAGGCACTATTTTATCTAAACCTTACATTGGCGAGGGCGACGACTAACATGCCTTGAATACGACGCTTTGGAAAATCTTGCGGGATACATATACCTTCGTCTGAAAAATTATTTTGCTAAAATTTTAGCACCGACCCCCAATGGAGTGGAACGTTCACTTGGTTAGACCACCTCACGGAAGGCGGTTTAATAAAGCCAAATAATCAATAATCATAAATGAGTTAGAATCAATTTTTAAATCGCTTAATGGAGATGGTTTAATGATTAAAGACGACTTCATAAAAAAAACACGTAGAGAAAGCATCAGAAGTAAATTGCGACTTGAAAATGTTGTTTTTCAGGTCAAGGATGTTTATAAAAAGAAGAATTTATTGTTTAATATCTACTATTAGTCAAAATGCATATACCATGAAAATATAATTTAATGAAATCGTAAATTGAAATTTGTAATAGGAAATAAGAGTTTAGTTATTTAAAAGCATTCAGATGGTAAATTATGGTAACACGTACATATGTTCAATTTGTATACAGCTATAAAAACTAGATTTTTCACGTAACTTTGTGCTTTTTGCAGAAAATGTAGATATGTATATGAATAATCCCCATACCCACACACCCACACACACCCCATACCCACACACATTTCAAGCGATAGCAAATATTGTGTTGCTTTATGACGACATGCGCAGAGAGAGGCAAATTTTTATTCGCGAATTTCGTGAGCTTCTTTGTATACATCGTACGGCTCTGGTGTGGATCAATGGTATATATACAAAAATTTATGTTCCAATTCGGTAAGCAGTCTCAAAAGTCACAACTGGCATTCATTAGACTCAAAATAAAGCATATAGTCTCAAAATAAAATTCTCAAAATGGTGACCTGGTGATGATCATTTCACAAAAAACTCAAATTAAAATATAAGAGAAAAACTTGAGAGCGAGGAAAACAATAATCTCAAATATTGAGACTTAAGATTATACCAAGGTCTAGAATTCGGGCATATATAATTTGTGTGTGGTGTCTTTCAATATAAAATTATTAAACTGTTTCAACTGCAGATGCTTTTAAAGGATTCGTTTTTTATAAGTTGAAACATATTTTAAACATCCACTGAGCGATATTTTAACCAAAGGTTTAAACTTTTTAGAAAATATACAAAAATTTTAAAAGTTTAAGTCAAAATTTCGAACCTTTTAAACAAAATTTTAGAATATTTGAGTAAACCACCCATTTTAAAAATAATACTGTGGAAGTTTAAAATAGCTGCTAGTTATCTTTGATTTTTGGAATTTTATTAAATATTTTGTAAAAATATGAACCTTGCTCTTTAATTGAATGGACTACAAATTATTATTTTTGAATTGGGCGAAAGCTTGGCTTCTTATGGACCTAGTGCGCTTAACTTGAAAAATAATAGGAATTTAAATAATGAAATGAAGATAAATGTGGTGTTTGGTGTTTTTATAATTATAAAATAGGATAAATAAATATGTATGTATAGGGTGAGTTTTTACCATACCTGTTACTTACCCTCAGAATGAGATGCTTGGCCACTTTTCTAATTATCAATAAAACCCCCTACGCAGGATTGCTGTCTGTGTTAATATACTTAATATAACAAGTTTATTTAGCTTTTAAAGTATACGAAAATTAGTTTAGCAATTACCAAAATAATATTTAAAGTCATTTTCTCCGGAATATTTTCTTCTCTACTTATCATGGCTTGCATTGTGGCGTACGTCGTCACAATTAGGGCATGCACAAGGCGTCGTAAAATATTGTAAAGCACCCGCGTATTTATCAACCGGGAAATTAAAAGTTTTTGATTGCAATTACTTACTAAACGTTTATGAGCTTTATTTTTATGTATAAACTGCTTTAGTAATCGGTCAAACACAATTTTCACAACTATTATTCAAGGAATTTGTTCCTCTAATATTTCGCAAACTGCTGTCTCACAAAAGAGTAAAACTGCCATTTTTAATATTGCAAACATGGGTTACCTCTTTGTGCACAAATAGTTTAGAAAACCGAGGTGCTTAAGAAAACTAAAAACAAAATAAATAAATTGTATTCAGCACATTAGCAGATAGGCATTTGAAAATTGCAATTTGGTGATTTGTCTTTATTGGGATATTTAAAAAATAATTTGTGTCCAGTAGATGAAAAATATTTACATTCTTACTTAATTGGTTCTATAACCGTCTATGCGATTTATGCTAAAGAGCTGAACATGCACTATACAAATGTCTTGGAAGACAGCAGCACTCATTTCAAATACTATCGTTCTCCTACTCTTGCACTGCAAAACATAGCATCCAGGACGAAAACGAACAACAAAAGCAAACCGAAGATAATACAAACTGAGGTAAAGCAAAATGAAGAATATCCATGCTTTACTGCTTACTGCAAAGAAATATGTATCCTTGTTTTCGCGTGAACATCGAGGACGTACATATATATGTACATAGCTTTTTTTGCTTCTTACGTACATATATTGGTGACGGCGTCTTGCCATCTCTGCGCGCCTAAGATCTATGTGGATGCGCGTTACTTGAGCTCATATTTCTTTTGGAACATAATATGTTATGCGTCTTCGTCGCTGTCTCTGTATATTGGGCAGCGAGGAACTATCGTGGCCAAGTTTATTTAAGTATTTGCAGAGACAAACTGTGTAAGGTGAAAAGTTTCGTCAACGTGGTTTCTCTCTAACCATTTGCCGATATTTGGTATCAGCTCATATGTGCATCTGCCCTTTGGGGAGCTATTCCAACGAGCCTGCCAGGTGTTCATTAAACGCCGGGTTTCTTCAGCCTCTATATCTTTCCGGCTAGTTCTTTCATTGCTCTCGGAAAGCCTGTGTGTTTCATTTCATGAGCCGTAATATCTACGTAAATTAGTCCGGCTATAACGTAGGATGCTTCGTCTGATATTGTGATATACACTTGTTATCTTTTTCGAGTAAATTTTCATAAGTTATTTGGCATAATGCGTGATAAACTTGACTGCGCTCTCGATGCTTTATTAAACACAAACCCCCAAATAGTGCTTGAAATTTAGTCGAGAGTCAATCATCACACCAAGGTATTTGATAGTGGGCTTGGACGTGATAACCTCAGTCCACACACAAATATTCAGAAACTCCGCTGCTACTCTGCTGCACAATTCCTATCGCGATATCGTCTGCAAAACCCCACTTCTGTACAGGAGTTTGCGATTTGAAAAATAGCTCCCTATCATCATGGGCAAGTTTCCGCAGACCTTATGTGATTGGAGAGAAGTGGGGTCTAAACCCAATCGTATGCCACTGGATCTATACAGCGGGGGTTAGACCGATCCTTATTTATGGAGTTATTGTATGGGGGCCTGCCTTCAGCAAAACTTGTAACTGGTAAAGTGCAGAGAGCCAGTATGATCTGCATTAGCGGAGCATTGCGAATAACACCAAGCGACGCCTTAAATGTCTTTCTGTAACTTTTACCCCTAGACATAGTGGGTCAACAGGTGCTTGAATACGAGAGACTTATCAATGGGAGTCTAGCATACGTGGGCACTCATGCATACTGAGCAAGTATAGATTTCTTCCGGACTGCACAAATAGCTGCGCCGCTACTATGGTCCCAGACAAGAACTTCGCTATGTTGATTCCAGGTAGCGAATGACACCAAGCGACGCCTTAAATGTCTTTCTGGAACTTCTACCCCTAGACTTAGTGGGTCAACAGGTGGCTGCTCTTGCCGCGCTTTGATTAAGGGAGTCTTATCAATGGGAGTCTAGCATACGTGGGCACTCATGCATACTGAGCAAGTATAGATTTCTTCCGGACTGCACAAATCGCTGCGCCGCTACTATGGTCCCAGACAAAAACTTCGCGATGTTGATTCCAGGTAGAGAGGAGTGGTCAATTTATATACTCTACCTGGAAGTCTTACGGTTTTTACAGATGGTTCGAAGATGAATGATGGAGTCCGAGCAGCGGTCTTCTCGCGGGACACATTTCTTAGTTGTTCTTTTCGGTTGCCGGATCAATGTAGGGTTCTGCAAGCCGAGGTTTCAGCAATTAAGGAGGCTATGGAAATGCCGCAAACCGTGTTAAAAGGCCAAATTGTTATTATTATTATTGGTCTCAAACAGCAATTAAAAATAATTTTACTTTATGTATGTACAATTGCTTCTGTTCCAAATATTTATATTTTACTTGAAGTATAATAAGTATAATTACTTTGTGTGTGTCAAATTTTATGTTTATTTCTTTTTTATTCTTGAAAATACCAATAAATACATACATGAATTACATCAAATCGTTCTTTGTGCTATTAATGTTGTTTTGCATAATTCTATAATTCAACGATTACAGACGTGTTACATTTTTTGACAAATTAAAATTTGCGAAACAAAACTAGGTGAAATAAAAAGCCCGAAATTGACATTTTTACTACTTACCTACCTATGCAAATCCATTCATAATATATTTAAACATAGGCACTATTTTATCTAAACCTTACATTGACGAGGGCGACGACTAACATGCCTTGAATACGACGCTTTGGAAAATCGTGCGGGATACATATAACTTCGTCTGAAAAATTACTTTGCTAAAATTTTAGCACCGACCCCCAATGGAGTGGAACGTTCACTTGGTTAGACCACCTCACGGAAGGCGGTTTAATAAAGCCAAATAATCAATAATCATAAATGAGTTAGAATCAAATTTTAAATCGCTTAATGGAGATGGTTTAATGATTAAAGACGAATTCATAAAAAAAAACACGTAGAGAAAGCATCAGAAGTAAATTGCGACTTGAAAATGTTGTTTTTCAGGTCAAGGATGTTTATAAAAAGAAGAATTTATTGTATAATATCTACTATTAGTCAAAATGCATATACCATGAAAAGAAAATTTAATAAAATCGTAAATTGAAATTTGTAATAGGAAATATGAGTTTAGTTATTTAAAAACATTCAGATGGTAAATTATGGTAACACATACATATGTTCAATTTGTATACAGGTATAAAAAAAGGATTTTTCACGTAACTTTGTGCTTTTTGCAGGTAATTTTGATGTGTATACTTGGGACAAAGGAAGTCGTTTTTGGTTTGGTATATGAATAATCCCCATACCCACACACCCACACACACCCCATACCCATACACATTTCAAGCGAAAGCAAATATTGTGTTGCTTTATGACGACAAGTGGCCGCTGTGGTCGAGTTGGTAGCGGTGCGTGCTATAACTTGATATGCCGGTGAGTTCGAGGTTCGAATCTCAGTCCGGGCAAGCAAAATCTTAATAATAGAAAAAGTTTTTTCTAATAGCAGGCAATGGCAAACCTCCGAGGGTATTTCTGCCATGAAAAAGCTTCTCATTAAATACATCTGCCGTTCGGAGTCGGCACAAAACTGTAGGTCCCTCCATTTGTGATATAATATAAAGACGCACACCACAAATGGTAGGAGAAGCCCGGCCAAACACTGAGCTATATAGTGTACGCGCCAAAATTATATTTATATATTATGACGACATGCGCAGAGAGAGGCAAATTTTTATTCGCGAATTTCGTGACCTTCTTTGTATAAATCGTGCGGCTCTGGTGTGGATCAATGGTATATATACAAAAATTTATGTTCGAATTCGGTAAGCAGTCTCAAAAGTCACAACTGGCATTCATTAGATTCAAAATAAAGCATATAGTCTCAAAAAAAAAATCTCAAAATGGTGACCTGGTGATGATCATTTCACAAAAAACTCAAATTAAAATATAAAAGAAAAACTTGAGAGCGAGGAAAACAATAATCTCAAATATTGAGACTTGAGGTTATACCAAGGACTTAAATTCGGGCATTTATAATTTGTGTGTGGTATCTTTCAATATAAAATTATTAAACTGTTTCAACTGCAGATGCTTTTATATGATTCGTTTTTTATAAGTTGAAACATATTTTAAACATCCACTGAGCGATATTTTAACCAAAGGTTTAAACTTTTTAGAAAATATACAAAAATTTTAAAAGTTTAAGTCAAAATTTCGAACCTTTTAAACAAAATTTTAGAATATTTGAGTAAACCACCCATTTTAAAAATAATACTGAGGAAGTTTAAAATAACTGCTAATTATCTTTGATTTTTGGAATTTTATTAAATATTTTGTAAAAATATGAACCTTGCTCTTTAATTGAATGGACTACAAATTATTATTTTTGAATTGTGCGAAAGCTTGGCTTCTTATGGCCCTAGTGCGCTTAACTTGAAAAATAATAGGAATTTAAATAATGAAATGAAGATAAATGTGGTGTTTGGTGTTTTTATAATTATGAAATAGGATAAATAAATATGTATGTATATGGTGAGTTTTTACCATACCTGTTACTTACCCTCAGAATGAGATGCTTGGCCACTTTTCTAATTATCAATAAAACCCCCTACGCAGGATTGCTGTCTATGTTAATATACTTAATATAACAAGTTTATTTAGCTTTTAAAGTATACGAAAATTAGTTTAGCAATTACCAAAATAATATATAAAGTCATTTTCTCCGGAATATTTTCTTCTCTACTTATCATGGCTTGCATTGTGGCGTACGTCGTCGCAATTAGGGCATGCACAAGGTGTCGTAAAATATCGTAAAGCACCCGCGTATTTATCAACCGGGAAATTAAAAGTTTTTATTGCAATTACTTACTAAACGCTTATGAGCTTTATTTTAATGTATAAACTGCTTTAGAAATCGGTCAAACACAATTTTCACAACTATTATTCAAGGAATTTGTTCCTCTAATATTTCGCAAATTGCTGTCTCACAAAAGAGTAAAGCTGCCATTTTTAATATTGCAACCATGGGTTACCTCTTTGTGCACAAATAGTTAAGAAAAACGAGGTGCTTAAGAAAACTAAAAACAAATAAATAAATTGCATTCAGCACATTAGCAGATAGGGATTTGAAAATTGCAATTTGGTGATTTGTCTTTATTGGGATATTTAAAAAATAATTTGTGTCCAGTAGATGAAAAATATTTACATACTTACTTAATTGGTTCTATAACCGTCTATGCGATTTATACTAAAGACAGCAGCACTCATTTCAAATACTATCGTTCTCCTACTCTTGCACTGCAAAACATAGCATCCAGGACGAAAACGAACAACAAAAGCTAACTACAACAAATACAAACCGAAGATAATACAAACTGAGGTAAAGCAAAATGAAGAATATCCATGCTGTACTGCTTACTGCAAAGAAATATGTATCCTTGTTTTCGCGTGAACATCGAGGACGTACATATATACATAGCTTTTTTTTGCTTCTTACGTACATATATTGGTGACGGCGTCTTGCCATCTCTGCGCCCCTAAGATCTATGTGGATGCGCGTTACATGAGCTCATATTTCTTTTGGAACATAATATGTTCTGCGTCTTCGTCGCTGTCTCTGTATATTGGGCAGCGAGAGGAACTATCGTGGCCAAGTTTATTTAAGTATTTGCAGAGACAAACTGTGCAAGGTGAAAAGTTTTGTCAACGTGGTTTCTCTCTACCCATTTTCCGATATTTGGTATCAGCTCATATGTGCATCTGCCCTTTGGGAAGCTATTCCAACGAGCCTGCCAGGTGTTCATTAAACGGCGTCTTTCTTTAGCCTCTATATCTTTCCGGCTAGTTCTTTCATTGCTCTCGGAAAGCCTGTGTGTTTCATTTCATGAGCCGTAATATCTACGTAAATTAGTCCGGCTATAACGTAGGATGCTTCGTCTGATATTGTGATATACACTTGTTATCTTTTTCGAGTAAATTTTCATAAGTTATTTGGCATAATGCGTGATAAACTTGACTGCGCTCTCGATGCTTTATTAAACACAAACCCCCAAATAGTGCTTGAAATTTAGTCGAGAGTCAATCATCACACCAAGGTATTTGATAGTGGGCTTGGACGTGATAACCTCAGTCCACACACAAATATTCAGAAACTCCGCTGCTACTCTGCTGCACAATTCCTATCGCGATATCGTCTGCAAAACCCCACTTCTGTACAGGAGTTTGCGATTTGAAAAATAGCTCCCTATCATCATGGGCAAGTTTCCGCAGACCTTATGTGATTGGAGAGAAGTGGGGTCTAAACCCAATCGTATGCCACTGGATCTATACAGCGGGGGTTAGACCGATCCTTATTTATGGAGTTATTGTATGGGGGCCTGCCTTCAGCAAAACTTGTAACTGGTAAAGTGCAGAGAGCCAGTATGATCTGCATTAGCGGAGCATTGCGAATAACACCAAGCGACGCCTTAAATGTCTTTCTGGAACTTTTACCCCTAGACATAGTGGGTCAACAGGTGGCGGCTCTTGCCTTGCTTGAATAAGATATTGTACTGGATAGCCGCCGATATATATAGGAGATGGCTAAGCAAAACAAATTTAAAATAATTTAGGTTCCAGGGAGATCGAGGGCAACTGCTTAACGGATGAGCTTGTGGGGAAGGGACAACCAAGCAGATTCTTCCTGGTAAATAGCGCATTGGTATGCCCTTTGGTACTTGCAAGCTGCTTTTATAAGATAATGCTTATGCTCGTGAAAATCACAGCTGGGCACAAACTACGACTTGTAGGATCTCTAGGCAGATTTGGCTCAGAAGGGAGGGGAAACGGTCGTGTAGTCTGTACACCTTAAAATGAGACGATATATCCCAGGTCGTTGGAGCCCTTACAGTACCCCTTCACAGATGTTGTAGAAGCTGCAAAAATTATGAAGAGGAGGAAACTGTTATTTATCTTCTATGCAATTGTCCAGCGCTAGCGTGAAGCAGGCTATGCTTTCTAGGGGCACCACTTTTTGGAGACCTCGGAGAATTGGGTGTTATAGACCAAATATGCTTGACGAGATAACTCAAGAGCTCAAAATGGTATGGAGAATATCCTACTCGAGTAGAAAATGAGCCTTACTATGAGCGCAATATTAATAGAACTAACGACGAGGTGCTTGAAGTGGATGAGGCAGAAAGTCTCAAAGCTAAATTGCATCAAGTTTTAAAGAGCAGCTCAATTTATCAGAAAGTTTGGTAAAATAATTTTTTGTAATGGGGGCGAGAAAGGCTAATTCCTACACAGAGCATTTACATTTTTGTCGACATTCCAACCAACATGTGTTGAGTCGATGCTTTTTCACTGCAGATTTTAAATGCAACAAATTTAGGTCAAGGTTGGAGGATAACACACTTAAGTTTTTATTACTTTAAAAAAGCATTTTGGTCGAAATAAGGAATAATTCTGCCTCGCTTAAAATGGAATGGGTGATGTATTTAATTTTTACTTCATGTATTTCTTTTTTTACTGAATGGTTATACATTAATATTAGTATTCAATAGTGGCCGCTGTGGTCGAGTGGGTAGCGGTGCGTGCTATAACTTGATATGCCGCTGGGTTCGAGGTTCGAACCTCAGCCAAGGCAAGTAAAATCTTAAACAGGAGAGTTTTTTTCTAACAGCGGTCACCCCTCGGCAGATAACGGCAAACCTCCGTGGGTATTTCTGCCATGAAAAGGCTTCTCATAAAATACATCTGCCGTTCGAAATCGGCACAAAACTGTAAGTCCCTCCATTTGTGGTATAATATAAAGACGCACACCATTAATGGTAAGAGAAGCTCGGCCAAATACTGAGCTATATAGTGTAAGCGCCAAATTATTATTATTATTATTGGTCTCAAACAGCAATTAAAAATAATTTTACTTTATGTATGTACAATTGCTTCGGTACCAAATATTTATATTTTACTTGAAGTATAATAAGTATAATTATTTTGTGTGTGTCAAATTTTATGTTTATTTCTTTTTTATTCTTGAAAATACCAATAAATACATACACGAATTACATCAAATCGTTCTTTGTGCTATTAATTTTGTTTTGCATAATTCTATAATTCAACGATTACAGACGTGTTACATTTATTGACAAATTAAAATTTGCCCGAAATTTACATTATTACTACCTACCTACCTATGCAAATCAATTCATAATATATTTAAACATAGGCACTATTTTATCTAAACCTTACATTGGCGAGGGCGACGACTAACATGCCTTGAATACGACGCTTTGGAAAATCGTCTGAAAATTTATTTTGCTAAAATTTTAGCACCGACCCCCAATGGAGTGGAACGTTCACTTGGTTGGACCACCTCACGGAAGGCGGTTTAATAAAGCCAAATAATCAATAATCATAAATGAGTTAGAATCAAATTTTAAATCGCTTAATGGAGATGGTTTAATGATTAAAGACGACTTCATAAAAAAAAACACGTAGAGAAAGCATCAGAAGTAAATTGCGACTTGAAAATGTTGTTTTTCAGATCAAGGATGTTTATAAAAAGAAGAATTTATTGTTTAATATCTACTATTAGTCAAAATGCATATACCATGAAAAGAAAATTTAATAAAATCGTAAATTGTAATTTGTAATAGGAAATATGAGTTTAGTTATTTAAAAACATTCAGATGGTAAATTATGGTAACACATACATATGTTCAATTTGTATACAGGTATAAAAAAAGGATTTTTCACGTAACTTTGTGCTTTATGCAGGTAATTTTGATGTGTATACTTGGAACAAAGGAAGTCGTTTTTGGTTTGGTATATGAATAATCCCCATACCCACACACCCACACACACCCACACACACCCCATACCCATACACATTTCAAGCGAAAGCAAATATTGTGTTGCTTTATGACGACATGCGCAGAGAAAGGCAAATTTTTATTCGCGAATTTCGTGAGCTTCTTTGTATAAATCGTACGGCTCTGGTGTGGATCACTGGTATATATACAAAAATTTATGTTCGAATTCGGTAAGCAGTCTCAAAAGTCACAACTGGCATTAATTAGACTCAAAATAAAGCATATAGTCTCAAAATAAAAATCTCAAAATGGTGACCTGGTGATGATCATTTCACAAAAAACTCAAATTAAAATATAAGAGAAAAACTTGAGAGCGAATAAAACAATAATCTCAAATATTGAGACTTAAGATTATACCAAGGTCTTGAATTCGGGCATTTATAATTTGTGTCTGGTGTCTTTCAATATAAAATTATTAAACTGTTTCAACTGCAGATGCTTTTAAAGGATTCGTTTTTTATAAGTTGAAACATATTTTAAACATCCACTGAGCGATATTTTAACCAAAGGTTTAAATTTTTTAGAAAATATACAAAAATTTTAAAAGTTTAAGTCAAAATTTCGAACCTTTTAAACAAAGTTTTAGAATATTTGAGTAAACCACCCATTTTAAAAATAATACTAGGGAAGTTTAAAATAGCTGCTAATTATCTTTGATTTTTGGAATTTTATTAAATATTTTGTAAAAATATGAACCTTGCTCTTTAATTGAATGGACTACAAATTATTATTTTTGAATTGGGCGAAAGCTTGGCTTCTTATGGCCCTAGTGCGCTTAACTTGAAAAATAATAGGAATTTAAATAATGAAATGAAGATAAATGTGGTGTTTGGTGTTTTTATAATTATGAAATAGGATAAATAAATATGTATGTATATGGTGAGTTTTTACCATACCTGTTACTTACCCTCAGAATGAGATGCTTGGCCACTTTTCTAATTATCAATAAAACCCTCTACGCAGGATTGCTGTCTATGTTAATATACTTAATATAACAAGTTTATTTAGCTTTTAAAGTATACGAAAATTAGTTTAGCAATTACCAAAATAATATATAAAGTCATTTTCTCCGGAATATTTTCTTCTCTACTTATCATGGCTTGCATTGTGGCGTACGTCGTCACAATAAGGGCATGCACAAGGCGTCGTAAAATATTGTAAAGCACCCGCGTATTTATCAACCGGGAAATTAAAAGTTTTTGATTGCAATTACTTACTAAACGTTTATGAGCTTTATTTTTATGTATAAACTGCTTTAGTAATCGGTCAAACACAATTTTCACAACTATTATTCAAGGAATTTGTTCCTCTAATATTTCGCAAACTGCTGTCTCACAAAAGAGTAAAACTGCCATTTTTAATATTGCAAAACCGAGGTGCTTAAGAAAACTAAAAACAAAATAAATAAATTGCATTCAGCACATTAGCAGATAGGGATTTGAAAATTGCAATTTGGTGATTTGTCTTTATTGGGATATTTAATAAATAATTTGTGTCCAGTAGATGAAAAATATTTACATACTTACTTAATTGGTTCTATAACCGTCTATGCGATTTATACTAAAGACAGCAGCACTCATTTCAAATACTATCGTTCTCCTACTCTTGCACTGCAAAACATAGCATCCAGGACGAAAACGAACAACAAAAGCTAACTACAACAAATACAAACCGAAGATAATACAAACTGAGGTAAAGCAAAATGAAGAATATCCATGCTGTACTGCTTACTGCAAAGAAATATGTATCCTTGTTTTCGCGTGAACATCGAGGACGTACATATATACATAGCTTTTTTTTGCTTCTTACGTACATATATTGGTGACGGCGTCTTGCCATCTCTGCGCGCCTAAGATCTATGTGGATGCGCGTTACATGAGCTCATATTTCTTTTGGAACATAATATGTTCTGCGTCTTCGTCGCTGTCTCTGTATATTAGGCAGCGAGAGGAACTATCGTGGCCAAGTTTATTTAAGTATTTGCAGAGACAAACTGTGCAAGGTGAAAAGTTTTGTCAACGTGGTTTCTCTCTACCCATTTTCCGATATTTGGTATCAGCTCATATGTGCATCTGCCCTTTGGGAAGCTATTCCAACGAGCCTGCCAGGTGTTCATTAAACGGCGTCTTTCTTTAGCCTCTATATCTTTCCGGCTAGTTCTTTCATTGCTCTCGGAAAGCCTGTGTGTTTCATTTCATGAGCCGTAATGTCTACGTAAATTAGTCCGGCTATAACGTAGGATGCTTCGTCTGATATTGTGATATACACTTGTTATCTTTTTCGAGTAAATTTTCATAAGTTATTTGGCATAATTCGTGATAAACTTGACTGCGCTCTCGATGCTTTATTAAACACATACTCCAAATAGGGCTTGAAATTTAGTCGAGAGTCAATCATCACGCCAAGGTATTTGATAGTGGGCTTGGACGTGATAACCTCAGTCCACACACAAATATTCAGAAACTCCGCTGCTACTCTGCTGCACAATTTCTATCGCGATATTGTCTGCAAAACCCCACTTCTGTACAGGAGTTTGCGATTTGAAAAATAGCTCCCTATCATCATGGGCAAGTTTCCGCAGACCTTATGTGATTGGAGTGAAGTGGGGTCTAAACCCAATCGTATGCCACTGGATCTATACAGCGGGGGTTAGACCGATCCTTCTTTATGGAGTTATTGTATGGGGGCCTGCCTTGAGCAAAACTGATAACTGGTAAAGTGCAGAGAGCCAGTATGATCTGCATTAGCGGAGCATTGCGAATAACACCAAGCGACGCCTTAAATGTCTTTCTGGAACTTTTACCCCTAGACATAGTGGGTCAACAGGTGGCGGCTCTTGCCTTGCTTGAATAAGATATTGTACTGGATAGCCGCCGATATATATAGGAGATGGCTAAGCAAAACAAATTTAAAATAATTTAGGTTCCAGGGAGATCGAGGGCAACTGCTTAACGGATGAGCTTGTGGGAAAGGGACAACCAAGCAGATTCTTCCTGGTAAATAGCGCATTGGTATGCCCTTTGGTACTTGCAAGCTGCTTTTATAAGATAATGCTTATGCTCGTGCAAATCACAGCTGGGCACAAACTACGACTTGTAGGATCTCTAGGCAGATTTGGCTCAGAAGGGAGGGGAAACGGTCGTGTAGTCTGTACACCTTAAAATGAGACGATATATCCCAGGTCGTTGGAGCCCTTACAGTACCCCTTCACAGATGTTGTAGAAGCTGCAAAAATTATGAAGAGGAGGAAACTGTTATTTATCTTCTATGCAATTGTCCAGCGCTAGCGTGAAGCAGGCTATGCTTTCTAGGGGCACCACTTTTTGGAGACCTCGGAGAATTAGGTGTCATAGACCAAATATGCTTGACGAGATAACTCAAGAGCTCAAATTGGTATGGAGAATATCCTACTCGAGTAGAAAATGAGCCTTACTATGAGCGCAATATTAATAGAACTAACGACGAGGTGCTTGAAGTGGATGAGGCAGAAAGTCTCAAAGCTAAATTGCATCAAGTTTTAAAGAGCAGCCCAATTTATCAGAAAGTTTGGTAAAATAATTTTTTGTAATGGGGGCGAGAAAGGCTAATTCCTACACAGAGCATTTACATTTTTGTCGACATTCCAACCAACATGTGTTGAGTCGATGCTTTTTCACTGCAGATTTTAAATGCAACAAATTTAGGTCAAGGTTGGAGGATAACACACTTAAGTTTTTATTACTTTAAAATAGCAATTTGGTCGAAATAAGGAATTATTCTGCCTCGCTTAAAATGGAATGGGTGATGCATTTAATTTTTACTTCATGTATTTCTTTTTTCACTGAATGGTTATACACTAATATTAGTATTCATTAGTGGCCGCTGTGGTCGAGTGGGTAGCGGTGCGTGCTATAACTCGTTATGCCGCTGGGTTCGAGGTTCGAACCTCAGCCAAGGCAAGTAAAATCTTAAACAGGAAAGTTTTTTTCTAACAGCGGTCACCCCTCGCCCGATAACGGCAAACCTCCAAGGGTATTTCTGTCATGAATAGGCTTCTCATAAAATACATCTGCCGTTCGAAATCGGCACAAAACTGTAAATCCCGGGATCAATAAAATGCCCGAAATTTACATTCCTACTACCTACCTACCTATAAAAATCAATTCATAATATATTTAATCTTAGGCACTATTTTATCTAAACCTGACATTGACGAGGGCGAAGACTAACAAGCCTTGAATACGATTCTTTGGAAAATATTGCGGGATACATATGCCTTCGTCTGAAAAATTATATTGCTAAAATTGTAGCACCGACCCCCGCTGGAACGTTCACTTGGTTAGACCACCTTATGGAAGGCGGTTTAATAAAGCCAAATAATCAACTTTTAAGCCATATACTTAAATGAGTTAGAAGCAATTTTTAAATCGCTTAATGGAGATGGCTTAATGATTAAAGACGACTTCATAAAAAAAACACGTAGAGAAAGCATCAGAAGTAAATTGCGACTTGAAAATGTTGTTTTTCAGGTCAAGGATGTTTATAAAAAGAAGAATTTATTGTTTAATATCTACTATTAGTCAAAATGCATATACCATGAAAAGAAAATTTAATAAAATCGTAAATTGTAATTTGTAATAGGAAATATGAGTTTAGTTATTTAAAAACATTCAGATGGTAAATTATGGTAACACATACATATGTTCAATTTGTATACAGGTATAAAAAAAGGATTTTTCACGTAACTTTGTGCTTTATGCAGGTAATTTTGATGTGTATACTTGGGACAAAGGAAGTCGTTTTTGGTTTGGTATATGAATAATCCCCATACCCACACACCCACACACACCCACACACACCCCATACCCATACACATTTCAAGCGAAAGCAAATATTGTGTTGCTTTATGACGACATGCGCAGAGAAAGGCAAATTTTTATTCGCGAATTTCGTGAGCTTCTTTGTATAAATCGTACGGCTCTGGTGTGGATCACTGGTATATATACAAAAATTTATGTTCCAATTCGGTAAGCAGTCTCAAAAGTCACAACTGGCATTAATTAGACTCAAAATAAAGCATATAGTCTCAAAATAAAAATCTCAAAATGGTGACCTGGTGATGATCATTTCACAAAAAACTCAAATTAAAATATAAGAGAAAAACTAGAGAGCGAGGAAAACAATAATCTCGAATATTGAGACTTAAGATTATACCAAGGTCTAGAATTCGGGCATTTATAATTTGTGTGTGGTGTCTTTCAATATAAAATTATTAAACTGTTTCAACTGCAGATGCTTTTAAAGGATTCGTTTTTTATAAGTTGAAACATATTTTAAACATCCACTGAGCGATATTTTAACCAAAGGTTTAAACTTTTTAGAAAATATACAAAAATTTTAAAGGTTTAAGTCAAAATTTCGAACCTTTTAAACAAAGTTTAAGAATATTTGAGTAACCACCCATTTTAAAAATAATACTGGGGAAGTTTAAAATAGCTGCTAATTATCTTTGATTTTTGGAATTTTATTAAATATTTTGTAAAAATATGATCCTTGCTCTTTAATTGAATGGACTACAAATTATTATTTTTGAATTGTGCGAAAGCTTGGCTTCTTATGGCCCTAGTGCGCTTAACTTGAAAAATAATAGGAATTTAAATAATGAAATGAAGATAAATGTGGTGTTTGGTGTTTTTATAATTATGAAATAGGATAAATAAATATGTATGTATAGGGTGAGTTTTTACCATACCTGTTACTTACCCTCAGAATGAGATGCTTGGCCACTTTTCTAATTATCAATAAAACCCCCTACGCAGGATTGCTGTCTATGTTAATATACTTAATATAACAAGTTTATTTAGCTTTTAAAGTATACGAAAATTAGTTTAGCAATTACCAAAATAATATATAAAGTCATTTTCTCCGGAATATTTTCTTCTCTACTTATCATGGCTTGCATTGTGGCGTACGTCGTCACAATTAGGGCATGCACAAGGCGTCGTAAAATATTGTAAAGCACCCGCGTATTTATCAACCGGGAAATTAAAAGTTTTTGATTGCAATTACTTACTAAACGTTTATGAGCTTTATTTTTATGTATAAACTGCTTTAGTAATCGGTCAAACACAATTTTCACAACTATTATTCAAGGAATTTGTTCCTCTAATATTTCGCAAACTGCTGTCTCACAAAAGAGTAAAACTGCCATTTTTAATATTGCAAACATGGGTTACCTCTTTGTGCACAAATAGTTTAGAAAAACGAGGTGCTTAAGAAAACTAAAAACAAAATAAATAAATTGCATTCAGCACATTAGCAGATAGGGATTTAAAATTGCAATTTGGTGATTTGTCTTTATTGGGATATTTAAAAAATAATTTGTGACCAGTAGATGAAAAATATTTACATACTTACTTAATTGGTTCTATAACCGTCTATGCGATTTATACTAAAGACAGCAGCACTCATTTCAAATACTATCGTTCTCCTACTCTTGCACTGCAAAACATAGCATCCAGGACGAAAACGAACAACAAAAGCTAACTACAACAAATACAAACCGAAGATAATACAAACTGAGGTAAAGCAAAATGAAGAATATCCATGCTGTACTGCTTACTGCAAAGAAATATGTATCCTTGTTTTCGCGTGAACATCGAGGACGTACATATATACATAGCTTTTTTTTGCTTCTTACGTACATATATTGGTGACGGCGTCTTGCCATCTCTGCGCCCCTAAGATCTATGTGGATGCGCGTTACATGAGCTCATATTTCTTTTGGAACATAATATGTTCTGCGTCTTCGTCGCTGTCTCTGTATATTGGGCAGCGAGAGGAACTATCGTGGCCAAGTTAATTTAAGTATTTGCAGAGACAAACTGTGCAAGGTGAAAAGTTTTGTCAACGTGGTTTCTCTCTACCCATTTTCCGATATTTGGTATCAGCTCATATGTGCATCTGCCCTTTGGGAAGCTATTCCAATGAGCCTGCCAGGTGTTCATTAAACGGCGTCTTTCTTTAGCCTCTATATCTTTCCGGCTAGTTCTTTCATTGCTCTCGGAAAGCCTGTGTGTTTCATTTCATGAGCCGTAATAGACTACGTAAATTAGTCCGGCTATAACGTAGGATGCTTCGTCTGATATTGTGATATACACTTGTTATCTTTTTCGAGTAAATTTTCATAAGTTATTTGGCATAATGCGTGATAAACTTGACTGCGCTCTCGATGCTTTATTAAACACATACTCCATATAGGGCTTGAAATTTAGTCGAGAGTCAATCATCACGCCAAGGTATTTGATAGTGGGCTTGGACGTGATAACCTCAGTCCACACACAAATATTCAGAAACTCCGCTGCTACTCTGCTGCACAATTTCTATAGCGATATTGTCTGCAAAACCCCACTTCTGTACAGGAGTTTGCGATTTGAAAATTAGCTCCCTATCATCATGGGCAAGTTTCCGCAGACCTTATGTGATTGGAGAGAAGTGGGGTCTAAACGCAATCGTATGCCACTGGATCAATACAGCGGGGGTTAGACCGATCCTTCTTTATGGAGTTATTGTATGGGGGCCTGCCTTGAGCAAAACTGATAACTGGTAAAGTGCAGAGAGCCAGTATGATCTGCATTAGCGGAGCATTGCGAATAACACCAAGCGACGCCTTAAATGTCTTTCTGGAACTTTTACCCCTAGACATAGTGGGTCAACAGGTGGCGGCTCTTGCCTTGCTTGAATAAGATATTGTACTGGATAGCCGCCGATATATATAGGAGATGGCTAAGCAAAACAAATTTAAAATAATTTAGGTTCCAGGGAGATCGAGGGCAACTGCTTTACGGATGAGCTTGTGGGGAAGGGACAACCAAGCAGATTCTTCCTGGTAAATAGCGCATTGGTATGCCCTTTGGTACTTGCAAGCTGCTTTTATAAGATAATGCTTATGCTCGTGCAAATCACAGCTGGGCACAAACTACGACTTGTAGGATCTCTAGGCAGATTTGGCTCAGAAGGGAGGGGAAACGGTCGTGTAGTCTGTACACCTTAAAATGAGACGATATATCCCAGGTCGTTGGAGCCCTTACAGTACCCCTTCACAGATGTTGTAGAAGCTGCAAACATTATGAAGAGGAGGAAACTGTTATTTATCTTCTATGCAATTGTCCAGCGCTAGCGTGAAGCAGGCTATGCTTTCTAGGGGCACCACTTTTTGGAGACCTCGGAGAATTAGGTGTTATAGACCAAATATGATTGACGAGATAACTCAAGAGCTCAAAATGGTATGGAGAATATCCTACTCGAGTAGAAAATGAGCCTTACTATGAGCGCAATATTAATAGAACTAACGACGAGGTGCTTGAAGTGGATGAGGCAGAAAGTCTCAAAGCTAAATTGCATCAAGTTTTAAAGAGCAGCTCAATTTATCAGAAAGTTTGGTAAAATAATTTTTTGTAATGGGGGCGAGAAAGGCTAATTCCTACACAGAGCATTTACATTTTTGTCGACATTCCAACCAACATGTGTTGAGTCGATGCTTTTTCACTGCAGATTTTAAATGCAACAAATTTAGGTCAAGGTTGGAGGATAACACACTTAAGTTTTTATTACTCTAAAATAGCAATTTGGTCGAAATAAGGAATTATTCTGCCTCGCTTAAAATGGAATGGGTGATGCATTTAATTTTTACTTCATGTATTTCTTTTTTCACTGAATGGTTATACACTAATATTAGTATTCATTAGTGGCCGCTGTGGTCGAGTGGGTAGCGGTGCGTGCTATAACTCGTTATGCCGCTGGGTTCGAGGTTCGAACCTCAGCCAAGGCAAGTAAAATCTTAAACAGGAAAGTTTTTTTCTAACAGCGGTCACCCCTCGCCCGATAACGGCAAACCTCCGAGGGTATTTCTGTCATGAAAAGGCTTCTCATAAAATACATCTGCCGTTCGAAATCGGCACAAAACTGTAAATCCCGGGATCAATAAAATGCCCGAAATTTACATTCCTACTACCTACCTACCTAAAAAAATCAATTCATAATATATTTAATCTTAGGCACTATTTTATCTAAACCTGACATTGACGAGGGCGAAGACTAACAAGCCTTGAATACGATTCTTTGGAAAATATTGCGGGATACATATGCCTTCGTCTGAAAAATTATATTGCTAAAATTGTAGCACCGACCCCCGCTGGAACGTTCACTTGGTTAGACCACCTTATGGAAGGCGGTTTAATAAAGCCTAATAATCAACTTTTAAGCCATATAAAGACGACTTCATAAAAAAAACACGTAGAGAAAGCATCAGAAGTAAATTGCGACTTGAAAATGTTGTTTTTCAGGTCAAGGATGTTTATAAAAAGAAGAATTTATTGTTTAATATCTACTATTAGTCAAAATGCATATACCATGAAAAGAAAATTTAATAAAATCGTAAATTGTAATTTGTAATAGGAAATATGAGTTTAGTTATTTAAAAACATTCAGATGGTAAATTATGGTAACACATACATATGTTCAATTTGTATACAGGTATAAAAAAATGATTTTTCACGTAACTTTGTGCTTTTTGCAGGTAATTTTGATGTGTATACTTGGGACAAAGGAAGTCGTTTTTGGTTTGGTATATGAATAATCCCCATACCCACACACCCACACACACCCACACACACCCCATACCCATACACATTTCAAGCGAAAGCAAATATTGTGTTGCTTTATGACGACATGCGCAGAGAAAGGCAAATTTTTATTCGCGAATTTCGTGAGCTTCTTTGTATAAATCGTACGGCTCTGGTGTGGATCACTGGTATATATACAAAAATTTATGTTCCAATTCGGTAAGCAGTCTCAAAAGTCACAACTGGCATTAATTAGACTCAAAATAAAGCATATAGTCTCAAAATAAAAATCTCAAAATGGTGACCTGGTGATGATCATTTCACAAAAAACTCAAATTAAAATATAAGAGAAAAACTAGAGAGCGAGGAAAACAATAATCTCGAATATTGAGACTTAAGATTATACCAAGGTCTAGAATTCGGGCATTTATAATTTGTGTGTGGTGTCTTTCAATATAAAATTATTAAACTGTTTCAACTGCAGATGCTTTTAAAGGATTCGTTTTTTATAAGTTGAAACATATTTTAAACATCCACTGAGCGATATTTTAACCAAAGGTTTAAACTTTTTAGAAAATATACAAAAATTTTAAAGGTTTAAGTCAAAATTTCGAACCTTTTAAACAAAGTTTAAGAATATTTGAGTAAACCACCCATTTTAAAAATAATACTGGGGAAGTTTAAAATAGCTGCTAATTATCTTTGATTTTTGGAATTTTATTAAATATTTTGTAAAAATATGATCCTTGCTCTTTAATTGAATGGACTACAAATTATTATTTTTGAATTGTGCGAAAGCTTGGCTTCTTATGGCCCTAGTGCGCTTAACTTGAAAAATAATAGGAATTTAAATAATGAAATGAAGATAAATGTGGTGTTTGGTGTTTTTATAATTATGAAATAGGATAAATAAATATGTATGTATAGGGTGAGTTTTTACCATACCTGTTACTTACCCTCAGAATGAGATGCTTGGCCACTTTTCTAATTATCAATAAAACCCCCTACGCAGGATTGCTGTCTATGTTAATATACTTAATATAACAAGTTTATTTAGCTTTTAAAGTATACGAAAATTAGTTTAGCAATTACCAAAATAATATATAAAGTCATTTTCTCCGGAATATTTTCTTCTCTACTTATCATGGCTTGCATTGTGGCGTACGTCGTCACAATTAGGGCATGCACAAGGCGTCGTAAAATATTGTAAAGCACCCGCGTATTTATCAACCGGGAAATTAAAAGTTTTTGATTGCAATTACTTACTAAACGTTTATGAGCTTTATTTTTATGTATAAACTGCTTTAGTAATCGGTCAAACACAATTTTCACAACTATTATTCAAGGAATTTGTTCCTCTAATATTTCGCAAACTGCTGTCTCACAAAAGAGTAAAACTGCCATTTTTAATATTGCAAACATGGGTTACCTCTTTGTGCACAAATAGTTTAGAAAAACGAGGTGCTTAAGAAAACTAAAAACAAAATAAATAAATTGCATTCAGCACATTAGCAGATAGGGATTTAAAATTGCAATTTGGTGATTTGTCTTTATTGGGATATTTAAAAAATAATTTGTGACCAGTAGATGAAAAATATTTACATACTTACTTAATTGGTTCTATAACCGTCTATGCGATTTATACTAAAGACAGCAGCACTCATTTCAAATACTATCGTTCTCCTACTCTTGCACTGCAAAACATAGCATCCAGGACGAAAACGAACAACAAAAGCTAACTACAACAAATACAAACCGAAGATAATACAAACTGAGGTAAAGCAAAATGAAGAATATCCATGCTGTACTGCTTACTGCAAAGAAATATGTATCCTTGTTTTCGCGTGAACATCGAGGACGTACATATATACATAGCTTTTTTTTGCTTCTTACGTACATATATTGGTGACGGCGTCTTGCCATCTCTGCGCCCCTAAGATCTATGTGGATGCGCGTTACATGAGCTCATATTTCTTTTGGAACATAATATGTTCTGCGTCTTCGTCGCTGTCTCTGTATATTGGACAGCGAGAGGAACTATCGTGGCCAAGTTAATTTAAGTATTTGCAGAGACAAACTGTGCAAGGTGAAAAGTTTTGTCAACGTGGTTTCTCTCTACCCATTTTCCGATATTTGGTATCAGCTCATATGTGCATCTGCCCTTTGGGAAGCTATTCCAATGAGCCTGCCAGGTGTTCATTAAACGGCGTCTTTCTTTAGCCTCTATATCTTTCCGGCTAGTTCTTTCATTGCTCTCGGAAAGCCTGTGTGTTTCATTTCATGAGCCGTAATAGACTACGTAAATTAGTCCGGCTATAACGTAGGATGCTTCGTCTGATATTGTGATATACACTTGTTATCTTTTTCGAGTAAATTTTCATAAGTTATTTGGCATAATGCGTGATAAACTTGACTGCGCTCTCGATGCTTTATTAAACACATACTCCATATAGGGCTTGAAATTTAGTCGAGAGTCAATCATCACGCCAAGGTATTTGATAGTGGGCTTGGACGTGATAACCTCAGTCCACACACAAATATTCAGAAACTCCGCTGCTACTCTGCTGCACAATTTCTATAGCGATATTGTCTGCAAAACCCCACTTCTGTACAGGAGTTTGCGATTTGAAAATTAGCTCCCTATCATCATGGGCAAGTTTCCGCAGACCTTATGTGATTGGAGAGAAGTGGGGTCTAAACGCAATCGTATGCCACTGGATCAATACAGCGGGGGTTAGGCCGATCCTTCTTTATGGAGTTATTGTATGGGGGCCTGCCTTGAGCAAAACTGATAACTGGTAAAGTGCAGAGAGCCAGTATGATCTGCATTAGCGGAGCATTGCGAATAACACCAAGCGACGCCTTAAATGTCTTTCTGGAACTTTTACCCCTAGACATAGTGGGTCAACAGGTGGCGGCTCTTGCCTTGCTTGAATAAGATATTGTACTGGATAGCCGCCGATATATATAGGAGATGGCTAAGCAAAACAAATTTAAAATAATTTAGGTTCCAGGGAGATCGAGGGCAACTGCTTTACGGATGAGCTTGTGGGGAAGGGACAACCAAGCAGATTCTTCCTGGTAAATAGCGCATTGGTATGCCCTTTGGTACTTGCAAGCTGCTTTTATAAGATAATGCTTATGCTCGTGCAAATCACAGCTGGGCACAAACTACGACTTGTAGGATCTCTAGGCAGATTTGGCTCAGAAGGGAGGGGAAACGGTCGTGTAGTCTGTACACCTTAAAATGAGACGATATATCCCAGGTCGTTGGAGCCCTTACAGTACCCCTTCACAGATGTTGTAGAAGCTGCAAACATTATGAAGAGGAGGAAACTGTTATTTATCTTCTATGCAATTGTCCAGCGCTAGCGTGAAGCAGGCTATGCTTTCTAGGGGCACCACTTTTTGGAGACCTCGGAGAATTAGGTGTTATAGACCAAATATGATTGACGAGATAACTCAAGAGCTCAAAATGGTATGGAGAATATCCTACTCGAGTAGAAAATGAGCCTTACTATGAGCGCAATATTAATAGAACTAACGACGAGGTGCTTGAAGTGGATGAGGCAGAAAGTCTCAAAGCTAAATTGCATCAAGTTTTAAAGAGCAGCTCAATTTATCAGAAAGTTTGGTAAAATAATTTTTTGTAATGGGGGCGAGAAAGGCTAATTCCTACACAGAGCATTTACATTTTTGTCGACATTCCAACCAACATGTGTTGAGTCGATGCTTTTTCACTGCAGATTTTAAATGCAACAAATTTAGGTCAAGGTTGGAGGATAACACACTTAAGTTTTTATTACTCTAAAATAGCAATTTGGTCGAAATAAGGAATTATTCTGCCTCGCTTAAAATGGAATGGGTGATGCATTTAATTTTTACTTCATGTATTTCTTTTTTCACTGAATGGTTATACACTAATATTAGTATTCATTAGTGGCCGCTGTGGTCGAGTGGGTAGCGGTGCGTGCTATAACTCGTTATGCCGCTGGGTTCGAGGTTCGAACCTCAGCCAAGGCAAGTAAAATCTTAAACAGGAAAGTTTTTTTCTAACAGCGGTCACCCCTCGCCCGATAACGGCAAACCTCCGAGGGTATTTCTGTCATGAAAAGGCTTCTCATAAAATACATCTGCCGTTCGAAATCGGCACAAAACTGTAAATCCCGGGATCAATAAAATGCCCGAAATTTACATTCCTACTACCTACCTACCTATAAAAATCAATTCATAATATATTTAATCTTAGGCACTATTTTATCTAAACCTGACATTGACGAGGGCGAAGACTAACAAGCCTTGAATACGATTCTTTGGAAAATATTGCGGGATACATATGCCTTCGTCTGAAAAATTATATTGCTAAAATTGTAGCACCGACCCCCGCTGGAACGTTCACTTGGTTAGACCACCTTATGGAAGGCGGTTTAATAAAGCCTAATAATCAACTTTTAAGCCATATAAAGACGACTTCATAAAAAAAACACGTAGAGAAAGCATCAGAAGTAAATTGCGACTTGAAAATGTTGTTTTTCAGGTCAAGGATGTTTATAAAAAGAAGAATTTATTGTTTAATATCTACTATTAGTCAAAATGCATATACCATGAAAAGAAAATTTAATAAAATCGTAAATTGTAATTTGTAATAGGAAATATGAGTTTAGTTATTTAAAAACATTCAGATGGTAAATTATGGTAACACATACATATGTTCAATTTGTATACAGGTATAAAAAAAGGATTTTTCACGTAACTTTGTGCTTTTTGCAGGTAATTTTGGTGTGTATACTTGGGACAAAGGAAGTCGTTTTTGGTTTGGTATATGAATAATCCCCATACCCACACACCCACACACCCACACACACCCCATACCCATACACATTTCAAGCGAAAGCAAATATTGTGTTGCTTTATGACGACATGCGCAGAGAAAGGCAAATTTTTATTCGCGAATTTCGTGAGCTTCTTTGTATAAATCGTACGGCTCTGGTGTGGATCACTGGTATATATACAAAAATTTATGTTCGAATTCGGTAAGCAGTCTCAAAAGTCACAACTGGCATTAATTAGACTCAAAATAAAGCATATAGTCTCAAAATAAAAATCTCAAAATGGTGACCTGGTGATGATCATTTCACAAAAAACTCAAATTAAAATATAAGAGAAAAACTTGAGAGCGAGGAAAACAATAATCTCAAATATTGAGACTTGAGATTATACCAAGGTCTAGAATTCGGGCATTTATAATTTGTGTGTGGTGTCTTTCAATATAAAATTATTAAACTGTTTCAACTGCAGATGCGTTTAAAGGATTCGTTTTTTATAAGTTGAAACATATTTTAAACATCCACTGAGCGATATTTTAACCAAAGGTTTAAATTTTTTAGAAAATATAAATAAATAAATTGCATTCAGCACATTAGCAGATAAGGATTTGAAAATTGCAATTTGGTGATTTGTCTTTATTGGGATATTTAAAAAATAATTTGTGTCCAGTAGATGAAAAATATTTACATACTTACTTAATTGGTTCTATAACCGTCTATGCGATTTATACTAAAGACAGCAGCACTCATTTCAAATACTATCGTTCTCCTACTCTTGCACTGCAAAACATAGCATCCAGGACGAAAACGAACAACAAAAGCTAACTACAACAAATACAAACCGAAGATAATACAAACTGAGGTAAAGCAAAATGAAGAATATCCATGCTGTACTGCTTACTGCAAAGAAATATGTATCCTTGTTTTCGCGTGAACATCGAGGACGTACATATATACATAGCTTTTTTTATTGGTGACGGCGTCTTGCCATCTCTGCGCGCCTAAGATCTATGTGGATGCGCGTTACATGAGCTCATATTTCTTTTGGAACATAATATGTTCTGCGTCTTCGTCGCTGTCTCTGTATATTGGGCAGCGAGAGGAACTATCGTGGCCAAGTTTATTTAAGTATTTGCAGAGACAAACTGTGCAAGGTGAAAAGTTTTGTCAACGTGGTTTCTCTCTACCCATTTTCCGATATTTGGTATCAGCTCATATGTGCATCTGCCCTTTGGGAAGCTATTCCACCGAGCCTGCCAGGTGTTCATTAAATGGCGTCTTTCTTTAGCCTCTATATCTTTCCGGCTAGTTCTTTCATTGCTCTCGGAAAGCCTGTGTGTTTCATTTCATGAGGCGTAATATCTACGTAAATTAGTCCGGCTATAACGTAGGATGCTTCGTCTGATATTGTGATATACACTTGTTATCTTTTTCGAGTAAATTTTCATAAGTTATTTGGCATAATTCGTGATAAACTTGACTGCGCTCTCGATGCTTTATTAAACACATACTCCAAATAGGGCTTGAAATTTAGTCGAGAGTCAATCATCACACCAAGGTATTTGATAGTGGGCTTGGACGTGATAACCTCAGTCCACACACAAATATTCAGAAACTCCGCTGCTACTCTGCTGCACAATTTCTATCGCGATATTGTCTGCAAAACCCCACTTCTGTACAGGAGTTTGCGATATGAAAATTAGCTCCCTATCATCATGGGCAAGTTTCCGCAGACCTTATGTGATTGGAGAGAAGTGGGGTCTAAACCCAATCCTATGCCACTGGATCTATACAGCGGGGTTTAGACCGATCCTTCTTTATGGAGTTATTGTATGGGGGCCTGCCTTGAGCAAAACTGATAACTGGTAAAGTGCAGAGAGCCAGTATGATCTGCATTAGCGGAGCATTGCGAATAACACCAAGCGACGCCTTAAATTTCTGGAACTTTTACCCCTAGACATAGTGGGTCAACAGGTGGCGGCTCTTGCCTTGCTTGAATAAGATATTGTACTGGATAGCCGCCGATATATATAGGAGATGGCTAAGCAAAACAAATTTAAAATAATTTAGGTTCCAGGGAGATCGAGGGCAACTGCTTTACGGATGAGCTTGTGGGGAAGGGACAACCAAGCAGATTCTTCCTGGTAAATAGCGCATTGGTATGCCCTTTGGTACTTGCAAGCTGCTTTTATAAGATAATGCTTATGCTCGTGCAAATCACAGCTGGGCACAAACTACGACTTGTAGGATCTCTAGGCAGATTTGGCTCAGAAGGGAGGGGAAACGGTCGTGTAGTCTGTACACCTTAAAATGAGACGATATATCCCAGGTCGTTGGAGCCCTTACAGTACCCCTTCACAGATGTTGTAGAAGCTGCAAAAATTATGAAGAGGAGGAAACTGTTATTTATCTTCTATGCAATTGTCCAGCGCTAGCGTGAAGCAGGCTATGCTTTCTAGGGGCACCACTTTTTGGAGACCTCGGAGAATTGGGTGTTATAGACCAAATATGCTTGACGAGATAACTCAAGAGCTCAAAATGGTATGGAGAATATCCTACTCGAGTAGAAAATGAGCCTTACTATGAGCGCAATATTAATAGAACTAACGACGAGGTGCTTGAAGTGGATGAGGCAGAAAGTCTCAAAGCTAAATTGCATCAAGTTTTAAAGAGCAGCTCAATTTATCAGAAAGTTTGGTAAAATAATTTTTTGTAATGGGGGCGAGAAAGGCTAATTCCTACACAGAGCATTTACATTTTTGTCGACATTCCAACCAACATGTGTTGAGTCGATGCTTTTTCACTGCAGATTTTAAATGCAACAAATTTAGGTCAAGGTTGGAGGATAACACACTTAAGTTTTTATTACTTTAAAATAGCAATTTGGTCGAAATAAGGAATTATTCTGCCTCGCTTAAAATGGAATGGGTGATGCATTTAATTTTTACTTCATGTATTTCTTTTTTCACTGAATGGTTATACACTAATATTAGTATTCATTAGTGGCCGCTGTGGTCGAGTGGGTAGCGGTGCGTGCTATAACTCGTTATGCCGCTGGGTTCGAGGTTCGAACCTCAGCCAAGGCAAGTAAAATCTTAAACAGGAAAGTTTTTTTCTAACAGCGGTCACCCCTCGCCCGATAACGGCAAACCTCCAAGGGTATTTCTGTCATGAATAGGCTTCTCATAAAATACATCTGCCGTTCGAAATCGGCACAAAACTGTAAATCCCGGGATCAATAAAATGCCCGAAATTTACATTCCTACTACCTACCTACCTATAAAAATCAATTCATAATATATTTAATCTTAGGCACTATTTTATCTAAACCTGACATTGACGAGGGCGAAGACTAACAAGCCTTGAATACGATTCTTTGGAAAATATTGCGGGATACATATGCCTTCGTCTGAAAAATTATATTGCTAAAATTGTAGCACCGACCCCCGCTGGAACGTTCACTTGGTTAGACCACCTTATGGAAGGCGGTTTAATAAAGCCAAATAATCAACTTTTAAGCCATATACTTAAATGAGTTAGAAGCAATTTTTAAATCGCTTAATGGAGATGGCTTAATGATTAAAGACGACTTCATAAAAAAAACACGTAGAGAAAGCATCAGAAGTAAATTGCGACTTGAAAATGTTGTTTTTCAGGTCAAGGATGTTTATAAAAAGAAGAATTTATTGTTTAATATCTACTATTAGTCAAAATGCATATACCATGAAAAGAAAATTTAATAAAATCGTAAATTGTAATTTGTAATAGGAAATATGAGTTTAGTTATTTAAAAACATTCAGATGGCAAATTATGGTAACACATACATATGTTCAATTTGTATACAGGTATAAAAAAAGGATTTTTCACGTAACTTTGTGCTTTATGCAGGTAATTTTGATGTGTATACTTGGGACAAAGGAAGTCGTTTTTGGTTTGGTATATGAATAATCCCCATACCCACACACCCACACACCCACACACACCCCATACCCATACACATTTCAACCGAAAGCAAATATTGTGTTGCTTTATGACGACATGCGCAGAGAGAGGCAAATTTTTATTCGCGAATTTCGTGACTTTCTTTGTATAAATCGTGCGGCTCTGGTGTGGATCACTGGTATATATACAAAAATTTATGTTCGAATTCGGTAAGCAGTCTCAAAAGTCACAACTGGCATTAATTAGACTCAAAATAAAGCATATAGTCTCAAAATAAAAATCTCAAAATGGTGACCTGGTGATGATCATTTCACAAAAAACTCAAATTAAAATATAAGAGAAAAACTTGAGAGCGAGGAAAACAATAATCTCAAATATTGAGACTTGAGATTATACCAAGGTCTAGAATTCGGGCATTTATAATTTGTGTGTGGTGTCTTTCAATATAAAATTATTAAACTGTTTCAACTGCAGATGCGTTTAAAGGATTCGTTTTTTATAAGTTGAAACATATTTTAAACATCCACTGAGCGATATTTTAACCAAAGGTTTAAATTTTTTAGAAAATATAAATAAATAAATTGCATTCAGCACATTAGCAGATAAGGATTTGAAAATTGCAATTTGGTGATTTGTCTTTATTGGGATATTTAAAAAATAATTTGTGTCCAGTAGATGAAAAATATTTACATACTTACTTAATTGGTTCTATAACCGTCTATGCGATTTATACTAAAGACAGCAGCACTCATTTCAAATACTATCGTTCTCCTACTCTTGCACTGCAAAACATAGCATCCAGGACGAAAACGAACAACAAAAGCTAACTACAACAAATACAAACCGAAGATAATACAAACTGAGGTAAAGCAAAATGAAGAATATCCATGCTGTACTGCTTACTGCAAAGAAATATGTATACTTGTTTTCGCGTGAACATCGAGGACGTACATATATACATAGCTTTTTTTATTGGTGACGGCGTCTTGCCATCTCTGCGCGCCTAAGATCTATGTGGATGCGCGTTACATGAGCTCATATTTCTTTTGGAACATAATATGTTCTGCGTCTTCGTCGCTGTCTCTGTATATTGGGCAGCGAGAGGAACTATCGTGGCCAAGTTTATTTAAGTATTTGCAGAGACAAACTGTGCAAGGTGAAAAGTTTTGTCAACGTGGTTTCTCTCTACCCATTTTCCGATATTTGGTATCAGCTCATATGTGCATCTGCCCTTTGGGAAGCTATTCCACCGAGCCTGCCCGGTGTTCATTAAATGGCGTCTTTCTTTAGCCTCTATATCTTTCCGGCTAGTTCTTTCATTGCTCTCGGAAAGCCTGTGTGTTTCATTTCATGAGCCGTAATATCTACGTAAATTAGTCCGGCTATAACGTAGGATGCTTCGTCTGATATTGTGATATACACTTATTATCTTTTTCGAGTAAATTTTCATAAGTTATTTGGCATAATTCGTGATAAACTTGACTGCGCTCTCGATGCTTTATTAAACACATACTCCAAATAGGGCTTGAAATTTAGTCGAGAGTCAATCATCACACCAAGGTATTTGGTAGTGGGCTTGGACGTGATAACCTCAGTCCACACACAAATATTCAGAAACTGCGCTGCTACTCTGCTGCACAATTTCTATCGCGATATTGTCTGCAAAACCCCACTTCTGTACAGGAGTTTGCGATATGAAAATTAGCTCCCTATCATCATGGGCAAGTTTCCGCAGACCTTATGTGATTGGAGAGAAGTGGGGTCTAAACCCAATCGTATGCCACTGGATCTATACAGCGGGGGTTAGACCGATCCTTCTTTATGGAGTTATTGTATGGGGGCCTGCCTTGAGCAAAACTGATAACTGGTAAAGTGCAGAGAGCCAGTATGATCTGCATTAGCGGAGCATTGCGAATAACACCAAGCGACGCCTTAAATTTCTGGAACATTTACCCCTAGACATAGTGGGTCAACAGGTGGCGGCTCTTGCCTTGCTTGAATAAAATATTGTACTGGATAGCCGCCGATATATATAGGAGATGGCTAAGCAAAACAAATTTAAAATAATTTAGGTTCCAGGGAGATCGAGGGCAACTGCTTTACGGATGAGCTTGAGGGGAAGGGACAACCAAGCAGATTCTTCCTGGTAAATAGCGCATTGGTATGCCCTTTGGTACTTGCAAGCTGCTTTTATAAGATAATGCTTATGCTCGTGCAAATCACAGCTGGGCACAAACTACGACTTGTAGGATATCTAGGCAGATTTGGCTCAGAAGGGAGCCAGATATATCCCAGGTCGTTGGAGCCCTTACAGTACCCCTTCACAGATGTTGTAGAAGCTGCAAAAATTGTGAAGAGGATGAAACTGTTATTTATCTTCTATGTAATTGTCCAGCGCTAGCGTGAAGCAGGGTATGCTTTCTAGGGGCACCACTTTTTGGAGACCTCGGAGAATTAGGTGTTATAGACCAAATATGCTTGACGAGATAACTCAAGAGCTCAAAATGGTATGGAGAATATCCTACTCGAGTAGAAAATGAGCCTTACTATGAGCGCAATATTAATAGAACTAACGACGAGGTGCTTGAAGTGGATGAGGCAGAAAGTCTCAAAGCTAAATTGCATCAAGTTTTAAAGAGCAGCTCAATTTATCAGAAAGTTTGGTAAAATAATTTTTTGTAATGGGGGCGAGAAAGGCTAATTCCTACACAGAGCATTTACATTTTTGTCGACATTCCAACCAACATGTGTTGAGTCGATGCTTTTTCACTGCAGATTTTAAATGCAACAAATTTAGGTCAAGGTTGGAGGATAACACACTTAAGTTTTTATTACTTTAAAATAGCAATTTGGTCGAAATAAGGAATTATTCTGCCTCGCTTAAAATGGAATGGGTGATGCATTTAATTTTTACTTCATGTATTTCTTTTTTCACTGAATGGTTATACACTAATATTAGTATTCATTAGTGGCCGCTGTGGTCGAGTGGGTAGCGGTGCGTGCTATAACTCGTTATGCCGCTGTGTTCGAGGTTCGAACCTCAGCCAAGGCAAGTAAAATCTTAAACAGGAAAGTTTTTTTCTAACAGCGGTCACCCCTCGCCCGATAACGGCAAACCTCCAAGGGTATTTCTGTCATGAAAAGGCTTCTCATAAAATACATCTGCCGTTCGAAATCGGCACAAAACTGTAAATCCCGGGATCAATAAAATGCCCGAAATTTACATTCCTACTACCTACCTACCTATAAAAATCAATTCATAATATATTTAATCTTAGGCACTATTTTATCTAAACCTGACATTGACGAGGGCGAAGACTAACAAGCCTTGAATACGATTCTTTGGAAAATATTGCGGGATACATATGCCTTCGTCTGAAAAATTATATTGCTAAAATTGTAGCACCGACCCCCGCTGGAACGTTCACTTGGTTAGACCACCTTATGGAAGGCGGTTTAATAAAGCCAAATAATCAACTTTTAAGCCATATACTTAAATGAGTTAGAAGCAATTTTTAAATCGCTTAATGGAGATGGCTTAATGATTAAAGACGACTTCATAAAAAAAACACGTAGAGAAAGCATCAGAAGTAAATTGCGACTTGAAAATGTTGTTTTTCAGGTCAAGGATGTTTATAAAAAGAAGAATTTATTGTTTAATATCTACTATTAGTCAAAATGCATATACCATGAAAAGAAAATTTAATAAAATCGTAAATTGTAATTTGTAATAGGAAATATGAGTTTAGTTATTTAAAAACATTCAGATGGTAAATTATGGTAACACATACATATGTTCAATTTGTATACAGGTATAAAAAAATGATTTTTCACGTAACTTTGTGCTTTTTGCAGGTAATTTTGGTGTGTATTCTTCGGACAAAGGAAGTCGTTTTTGGTTTGGTATATGAATAATCTCCATACCCACACACCCACACACCCACACACACCCCATACCCATACACATTTCAAGCGAAAGCAAATATTGTGTTGCTTTATGACGACATGCGCAGAGAGAGGCAAATTTTTATTCGCGAATTTCGTGACCTTCTTTGTATAAATCGTGCGGCTCTGGTGTGGATCACTGGTATATATACAAAAATTTATGTTCGAATTTGGTAAGCAGTCTCAAAAGTCACAACTGGCATTAATTAGACTCAAAATAAAGCATATAGTCTCAAAATAAAAATCTCAAAATGGTGACCTGGTGATGATCATTTCACAAAAAACTCAAATTAAAATATAAGAGAAAAACTTGAGAGCGAGGAAAACAATAATCTCAAATATTGAGACTTGAGATTATACCAAGGTCTAGAATTCGGGCATTTATAATTTGTGTGTGGTGTCTTTCAATATAAAATTATTAAACTGTTTCAACTGCAGATGCGTTTAAAGGATTCGTTTTTTATAAGTTGAAACATATTTTAAACATCCACTGAGCGATATTTTAACCAAAGGTTTAAATTTTTTAGAAAATATAAATAAATAAATTGCATTCAGCACATTAGCAGATAAGGATTTGAAAATTGCAATTTGGTGATTTGTCTTTATTGGGATATTTAAAAAATAATTTGTGTCCAGTAGATGAAAAATATTTACATACTTACTTAATTGGTTCTATAACCGTCTATGCGATTTATACTAAAGACAGCAGCACTCATTTCAAATACTATCGTTCTCCTACTCTTGCACTGCAAAACATAGCATCCAGGACGAAAACGAACAACAAAAGCTAACTACAACAAATACAAACCGAAGATAATACAAACTGAGGTAAAGCAAAATGAAGTAGAGCCATGCTGTACTGCTTACTGCAAAGAAATATGTATCCTTGTTTTCGCGTGAACATCGAGGACGTACATATATACAGCCATTAAAGAGGCTATGGACATGCTGCAAACCGTGTTAAAAGGCAAAAATGTATTTATAGTTAGTGATAGCCAAGCGGCAATTAAATCTGTGAGCTCAGCTACAATAAAATCAAAGGTTGTACTGGTACTTGCAAGTTGCTTTTAAAAGAATATGATTATGCTCGTGCAAATGACAGCTGGGCACAAACTACGAATTGCAGGATCTCTAGGCAGATTTGGCTCAGAAGGGACCGTTATCAGTCCCAAATTTCTTAAGCTCGAGTAAAAGAAAAACTGGGAAATCATTACTACTTGCTTGAAGATTCTCAAGGCCGTGTTCTTGACACATTTCATGCAAAAGACATACCATAATAATTTAACCGTAAAATTCCGACTAAACTTCTAAATTGGACTTCACCAGAGTTTTCATACGGTGGAAAAAAATAATCTGCCACATACATACATATAGTTTTGTTTATCACTTCGCACAATTGCAAAGTACACTCTACAAACATGAAAGAAGAATAATTACAAAATTTTCTCGCATGCGAGATTTCGTTCGGCAAGCAACCGTGATACTTCCTCTCAGCAAAACTTGTAACAGCTACTGTCAAAATTATGCTCTCGGATGGCATACGCCTCCTTGCAGCTAAGCTAAGAACTTACTTTTCTTTTGACGGTGGAGTTGAGAAGACGTCTGGATCAAATAAACCCATATACCCAAATCTCCAAACATCTAAGTTAACACCAAATCTCATTAGCCGCTGTAAGTAAAAATGCCCTCGTTTACCTGCGTTATCTATTTGCTACAAATTCTAGAACATATCCAAAGAAAAGATTTCCTTGGCTGCCCTCAGAGTTTAGTTCAGTTTCCTAATTTCCTTAAATAACGGGTAAATGTGCCATATCTAGACTCTCTGTTTCTAATCTCATGTTTTGTATATTACCTTCCTTAGCGCTGAATTCGCAGAAAACGGGGTAGCTAAAAGTTAAGTACTTAAAGCTACTGGGTTCTTGATGCGCTCCGCTTCAACTGTAGCGCATGGTGCCGGTTGCGCTCAGTGTCAGGCAACACTTCCGCACTTCATACATGCGGAATGACGACGCCTATCGCGAAAACCAATTTTAGTTGGTAGGATTCTAGAATCGGTCTAAAGCCGTAAGATCCAGGCCGGGAAAAACGTGGCGGTGTAAAGACACCTGCGCGACGAAAAATCTATATTTAGAACAGTGATTCGTGAGCACCTATTAAAATCATATCGCGGATTGTTAGTGCAAACAACGAGAAAAAAAAAAAAAAAAAAAAAAAATTTATGTAGGCAATGCAAAGAACTTTTATGATGAGATAACTAATAGAATTACTAATAAAGACAAAGACTATTGTGCGTAAAATATATCATGAGATAACTTATAAGTGTTAGTCAAATTTGGGAGTAGTGGTAAAAATTGATTTCCTCTCTGTAACGTTGGTTGCGGTAGTAGCGTAGGGTGCTTTTGGGGGTTGCAAAATAAAAAAAATCTATCGGCCATATTGCAACCCATGGATGGGCGGGTTGAGCCACAAAAAATCAACTACCACATAGATTTTTTTTTTTCTCTTTACCCCGTTTTGTTGAGGGACCATCATTGGAGTTCCTGTGATGGTATATCGGCCCGGTTATCACTATCGCGTAACGTAGAATGTCTTTTTTAATTCGAAGTCTTAGGGACTCTATAATAATAAAATGTCTTAGTGCGGATAGCTTTCGGAATCGGCAAGAACTCCCCCAGCCACTGAAGCCTTGCCTTGATCAACGGGTCCCGTCCGGCGTTTCTACTAGCTATAAACTCATAATTTCAATTCATCCCAACTCTCCCACTATGGTGAATACATTTTTGGCGCCCAACTTGGGGCCAGCAAGTTCGTTGTTTATTCCCTTTGGGGAGCAAATTCAGCAAAGGTTAAGTGAAGATACAAACACGACGACGTCTTGGTTGTCCTAAATTCTGATATATAGAGTTCAAAAAATAACGCTGTACGTAATATACATTTTTTTTTCTTACAATTCCGCTTTTTGGTTATGGAGTTTGCTAACCCTTGACCCATGTCTGAGTGTCTAGACCGCTTTTTCCATAATCAAACTGCGGTATTATCTTAAATTGAGTTTTCAGATGCAGAGAAGATATAGATTTTTTGGTAAAAATAGCTTGTGGTTCCTTTCAGTTGAAATAAATGATAAATTTGTGGTTATCTGCCTATTTGGCGGGGTTCATACCTTGAGAAATACTTATCTAAGCATAGAATTTTATTGGCCGTTCCCCTAGAATTGTGGATTTACAGATTTGTTAGGCCTCGCGCGCCCAACTCTGTCCGAATTCGCAAGAGTCGGTTACTTTTTGCTTGTTTCTTTAATTTGTACATTTTTTATTTAGTTACTATTGCATCTGAAAATACCTTATCCATAGTCCAATTTGTTATCCTATCTCTCAACAAAACGGTTTTCTACGTTGCTAGTTAGACCCTCCACACACCGGCCTTGAGGAAGCGTTTTTTTTTTGTAATAAATACTGATGAGCTCGGGGAGATTTTAGGGCGTGAAAATAAAAAGGCATTCAAATTGTGTAAGTAAAATGTTTATTAAAATATTTGCAGGAACTCAACTTACCAACGTCTTTCGCCTGTGAGGATCGCTAATAATAGAGACAATCATCGGCTCTCTCACGAACTTCAGAAAATTCGAAGTTGTGAGCAGAGCTTTTTGACGAAAGTGGCAAGAGTTGCCGAATGGGCAAACGGAGTGAACATTCCGCCCGCCTTGCAGTATTACTGCGAAAAGCGCATATTATCATTTACAATTCATATATTATTTTCATTTGCAACTTATATATAACAATTTTGATTATAATTCAAATTCATAAATAACAATTCATTTTTTCCTTAAAACTAATCGGCACCTTGAGCGCGCCTTCTTTTCGGCTGGGGTGGCCGACGGGACGGGCAAGTCCCGTTCGGTCCAAGCTACGCCGCTTAAACGAATCGAGTCTCAGTCGGTCGTTTCCATGCCGCCAGTCCGATCGAAAGTTACCAGCTCGCTTAAGTCGACGAGACGAGTCGTCATATTATGCGATGCTTCTTTCTGCTTGTCAGCTTCGACTTCTGATAACAACTCGTCCTCTAGATCCATCTGTTGTGCCCAAGAAAGCTGAATCACGTCTTCATCTAGTACGTCATCGAATACGTCGTTATGCAACATCGTGTCATGAGCCTTTCCGCATCGTTTGCACCGGATCACACTGTCACATTCGCTTATAGTGTGGGTTGCAGCGAGGCAGTTGCTGCAATAGCAATACATGAGAGCCGTTCTCAACCGGAGTTCGGGAGTCATTCGGCGAAACTCGGAGCACAAGCGAAGAGGGTGATTAGCCTTGCGGAGACCTCAATCGACTTGAGACATTTTTCTTAATGAGAAAATAACATTAGTTCAGAATATTTATTTAGAGAGTTTCGTTTGTAAAAACAACTAGTTTGACTACTGGTCTACTAATTATGCCACGCTTGGTTTGAACGTCGACTATTCGTACTTGAGCATCAGGTCTGGGGTGAATTTTTACTACCCTACCTAATCTCCACTCATTTGGAGGTATATTTTCTTCAAGAATAATTACTAAGTCGCTAACAGCTCGGGTTTTCCGTGGATACTTCCACTTATACCGCCTTTGAAGTTCTGACAAATATTCAGATTTCCATCTTCTACAGAACATGGTTCATAGCTTTCAATTTTTGCCATCTGTTGACCAATGATATAGGGTTATCATTGATTTCTGAGTCGGCTTTTGCAAAAAGAGGTGCACCTACCAGGAAGTGTCCTGGTGTAAGGGGTGCCAGGTCATTTATATTTTCAGACATTGGACTTATGTGACGAGAATTTAAACACGCTTCGATTCTAGCTAATAGAGTCGCAAGCTCTTCGAAGGTGTATTTCATCGAACCAGTAATTTTGCGAAAGTGGGATTTGAAGCTTTTTACTCCTGCTTCCCATAAACCTCCCATATGAGGAGCCCTGCAGGAATGAAATGCCAGTTGATTTTTGCAAAATTATGGTTTCAGGCCATATTTTAAGGAACGCCTTCTCATCTCGTTTGATTTCTCTTGAGCCACCCACGAAATTTGTACCATTGTCTGAATATATATGGTTGGGACAACCACGGCGAGACACAAATCTTGTCAAAGCAGCTGTTGGAGCGTTATTTTACGCTCATAAATTAATAAAATTAAATAATTGAATAATGGGGCAGTCTTATGCACCCAACAACAACTAAACTTAGTTACTTAAATAACTTGACCTTTTTACTGATTATTTTTTGATTTTAAAAAATGCGTGGTAACTTGTCCAATATTCGTTTTATAATGATTCATTTTATTTCAAGTTCAGTACATATGTATGAATACCGTATATGTATGTACATATGTGTGTGAGTACAATTCATCAGCCACGCAGGGCTGCACTAAACTAGCCAATTATCCACTTTTAGAATTGAGGGATTTTGGAGTGATTGGTTTGTGCAAACCCGGTAATAATTCATTCAATCGATATTATTGACAATAATTGTAATTAGTGAAATTATTTTAGTATATACAATATAAATTAATTAGCACATTACCAATGAGCTTAAGTAGAATACAAATCAAGTAATATGTACATATGTATATATGTATATACATGTGTATGTTACATATGTATGTAAAGTAACAAATTTAATGTGCCGAAAGGCAACGTTATAAGTATAAATGTTTATATAAACTAAATGCAATGAATATGAAATAACTGAGTGAATGTATTTGAAATAGTAAATGTGGCGTGCTCCAACATTCCGGCCCCGTGACCTTCAAGTTACGTTGGTTGGCAGCATCGCTAATTTTTGTATTGCGCGGCGGCAAACACCCGATGATGTTTTAACGTCAGCCACGCGTACTTTATCGTCTGCGCCAGTAATGGTTTTTATTACCCTTCCCATAAGCCATCTTTGAGGGGGCAAATTGTCTTCGTGGACCAATACGAGAGTGCCAGTTTCTAGATTGGGTTGCGGCTTGTCCCATTGTGTTCGCGCCTGAAGGTTGAGGATGTGATCCCGCTGGAAGGCGGACCAAAACCGAGCCTTCAGGGACGAGAGCCGCTGCCAGCGATCTAAGTAAGACAGTTTCCCGATTGAGTCTTGGGCTTCGGACACGGCTAACAGTGAATCGCCTATTAATAGGTGGGCTGGGGTGATTGCCGCGAAATCGTTCGGGTCGTTGGTTGCGCCGGCTATTGGCCGCGAGTTCAAAATCGCCTCTACGTCGACTAAGACGGTGCCTAACTCCTCGAAGGTAAGTGCGGTGTCGCCGATTACGCGCATGAGCAAGTGTTTGGCGCTCTTGACGGCTGCCTCCCACAGTCCGCCGAAGTGAGGCGCGCGTGGTGGTATGAAGATGAACTCCATTCCCTTCTCTGCTGCGTATGCGCCGATTTCTTTCCGCTTGTCGTCGTTCTGAAGTTGCTTGGCGAGTTCTCTGAGTCGTGCGTTGGCGCCCACGAAATTCGTGGCGTTGTCGCAGTACAATTTCTGGGGAACTCTTCGGCGTCCGACGAACCTTTTAATGACAGATAAAAAAGCATTAGTTGAAAGGTCAGAAACAGGCTCTATATGAACAGCCTTTGAATTAAAACAAACAAAAAAGGCAACATAAGACTTATAAGGTGGTCGACCTCTTATCTTATGTGTAGTATATATAGGACCACAAAAATCAACTCCGGAAATAAGAAAAGGTCTTACGGATCTCAGTCTATCTGGTGGCAAGTCACCCATTATTTGGCTCATTAGTTTCGGGCGGTATTTAAAACATCGAATACACTGGCGAACTATTTTTCTGGCAGTTTCTCTCGCATTTATGACCCATACCTTTTGTCGCATTAGACCCATTAGAATTTTTGCACCTGCGTGGCAATTAGATCTATGTAAATGCTCAACATACTTATGTATGAATTTACATGATTTTGGCAACAACAACGGAAATTTTACCTCCTCTGGAAATTCAGAGTTTTTAAGACGGCCTCCTACGCGAATTAGTGATATATTTCGGTTCTGTTCTTTATGATCTTGCAGAAAAGGGTTAAGCTTTTGAATATTTGCCTTTGGATATTCGCCCTTTTTTAACTGCTCGATTACCTCTGCAAATTCCGCTTTTTGCACAGTTTCTACTATTTTCAAAAATGCCCAATTATATTCAGTAGCGGTTATATCAGTACTTTTTGTACTTGCGAAAGGTTTTAAAAATCTGTACATATATGCTACGATTCGTATTATTTTATTAAAAGACGACATCGACTCAACGATATTTAAAATTATATTTTCTTGTACTTCAAGATTTAATATGGTTTTAACCTTTTTTAGTTCCAACTGCGTGTTAGACTCTTCGAACTCAAACTTTTTATTTTTTGGCCAATCTGTTGAATTTTTTGCTAGAAAACTTGGGCCTTTACGCCACAACGGCTGGAGTAATTGCTCAATATCACATCCGCGTGAGGCTAAGTCTGCAGGGTTTTCTTTTGTAGGTACATGTCTCCATATTACGTTAGCTGTGTTTTCCTGGATCTCAGCTACTCTATTTGCCACGAACGTAGACAGAGTTGATGGATGCCTTTTCAACCAATAAAGCACTATCTCTGAGTCATACCAAAAAACTACTTTCTCAAGTATAAAACTCTTCATTAGGGGCTCAATTACTTTATATAATTTTGTTAGTAATAAGGCGGCACAAAGCTCAAGGCGGGGGAGACTTTTGGTTTTCAATGGTGCCACTTTAGATTTAGCAGTTAATAGTCGCGATGTTACAACATTATCATGTGTGCTTCGAATATATAAACAACAACCATATGCACGCTGCGAAGCATCACAGAAGCCGTGAATTTGTATTTTTTCATTGGGGGACATATTGACAAATCGTGGTACCTCCATTTTATCAACTTGTGCTAAATTGTGTGCCAATTTTTGCCATGATGTATCAATGCTTTGGGGAATTGATTCGTCCCATGCTAGCTTTAAAAGCCATAGCTCCTGTAATAGAATTTTAACACTTACAATAATAGGGCAGAGCAACCCGAGAGGATCAAATATACGCGATGAAACTGAGAGTATATTTCGCTTAGTGGCTTTTATGTCAAGCGAAGTTCGGTCGATTTTAAATTTAATAGTGTCTGTTTTCGGAGACCAAGTAACTCCGAGCGCCTTGATTGTGCTTGTTTCGTCCACTAACGATTTCTCACTATTTTCATTCTGTACTAAGTGCGGATGGTTAGAGTGCCATTTTGCCAAACTGAATCCTCCGGCATTTAAAATCGTAACGACTTCTTTTTGTATTTGCAGCAACTCTTCTACATTATCAGCGCCAGACAGCATGTCATCTACATAGAATTCATCTCGGATTACCCTGGAACCGAGGGGGTATTGGTCTGAATACATATCGCCTAGTTGCTTCAAACACCGAATAGCTAAATAAGGAGCAGGCGAGGTACCATATGTTATTGTATTCAGGCAATACTTCTGAATTGGATCAGCCGAGCTTTGTCTATATAAAATTAACTGAAACAATTTATCATCGTCATGAATGGCCACTTGACGGTACATCTTAGTAATATCTGCGGTTAAGGCCCATTTGCGATAACGAAAGCGTATTAGTGCGCTGAATAATTCCGGCTGAATAGTTGGGCCAACCATAAGAGTTTCATTTAGTGAAACTTGCGTCGAACTTTTACATGACGCATCGAAAACTACTCGTAACTTGGTAGTTGTGGCATCGGGTCTTTAAACGCACTGATGCGGGATAAAATAATGTGGCATATCAAATTTAATGTTTTCTATTGGTGACATATGGCCCAATTCAATGTATTCATTCATAAAATCTTTATACATGTCATAAACTTCTGGCGTTTTTTGAAGTCTTCTTTCTAAAGAAAGGAATCGTTTTTGAGCTATTTCGAATGTTGAGCCAATAGTAGATGCGTTCTTTTTAAAGGGCAGCTTAACTTCGAATCGACCACTGGGCAATATTTTAAAATTTTCCTCAAAATGATTTTCGCAACTGATATGCTCTGGTGTTAGTTTTGATTCGCAATTATTTATTTCCTTTATTTCCCAAAATTTTTGAAGCGTTTTGTCAATTGAGTTGCCTTCGATACCAAATTCATCAGCAGTGGCAACTGTTAAATCGCAAATAGCTTTGGTAGTCTTTGGACTGGCTTTACATTTGCCTGAAACAATCCAGCCTACCTGAGTTTTTTGTAACGTTAGTAACTCAGAATTTAACTTAATTTGGCCAACTGATAATAGGCTAAAGAAAATTTCGGCTCCAATTAAAATGTCAATCCTTTGGCGCTTAAAGAAATATGGATCGGCCAGCTCAATATTTGATGGAATATTCCAATCTGCCGTCACAATATTGCCTTCGGGTTGATACCCGGAAATCGACTTTATTACCCAAAAATCAACATTTGCTTCATATACATTTATTCTTGATTTAACACTGGTCCAAACTTTGCCTTTAATATTGGCCTCAATCTGTCCTACGCCAGCAATTTGCAGTTCTTTGCTCTCCCTTTTTAGTCTCAGTCTCTTTGCGGTTTCTTCGCATATTAAATTTATCTGCGACCCAGAGTCTAGTAATGCCCGTGCGACCATATATTCACCATTCTGGCTTCTGATCTTGACAACAGCTGTTGCTAAAATTACTACGTCTTCTGAGACTGAAACGTGACTAACTGCGCTATTTGCCCGATGGGTTGTTGAAAGATTATTTGACGCAGCCTGACAAATACTAGGCATTTCATTATTGACTGGCGAGGCAGAAGCAACTTGATATTTATGTAGCAATGAATTATGTGGGCGTTGGCATATCCTACAGCGCATGGCACGACAAGTCGACACACTATGCCCAGATTTTAAACAATTAATACAGAGCGCACTTTTCTTTGCGAAATTAAATCTTTCAGTAACAAGTAAACTAGCAAATGAACCGCAACTTGTAATTAAATGGCCTTTTACTTTGCAATATGAGCATTTATTATTGTTGGCATTGGCTTCCGTAATACTAAATGAGGACTTCTCGAAACGCTTTTCTGAATGCTTTGCATCTTTAAATGAGGGCTTAGTTGGCTTGTGGTCATTTACTTCTAAAGACTGGCATCGCCTTATTAGAATCTTGGCACAATCATTCCAAGTGGGAAGCTTTGAATAGTCGAGTTGATCGTTCCATTTGGCCCTTGTGGCCCCATCAACTTTTGACATAGCTAAGTGAATAAAAAGTGCATTGGTTATGTCTATTTCGCTACCCAACGAATGAAGCGAATCGTAAATAGCCGAGATTGTATCAACGGCATTGCGGAGGAGTGCCGCATTCGGCTGAGAAATCTTTGGAATACTGAAAACTTGCTCCAAACTATCAAAAAATATTATACACTTTTTGTCGTACCTTTCAGTCAGTCGCTGCAACGCTTTCGGATAATTTTCTTCCGTAACCTGAAATGCCTTTACTGTGTGCAGTGCTTCGCCAGACAAGCAACTTAACAAGTGGTTAAATCTTTCGATATTTAATAGAGATGGCTCTTCATGCACTAAGTTGTTGAAAGTTCCTATAAAGTTCTTATATTCAGCATATTTTCCTTTAAAGGTTGGTAGCTTTAAACTAGGCAAACGAGTTACAGGAGGCATTGTTATTCCGAGAGTATTTTCCAAAACTGAATTATCTTCTCTTCTATTCCTACCAAGCAACGACAATAATTTTGGCTTGACTGACACACATAGATCTTCTATCTCACCCCGCTTCTCATCTTCAGTGTCAATTTTTTCTATTTCAGACTGATATGCCATAACTTGTTTTATGTAGGAATTTAAATATCCAGTCTGCATTCTAAGTCAATAGGGTTCCACACAGTTGTGGTGTCCTCAAGCAAGTTCTTGATGCGCGTTATATTTTTACGGGATGTTCCACGCTGTTGCTTCAATGTAGTAAGCAATGCTAATGACTCAGCGTTATCAGTGGTAAGTGGCATTTTGATTGATATAATTAAGTTAAATTAGAATAAACCAATGAAGCAAGAATGCAACAACGAAATGAGTTGGTATCCAATATACTCGTACCTTTACTCGAAAAATTACCTAACTGTACGCAATATACTTGTTTAGAAGTAGCTTCGGTTTATTCACAGAGGTTCCAAAAGGTTCCCAATAACCCTGGATTCGAGAAGGAAACTCAAAAAAAATCTTGAATATAAAATTCACCATAGAACTTCAAAATTCTTAATTGGTTTCCAATACACCAAAGTGTAAAAATGCCACTAAATCCACATAAAATCGAAAATGGTTACATCAATCAAATAATCCAGTTAAATTCAAGGTTTCACCACAGTGGACCACCCTAATATTTGATCATATGCCACAGTTAGTTAATTGTGCCAACCTGTACAAATTTTACATTTGCATACACGTATGTATGCATATATTTACCGTACTACTTGTATCACCTGATGCCAGCTAACGCACAATTTATGTACATGTAAATTCTTCTACGTGCTTACACCTACCTATATATGTATGTGTATATGTACCAATGTACAAAACAACCAAACGCTACCACTGATATATTTTTTCATTTACGGCACTTATGTACTACTTGTATCACCTGATGCCAGCTAACGCACAATTTATGTACATGTAAATTCTTCTACGTGCTTACACCTACCTACATATAGATATATGTATGTGTATATGTACCAATGTACAAAACAACCAAACGCTACCACTTATATATTTTTTCATTTACGGCACATATGTATGTACAAATTAAATTGCACGAGCCTATACATACACATACGTGTATTTATGCATACTCCTGTATGTAAGTATGTACATATGTATATATAAATGTGCACCGGTTTATGTATATCGAATGACGTGTACGTATACATATATGTACCGTTTTTTACCGCAATTTTTTTCACAACTGGCGATAATATTAACTTGGCAGCTCCTTGAGCACCAGCCAACACAAATCCTGGATCTTCGATCTCCAGACTCGCAACACAACCTGCTTATCACTTTAAGTCCGGTTACCTCCGTGTTTACACAAAAAATGACAGAACGCCGAATTGCGTCCTGTCACGGTCGCCAAAATGTTGGAGCGTTATTTTACGCTCATAAATTAATAAAATTAAATAATTGAATAATGGGGCAGTCTTATGCACCCAACAACAACTAAACTTAGTTACTTAAATAACTTGACCTTTTTACTGATTATTTTTTGATTTAAAAAAATGCGTGGTAACTTGTCCAATATTCGTTTTATAATGATTCATTTTATTTCAAGTTCAGTACATATGTATGAATACCGTATATGTATGTACATATGTGTGTGAGTACAATTCATCAGCCACGCAGGGCTGCACTAAACTAGCCAATTATCCACTTTTAGAATTGAGGGATTTTGGAGTGATTGGTTTGTGCAAACCCGGTAATAATTCATTCAATCGATATTATTGACAATAATTGTAATTAGTGAAATTATTTTAGTATATACAATATAAATTAATTAGCACATTACCAATGAGCTTAAGTAGAATACAAATCAAGTAATATGTACATATGTATATATGTATATACATGTGTATGTTACATATGTATGTAAAGTAACAAATTTAATGTGCCGAAAGGCAACGTTATAAGTATAAATGTTTATATAAACTAAATGCAATGAATATGAAATAACTGAGTGAATGTATTTGAAATAGTAAATGTGGCGTGCTCCAACAGCAGCTATGAACGACGCTGTTTAAAGGTCACTTGTGGCTTCCAGGTGTATGGCCTTCGTAGAAAAGCAGACAAAGACACATACATAGCCCTTTGTTATTAAGCAAGCTCGACCTGTAGACCTAATGAGGTTTTTTGCTTTTACCAGCCAATATCGCATGCGTAAGAGACGCAGGACTAGCTGGTTGCCACCATGAATCGAGACCAAATGAATAAAGTTTACCATTACTTTTGAGAAATGGAAATTATACGGCATTATGATTGGGTGTCGTTCATCAGAGCTTATTGAAGGGGCATTATTCAGTCTTCCACCAACTCTTAGGAGTCCACTATCGTCAATATATGAGGTCAACGATAGTATCGAAGACTTTTTTCCCACAGGCTTATTATTTTCTAACTCCGAATATTCAGAGGCATAATGCGCTCTTTGGGAGATTTGGATAAGCCTTAATTGAACGAATTTAACCTCACCAGGAGTGATGGAAGAAGAATTTTAGTGTTCTAAAGATTCGAGCAATTACTCAAAAAGCCCTTGGAAAGCTGGAAAAGCGTTCTAAGATATCTTCAAATGGAAGAACTGACGCTGTATGAGCTCGAATAGCTTTAGATTCTAGTGTGGTTTCAAAACCCTTGGGCTGAGAGATTGGCCGAATATATATAGCAGCCCCGTATGCCTTTTCTGAGGCATCACAAAATCCATGAAACTGTATTTGACAGTTTGGAGTACTACTGACCCATCTCGGGATTTTTATAAAATTAATATGGAGGAGTTATCCAAAAACGTCTGCCATTCACTGGGAGTCTTTGGATTTAACTTCTCATCCCAATTTGTTTGTTCCAACCAGATTTGTTGCATTAGCTACTATGGTTATTGGGCTTAACCAACCTGCTGGATCGAACAGCTTGGCAATCGTGGACAAAACTTCTCGTTTCGTGAACGAATCTTTTTTGCCCAAAGATTTTGCCATAAAATAGAAGTGATCCGTTTTAGCACTCCATCGGATACCTAAAATCTTAAAGCCGAGCAGGTGGTTGCTCGACAGGCCTGACATAATTTCTTTGTTGTTTGAAGTCCACTTTCTGAGTGGAAAACCTGCCGAGTTTAAGGCCTCAAAAAGCTGATCTCGTGATTTTACTGCTTCGAGTATATCATGTGCACCAGCTAATACATCATCTGCATATGTACTAGAGCTAAGGATTTCCGATGCTATGGGGAATTCCAAGTTAGAGTTGCACCAAAGTGCGGATTGCCAGATATGGTGCGCAATTTAAACCGAAAGTGACTCTGTCCAACTGAAAGTCCCTAATCTCCCCGTCTTAAGAATCTCTAAGGAGGATTCATTGAAATGCGGTTTGCTGCGGGTTAACAATTATTTGCCGGTACATTTTTTCAATATCGGCATTGAACACATACTTAAATAATCGCCACTTAACAACCAAAATAGTCAAATCAGTTTGGAGAGCGGGACCATTGTGAAGAACGTCATTCAGGCTCACTCCATTAGATGTGGGACAAGAACCATTAAATACCACTCTTAGCTTTGAAGTGGTGCTGTCTGGTTTATGCACAGCATGGTGTGGAAGGTAGTAAGAGTTCGAAGACTCTTCACCTTTATTATATTTAACTTCATGCATATGACCCAAATCAGCATATTCTTGAAGTACCTTATTATATTCCTCCTTTATTAGGGGTTTTTTAAACAAAGACGTTTCACTTCTGAAAAATTGTCTCATAGCGATATGGCGAGAGGCGCCTATATGTTCATTTGGTGGTAAGAGTTTGAACGGGAGCGAAACTACATACCGTCCCTCATTATTGCGAAAGGTGGTATCTGTGTAGAGTCGTTGGCACTGTTCTTCTTTGACCGGTACAAACTTGGTCTTTGATACTTCTTCCAACTCCAAAAATTTGGTGAGTTAATGATCTAATGAGATGGGGATAAAGATCCCCACCGATTTACAAGTCAATTTGTTGACTCTTGAAGACATTGTTGTCTGCCAATGGTAAATCCGGAAGCATTTTTGAGATTGCTTCACTGATCGAATGTGATAGCAGTGAACCCGGTAGCTTTGGAAGAACTAGGGCATCCCCTTTGATGCGGAAATCTTTATTACGGCGGGAGCCGATACTAAAGGTACAGACTTTTGGAACTTTTTCAGATATGGCTTCATTTAGACCCGATACTTGTGCAGATATACCTTTACTGGGCAAGTTCAAGCGCTTTTGTAAGCGTTCAGAGACAAGACAGATCCTGAATCTATCAAGGCTCTGACAGTGTGTGTATTATTTTTATGACAAATGGTCACCATAGCAGTCCCTAGCAGCATTCTTCTATTTTTGTCAACAGGACAATTTGAATAATTAGCTTTTATGGACGCCGTATGAGACTTAGTTGAAGTCTGTTGATGAGAACTTGAGGTAGAAGGTTCCTCACTTTGATCTCTATGGAGCATGGTATGATGCCGTTTTCTGCATTTTGCACATGCAAAACTACTCTTGCAGTCGTTTATTTCATGCGCTTCTGATAGGCAGTTAATGCAGAGGTGGTACTTTCTGACGGCAGAACTTATTTGGCCGGGTATTGTTTACTGCCATACTAGGTTTGAGGTGGACGTTAGAATTACCCTTGAAACCAAAACTGCGTCAAGGTTGGTTAGAAATGCATCTAAGTCCACCCATTTTGTAATCTCTGTTTTTATTTTCAGAGTCTGTTCCCATAGAGCAAGCATGTTTTCTGGGAGCCTGGTTGAACACAAAAAGTGAAAATTGCATCCCAATGTACAACGCTTATGACCTGAAGTTGTAGCAATGAAATGCAACTATTAATTTCACGCTGCATTTTCTTTAGCGCTGGCCCAGACTCTGAGAAGATATGTGGCAGATTGAATAATACTTTTAATTGAGAATTTATTAAAATTCTTTTATTCTCATACCTATCAGTTAAGTTCGCCCAAGCTAACGCAAACCCATCATTAGTGTATTTGTCAATGCCATTATAATTTCAGAAGAATTGAAAAGTTCTTAAATGGCAAAGCATAATCGAAAAATTTATTTAAAATGTTAAATCAGTCAATTATATTTGTATTGCGAAAATCGACTAGCGATTGTGTATTGAAACGCGAATAAATAGATCAATAAATGATCGGAATCCCCACAGAAATATTTCAAATGTAAATTAAGTTCCAGAAAAATTTAATAAATTGTCAAAATGTTCGATAAATGATATTGTTGACACGGAACGCAAGTGTAAAATTATAACAAAAATGCTGCTCAATATAAATTATATTCCACAAAAGTTGGCGGAATAAAACAAAAATGTAAAATATATGTAAATATTATTATTTCACCACAGCAAAGGCACAAGAAAGTCAGAATGAATTAATTTTAAATTCCGAATTCATATATAGTTGTATCGATATATGATCGATAACCAAAAACCTTTATAAAAATATTTAATAAAGTATTTATTTGATGCTGACTGAAATTGCGAGGTTGCAGCACAGTATTGATCCAAGAAGAAATTCCCTACTAATTCAGAAATATTCGCCCCACAAGGCAGGCTTTACGTGGATCGATATTTGCTAATAACTCTGATGGCAGATTTTATGCAAAAGTATGCTTTTTAGATTTTTCCGAGCTTGGGTTGCTTGACACCGGAGCTAACATCAGCTGTATAGGTTCGACGTTAGCAGAACTAGATTTTTCTGGCTACAGTCAGTTCCACGCTATGCAAATAAACGCTAAAACTGCTGATGGTAAAGCACACCGAGTAGTAGGGTATTTGAGCGTGGATGTTTGGTACCAAGAAGGACGGAAGAAACTTAAAATTTTTATCATACCATCACTATCCACTCGTTTAATAACACTGTCCAACAGCATTTTTGGAACAGAATAGCGACCCCATAATTCTGAAAGGGTATGTTGAGTAGATCATTTTTGTAGAGCAAACTTGTGGTCCAGCACGTCTGAGTTTTTTTTTTACAGTGGGTCAAAGTTTTCATTTTTTGGTCGAAGGGATCATTATACTATATGAAAAAAATGTTGTAAGTTAATGTCTGAGAGAATTCTTATGGTCAGAGTAGTATTGTGGAATTGTATGAGGATTATTTTTGTGGAAGATCTTAACCCTCTAACTGGTCTCTTTATGGGTCGATTTGACCTTTTTTCGAGAAAATCAAAAAATATCCTTTAAAAAAGGACATTTAAGGATTAAAATATTCTACGAAAATGTTTGGCGGAAAATTTTAGTGGGGGTCGCCAAAGACACCATTGTCGTAAATAAAGCTCTTTATTATGGTTTATTATAGTATGTACATATTTATTTTTTTGCTTCAGCAGTAGTATGACAATGGATTAAAGAATAAAATTAATATGCTTTCCTGTATTTAGCTTGACGTGAATGTTCCGATGTGTCAAGGTTTCTGTACAAGCCCCATACGTATTCAGCAAGCATTACACTTTGGGATTTCCCTTTGAATCTTTCTTCCAATACCTTTATATCCTGATGAAACCTTTCACCGTGTTCATCTGAAACAGCTCCAAAGTTTTCTTTAAAAAAATTGAGATGAGAGTGCAGAAAATGCAGCTTTAGTGACATCTGTCTTTTGCATATCCGACAGATGACCATAAAATTCTTCATCTTGTAATAATTTTTGTTCATTTTTCTGTTGGCCTAGTAAAATGTTAATATTTTATAATTTTTATTGAGCTCAAGGCCAGTTTATGGAAGATTTTGTTAGTGAAAAAACAACAACAGTTTTTAATGGTCGAAGTTATAGTACTATTTCGGAAATCACCACATTTCCTCATCAGACTTCTTTTTGATTATTACATTAAATTATTTTTAATTTAATTTTCATAACCACTTCTCTCAGGCTTTGAACCCGGGAGCTCGGAGTTGCAGAGCCAATACGCTACCTATTGTGCTACGCTAGCCGAGTTGGCTGTTGTGTTTATTTCATCTTCCTTAAACAAACCAACTACAAACAAGAGCAACTGATCTGCCGCTATTTAACTTGTTTGTGTGGTTGTTGTTTGTGTTTTTTATTTTTGCAAATTTTTTATTTTTATGCATTTTTAAGGCGTGCTCATCCTTGTATACAATGTTTGTTCATTTTTCTGTTGGCCTAGTAAAATGTTAATATTTTATAATTTTTATTGAGCTCAAGGCCAGTTTATGGAAGATTTTGTTAGTGAAAAAACAACAACAGTTTTTAATGGTTGAAGTTATAGTACTATTTCGGAAATCACCACATTTCCTCATCAGACTTCTTTTTGATTATTAAATTAAATTATTTTTAATTTAATTTTCATAACCACTTCTCTCAGGCTTTGAACCCGGGAGCTCGGAGTTGCAGAGCCAATACGCTACCTATTGTGCTACGCTAGCCGAGTTGGCTGTTGTGTTTATTTCATCTTCCTTAAACAAACCAACTACAAACAAGAGCAACTGATCTGCCGCTATTTAACTTGTTTGTGTGGTTGTTGTTTGTGTTTTTTATTTTTGCAAATTCTTTAGTTTTATGCATTTTTAAGGCGTGCTCATCCTTGTATACAATGTTTGTTCATTTTTCTGTTGGCCTAGTAAAATGTTAATATTTTATAAATTTTATTGAGCTCAAGGCCAGTTTATGGAAGATTTTGTTAGTGAAAAAACAACAACAGTTTTTAATGGTTGAAGTTATAGTCCTATTTCGGAAATCACCACATTTCCTCATCAGACTTCTTTTTGATTATTAAATTAAATTATTTTTAATTTAATTTTCATAACCACTTCTCTCAGGCTTTGAACCCGGGAGCTCGGAGTTGCAGAGCCAATACGCTACCTATTGTGCTACGCTAGCCGAGTTGGCTGTTGTGTTTATTTCATCTTCCTTAAACAAACCAACTACAAACAAGAGCAACTGATCTGCCGCTATTTAACTTGTTTGTGTGGTTGTTGTTTGTGTTCTTTATTTTTGCAAATTCTTTATTTTTATGCATTTTTAAGGCGTGCTCATCCTTGTATACAATGTTTGTTCATTTTTCTGTTGGCCTAGTAAAATGTTAATATTTTATAATTTTTATTGAGCTCAAGGCCAGTTTATGGAAGATTTTGTTAGTGAAAAAACAACAACAGAGTTTAATGGTTGAAGTTATAGTACTATTTCGGAAATCACCACATTTCCTCATCAGACTTCTTTTTGATTATTAAATTAAATTATTTTTAATTTAATTTTCATAACCACTTCTCTCAGGCTTTGAACCCGGGAGCTCGGAGTTGCAGAGCCAATACGCTACCTATTGTGCTACGCTAGCCGAGTTGGCTGTTGTGTTTATTTCATCTTCCTTAAACAAACCAACTACAAACAAGAGCAACTGATCTGCCGCTATTTAACTTGTTTGTGTGGTTGTTGTTTGTGTTTTTTATTTTTGCAAATTCTTTATTTTTATGCATTTTTAAGCCGTGCTCATCCTTGTATACAATGTTTGTTCATTTTTCTGTTGGCCAAGTAAAATGTTAATATTTTATAATTTTTATTGAGCTCAAGGCCAGTTTATGGAAGATTTTGTTAGTGAAAAAACAACAACAGTTTTTAATGGTTGAAGTTATAGTACTATTTCGGAAATCACCACATTTCCTCATCAGACTTCTTTTTTATTATTAAATTAAATTATTTTTAATTTAATTTTCATAACCACTTCTCTCAGGCTTTGAACCCGGGAGCTCGGAGTTGCAGAGCCAATACGCTACCTATTGTGCTACGCTAGCCGAGTTGGCTGTTGTGTTTATTTCATCTTCCTTAAACAAACCAACTACAAACAAGAGCAACTGATCTGCCGCTATTTAACTTGTTTGTGTGGTTGTTGTTTGTGTTTTTTATTTTTGCAAATTCTTTATTTTTATACAATGTTTGTTCATTTTTCTGTTGGCCTAGTAAAATGTTTGTGTAGTTGTTGTTTGCGTTTTTTATTTTTGCAAATTCTTTATTTTTATGCATTTTTAAGGCGTGCTCATCCTTGTATACAATGTTTGTTCATTTTTCTGTTGGCCTAGTAAAATGTTAATATTTTATAATTTTTATTGAGCTCAAGGCCAGTTTATGGAAGATTTTGTTAGTGAAAAAACAACAACAGTTTTTAATGGTTGAAGTTATAGTACTATTTCGGAAATCACCACATTTCCTCATCATACTTCTTTTTGATTATTACATTAAGTTATTTTTAATTTAATTTTCATAACCACTTCTCTCAGGCTTTGAACCCGGGAGCTCGGAGTTGCAGAGCCAATACGCTACCTATTGTGCTACGCTAGCCGAGTGGCTGTTGTGTTTATTTCATCTTCCTTAAACAAACCAACTACAAACAAGAGCAACTGATCTGCCGCTATTTAACTTGTTTGTGTGGTTGTTGTTTGTGTTCTTTATTTTTGCAAATTCTTTATTTTTATGCATTTTTAAGGCGTGCTCATCCTTGTATACAATGTTTGTTCATTTTTCTGTTGGCCTAGTAAAATGTTAATATTTTATAATTTTTATTGAGCTCAAGGCCAGTTTATGGAAGATTTTGTTAGTGAAAAAACAACAACAGTTTTTAATGGTTGAAGTTATAGTACTATTTCGGAAATCACCACATTTCCTCATCAGACTTCTTTTTGATTATTAAATTAAATTATTTTTAATTTAATTTTCATAACCACTTCTCTCAGGCTTTGAACCCGGGAGCTCGGAGTTGCAGAGCCAATACGCTACCTATTGTGCTACGCTAGCCGAGTTGGCTGTTGTGTTTATTTCATCTTCCTTAAACAAACCAACTACAAACAAGAGCAACTGATCTGCCGCTATTTAACTTGTTTGTGTGGTTGTTGTTTGTGTTTTTTATTTTTGCAAATTCTTTATTTTTATGCATTTTTAAGGCGTGCTCATCCTTGTATACAATGTTTGTTCATTTTTCTGTTGGCCTAGTAAAATGTTAATATTTTATAATTTTTATTGAGCTCAAGGCCAGTTTATGGAAGATTTTGTTAGTGAAAAAACAACAACAGTTTTTAATGGTTGAAGTTATAGTACTATTTCGGAAATCACCACATTTCCTCATCAGACTTCTTTTTGATTATTAAATTAAATTATTTTTAATTTAATTTTCATAACCACTTCTCTCAGGCTTTGAACCCGGGAGCTCGGAGTTGCAGAGCCAATACGCTACCTATTGTGCTACGCTAGCCGAGTTGGCTGTTGTGTTTATTTCATCTTCCTTAAACAAACCAACTACAAACAAGAGCAACTGATCTGCCGCTATTTAACTTGTTTGTGTGGTTGTTGTTTGTGTTTTTTATTTTTGCAAATTCTTTATTTTTATACAATGTTTGTTCATTTTTCTGTTGGCCTAGTAAAATGTTTGTGTAGTTGTTGTTTGCGTTTTTTATTTTTGCAAATTCTTTATTTTTATGCATTTTTAAGGCGTGCTCATCCTTGTATACAATGTTTGTTCATTTTTCTGTTGGCCTAGTAAAATGTTAATATTTTATAATTTTTATTGAGCTCAAGGCCAGTTTATGGAAGATTTTGTTAGTGAAAAAACAACAACAGTTTTTAATGGTTGAAGTTATAGTACTATTTCGGAAATCACCACATTTCCTCATCAGACTTCTTTTTGATTATTACATTAAATTATTTTTAATTTAATTTTCATAACCACTTCTCTCAGGCTTTGAACCCGGGAGCTCGGAGTTGCAGAGCCAATACGCTACCTATTGTGCTACGCTAGCCGAGTGGCTGTTGTGTTTATTTCATCTTCCTTAAACAAACCAACTACAAACAAGAGCAACTGATCTGCCGCTATTTAACTTGTTTGTGTGGTTGTTGTTTGTGTTCTTTATTTTTGCAAATTCTTTATTTTTATGCATTTTTAAGGCGTGCTCATCCTTGTATACAATGTTTGTTCATTTTTCTGTTGGCCTAGTAAAATGTTAATATTTTATAATTTTTATTGAGCTCAAGGCCAGTTTATGGAAGATTTTGTTAGTGAAAAAACAACAACAGTTTTTAATGGTTGAAGTTATAGTACTATTTCGGAAATCACCACATTTCCTCATCAGACTTCTTTTTGATTATTAAATTAAATTATTTTTAATTTAATTTTCATAACCACTTCTCTCAGGCTTTGAACCCGGAAGCTCGGAGTTGCAGAGCCAATACGCTACCTATTGTGCTACGCTAGCCGAGTTGGCTGTTGTGTTTATTTCATCTTCCTTAAACAAACCAACTACAAACAAGAGCAACTGATCTGCCGCTATTTAACTTGTTTGTGTGGTTGTTGTTTGTGTTTTTTATTTTTGCAAATTCTTTATTTTTATGCATTTTTAAGGCGTGCTCATCCTTGTATACAATGTTTGTTCATTTTTCTGTTGGCCTAGTAAAATGTTAATATTTTATAATTTTTATTGAGCTCAAGGCCAGTTTATGGAAGATTTTGTTAGAGCTCCCGGGTTCAAAGCCTGAGAGAAGTGGTTATGAAAATTAAATTAAAAATAATTTAATTTAATAATCAAAAAGAAGTCTGATGAGGAAATGTGGTGATTTCCGAAATAGTACTATAACTTCAACCATTAAAAACTGTT